>JAAGEH010000041.1:66045903-66079617 GCA_011751065.1 Lasiurus cinereus
TGCCATCCCTTTGCATGCCTGTGTCCTAACCTCCTGTTCTGATGACGATCATCATAATGGATTAGGGCCACTCTAATGCCCTCCTTTTCATTCAAAATTACCTTTTTAATGATCCTGTCTCCAGATACAGTCACCTTCGGAGGGACCGGTGGTTGAAACTCCCACATATGAATGAATTTGTGGCGAAGGGCACCGGTACCAAGCTTGAAAAAGTAAAAATATCTCCTAGAGGGATTTCATCTTCTTAAAGGTGAAGAGCAAAGTCCTCCATCACTGCCTTCATTAACTTTTTACTTTAATCTCCCATTTTGAAATTAAGCTCTTCTTTCCACTCTTGCTTCCCCAGAAGCCTTTACATCATTCGGCCTTGTATGTGGTTAACCGTGTCTTTCTGAGTAGCCGTGAGACCCTAAGGGCAGACAGGCCTGTCCTTTGGTGACTTCTGTCTGCCTCCACCACAAGGCTTTCTGAGAGGGAGATGCACAGTCTCCCTCACCACTATGACTGAAGAATGAGACCTGTATCAGACTGGGAAGGACCATGCCCAGATGTGTGTTTTTCAAGGCTCATGCCAGCAGACATGCAGTAGAGGGCAGAGGTTGGCAAACTGCGGCTCGCGAGTTTCTGATATTGTTCTCACTATCTGTTGACGAATGGGTTTGCTGACCCCTGGAGGGGGTGAGGCAGAGCTGCCGCGGAATCCAGTCGACAGGCAGGTTTCTGTGCTGTGGTGTGAGTCAGCAGACAATGTTTATTGTCCATTTTCCTCCCTTTGGTCTTTTAGTGACACTGGGCAGATTGCTCCATTTTTCTGGTCCTTGGTTGTAAGCCTTTTTAAACACAGATTTTTATGAAAGTGTTCCTTTATATTTTGGTTATAAAGGCTTCCACAGCTGAGGGTCTGTGGCTCCTGGCCTTGCCTTCTCTCTCATTAGCCGGCTCCTCCCTGGCCTCATCAGCATTTGTTCTCAGCAACGAGGTGACTCAGGGGGCCTAAAACAGATCAGGTAGGCGAGAGCAGATGCGCCAGGCTGACCGCACAGATAAGAGGGCAGAGGCCACGGCAGTTTTGCTGGCCCAGCTGATTCCAAGGATGTCTCCACAGCCACACTGGGCGAGAAGGAGCCACAGAAAAGTGCCTATTCATCAGGAGGGCTGCGTCTTGCTGAAGATTTGCACTTTTCAGCAGCATTAAAGGAAGTTGGTGTGGTGTGGTTTTTTTTTTTATTGTCAGCCCTTCTCCTGGTCCTCATTATATAATAACCCACATTTTTCTGTGCATGTGGCATATTTTCTACGTGACTGTACTTCGTGTTATGTCCTTGGGCCATTTTGGAAGCAGTGGAAGACTTTGCTCGCTTTCTCACTATTTGATACGAGAGCACAGGCCGAGTTTGAGTGTGGCTTATTAAGAAGCTGCCAAGAGTTTAAACTCCATCCAGAAAGTCATATATTCCCTTCCGGGAACAACAACAACAGCAACAAAAATCCACTGCAGCATGGAGTTGGGGAGGTGGGGTGGGAGATGATGTCAGTGCATCCTATTATACGTCAGTTGTACTGGGCACAGCTGAGCTGTGTTTAATGTTTACATCCTCCTCTCTCCCCAGCTTGAGGCTGGTGCTTTTTTGGTGCTGAGTTATTTCCAGTATATAAATGCAATATCTAATTTCCTGCAAGTTAACTATGTCTTCAAAGGCAAAACTTCGAATTTCAAACAAACAGTAAGGAACACGGCACTTAAACACGGAGTGACAGCTGACATGACCTTTGGTGATACGAAAGTGGCTTTGACAAATCTCATTTGTCTGTGCTTTCCTTGGGGGAGAGAGAAGACAGTTCTGAGGCTCAGGCTAACTCTGGGGCGCTAACATAGTAGAAGATGTGCCTGAAAACTATGGAGGGTGATATGCATAATGATCCAGGCACTTGCATGCCATCACCCTTCTCTGCAAAACCAATTTCAATCCATTGAATCATAAATGCATTTCTCAACGCTTTTGTATAAAAGATTGTCACATACTAAAAATGGATTACTTAGATCTTCTTAGGAATGTTATCGTCTTATTATACATACCCATGCCAGTATATGTGTACTTTTCTACACACACTTATAGATATAGTTTTAGTTTTGTTTTTTTTTTAACCAGGATCAACATAGTGTCCTCAGGGGCTCAGCTTTGCGGTAATAATAATTCTGGGTCCCTGACACGTATCAGCGGTCCATGCAGGTTTAGTAAGCTTTTAATAATGACATAAGCACCTGACAATTCACCACCCAACACCCTAAGTATGACTTTGACACAATTTATATCTAACCTATGGCTATCTCCCCAGCTCATCCCTTACTTATTCCACACTGAAAATAACTATCAGTATGAATCCTGTGTTTATCACTCCCTTACTTTCCTTCTTATATGGTTTTATGGCATGCATGTGTAACTTTACAAAACGTTTAAATGTTGTTTGCGTTTAATTTAGAATATGTTGAGACTTACTTTTTTTTGGCACTTAATGTTTTAGTGTCACTACAGTTCGACTGTTTTGACTGCTTCTGTGAACACACCACCGTCTATTTTCCACTCTGCCTGTGCTGGGCGTTTGGGTGGCTTCCCAGATTCGCTATTGTGAACAGCGCGGCCCGGAGCATTCTTACACATGCCCTTTCTTGTACAAGTGCAGGGAAGGAACTCTGGCGTACAGACCATGGGAAATGTCCAACTTCAGGAGACAATGACAGTGCTTAATATTGTATGCAACCATCCCACACACAGATATATATATATATATATATATACAGGCGGGTGTTTCCCACTGCTGAAATGGACAATTGCCACACTTCAGTGATAAAATCCCTGTATGCTGTTTTTCATTTTACTAAGAAAAAGTATGTATTTCTTCCACAAGCCTGATCTTAGGTAAGTAGATACAAGTTGGAGTGGATTGAGTCAAGCTGCTAAACTCAGACAAAACCAAACAATACCACTGCAGGAGAAATTACACCTTTTATGGAACCATATTATCTCAGGTCCAGGGAAAGATTCACTTCCCATACAGTACAAAATGCTGAGGTCAGAGCCCACGAGGTGGACGTTGAGGCCTGGACATACACCAGACCTCCCCTAACCCTTCGACATGGGATGTTGAAGACATTTTTTTTTCTTATCTGCCTATAGACTTTTCTTAGTGAAAAAAAAAATCCATGTCCTTTCTCTTTAACCGAGAAAGACACAGCTGCCTTTTCAAGCCAAACTAGGGTGTCATTAGCAGCTTGTCAATAATCATCAGCACATCCGATTATCTGGAATGTCTCTCTTCTCTCACCAGCCCTGTCATCCTCTAAACTCCACGCAGTGGTTTTGATGGAACAATCACCCTTCTTGTTCAGAAATGATCATCTCTGGGACCAAGCAGACCCCTGGGCATTTTGTGTGTTTTTTTAAATTGTCAGTGTTTCTCTGTGGGTGAAACCAACGGGCTAATTCGGCATGAAGCTGCCTGTCATGAATGTAACGTGTCCGGCCCGAGGAACAAGCCACGTACCTTCACGTAGAGCTGCTGGAACTCCTCGAGGTTCAGCCTCCCGCTGGGGCAGTCCTTGAGGAAGCCCTTGTACCACTGCTTGAGCTCGTGCTCGTTGAACTCCGTGCTCTTCACCAGGTCCTCCATCACTTCGGGGGCCAGCTTGCTATTCTGCTTCCCCATGTTGCCTGGAGAAAAGCAAATTCACGCCGTTAGCGCCCGGGCTGTGATGATTTCAGATTTGAGCAGGAGCTAAGCTGGAGCGCTGAGCAGTTCCTCGGTGGGAACTCAATTCAGGGCATCTGATAAAAATCTCCCCAAGTCTACCTCCTTCTATTGGGTATTCTAGAAAGGAGATCAGCACAGAACCCTCTTCTCACAGTTCAAGGGCCGTAGAGTTCACCCTTGTCCATCACATGGCATTGGGTACCACGTGGGAAGGCACCTGTCCCTTTTTATGCTCCTCAGGTAAAGTATATGGGTATTATTTATACGTTCTTTCACTGAATTAAGTTTATTTTTATTTGCTACCCAGGTACCTCATTCTACATTTGGTTTGTGGAAATATTGAGATTATTGAGAACAACAATAAGGCTTGGTAGCCAAATAATCAAAAAGTGGTTTGGAGCTGAAACCGGTTTGGCTCAGTGGATAGAGCGTCGGCCTGCGGACTGGAGGGTCCCAGGTTCGATTCCGGTCAAGGGCATGTACTTGGTTGTGGGCACATTCCCAATGGGGGGCATGCAGGAGGCAGCTGATCAATGTCTCTCTCTCATCGATGTTTCTAGCTCTGTATCCCTCTCCCTTACTCTCTGTAAAAAATCAATTAAAAAAAAAGTGGCTTGGAAAGCTGATCAGCAATGGTAGGGAGTCTCAGTTGTTCTAGTTGTAAAGTTGCAGATTTGTTTTTTTTCCAAATGGAAACAGCTCATGTTTATTAGTCACATTGATTCTCTATTTTTCTTTTTATCTTCAGAGACTTCCAACAACACTGCTTTCAGTGTTGACCAACTGCTGGTGGCTTTTTCAAAAGATCAAGTAGTAAATTTTGGCTGATATAATTCCATTCTTTTATTATTACTATTAATAAGTAAAAATAATAGTACATTAAATAATGTTACCTAAAAAGAAAGAAAGAAAAAAAAACATGTTTCCTACGTCAATTATGTGCCAAGTTATGTGGCCATTATCACAGTAGAGTGTAAGTGAACAGAGCATAGGTTTAAAATCATTTCTGCTGAAACCGGTTTGGCTCAGTGGATAGAACGTTGGCCTGCGGAATGAAGAGTCCCAGGTGGGATTCCGGTCTAGGGCATGTGTCCTGGTTGCATGTAGGAGGTGGCTGATTGATGTCTCTCTCTCATCGATGTTTCTGACTCTCTATTCCTCTCCCTTCCTCTCTGTAAAAATCAATAAAAAAATTTTTTTTAAGTCATTCCTGATTTTTACTCCTGATTTGGCCATTTACTATGTCTGTCACTTATAGAAATGTTAACTGCTTTATCTCCAATGTCTTCCTTAATAAAGCACACATAATAACAAGTCTTTTAGCTTCACTGAAAGAAATAGGTAAACAAAGATAAAAATACTCCAAAATTAAAATAGTTGCAGTAGTGCAGGAACATTAAATATTACTTTGAAAAATTTCCTTTTAGTGTTGTTTTATAATAACACTAAAATGTTTGGCTTAGTGGATGGAGCGTCAGCCTGTGGACTGAAGGGTCCCAGGTTTGATTCCGGTCAAGGACATGTACCTTGGTTGCAGGCACATCTCCAGTGTGGGGTTTGCAAAAGGCAGCTGATCAATGTCTCTCCCTCATTGATGTTTCTGGCTCTCTGTCCCTCTCTGTTCCTCTCTGTAAAATTCAATAAAATATATTTAAAAAAAAAAGAGTGAACAAGAATTAGCCACAGATTGATTTAAAAGGTCAAAGTAAACTTGAAAAATCTAAGGAACCACTGGAATAAGGAAAATGTCACCAGATCTTTACAATTGTTCAGAGGAGACTGAGTTAGGTCTTGAAGAATTTACCCAGGTGGACCCAATGCTTCATTCAACGCTCTTGAGACAAATTCTCTCCCAGGCTCGAGGCAGGTTTACGCTTGCAATAGCCCAGAAAATGTAATCTCATCACATACTTTGTTATTATTTTTTTACCTTCTTCTAAAACAGACTCCACACCCATTGTCAGTAACCTGCCCAAACACCGAGCAATTCTTTCACAAAGCCACTCCCTCTAGAGAAAGCTTCCTCCCCATCCCAACAGCACCCAACCCAGGGAGAAGATGCCATTAACACGGCCATTGGCATTCTAGACTCTTAGGTTTGAGAAAATGCCATGAGGATAAGCATCCATGCCCTTTGTGATGGCGCTCCTCTATTTATTCTTGCTCTTAATTTCAAGCCCCAAGTCTCTTATTAGCAACTGTCTCTTAATTATAAGTTACTGTGGGAGTCCACAGCTGGATATGGAAATCAAGTAAGCACCCAGGTGTCTGGATTAATGAATCGGAGTAAGAAAACGGTAATTCATGGCTACCCTGATTATCAAAAGATGTAAAACTTTCAATACTTTGTTTGTTTTAGAGAATTACAAGTTTTCATTATTTTTTAAATAGTTTTTATTTATTTTTTATTTTTTTAAAATATATTTTTATTGATTTTTCACAGAGAGGAAGGAAGATAGTTTGAAACATCGATGAGAGAGAGACATTGATCAGCTGCCTCTTGCACTCCCCCTACTGAGGATGTGCCCGCAACCAAGATACATGCCCTTGATTGGAATGGAACCTGGGACCCTTCATTCCGCAGGCCGATGCTCTATCCACTGAGCCAAACCGGTTTCAGCAAGTTTTCATTATTGAACTAGAATCTCACCTAACAATAACAGCTACTGAGTGTGGGCTGCGGATTAGGCAATATGTGGAGCCCTTCATGAACTCGCCTATGACTTTATGACAACTCAGCTGTAAGGATGAGGGCAGCTCTCTCGAGATCATACCAATAGAACTAAAATTTGAACTTGAATCTGCAAGACGCTCATGCACAACCACAGACAGGTGAATGGAAGGCATGTTTAGTGAAGGAACAGAAGGAGCAAAAGCAGGAAGAATCAGTGTCTTTTGGGAGAGAGAGAGAGAGAGAGAGAGAGAGAGAGAGAGAGAGATATCAGTCACTTTGCCAGAGCCTTCTTTGGAAAACCACAAGCTCAGAAGTGAGTTTGTATTAATCATGGAATAATGGCTTAAAGATGATTTAAAACCACCTCTTCCAAAAGCCTTTTGAAAGTCGGAGTATCCGCTTCTCTCTTATTCAGGAAAGCGTGGATTTTCCATGGTTCACTTATGATTGCTTAGCCTTTTCCAGCTTCCTGGGAAGAGGGTTGTCTCTCACACACTCAAGGAACATTGTCAGGGCCATGAATCACAGTTCTGGACAGTCAAATGCAGAACTTCATGCTTCTTGGTTATGCTTTATGATCAGCACCATCATGCAGGTGTGTCTGGCCATGAGTGAATCATTCCGAAAATCAAGTTGGGAACCGGCTCAAAGCGGCCTTGACAATGCCCTCATCAGGACTTGTCTGGATGAATGACCAACTTCCTCACGGGGCTAACTCCAAGCCACCTTTTTTTCTGCATGGCTGCTTGAATGAACTTCTGGAATATAAACCTCACCATCTAATCCTCCCCCTCAGACTCTCAATAATTCTCCATTGTCTGCAGAAGGCAGCCCCCTCTCTCTGCCATGGCACAGGTCCTGCCTACTCATCCTTTTTTTGTGTGTGTTGTTTTTTTTCACTTCGTATGCCTGGCAACCAGCAACGATTACAGGTCTCGGGTCTTACAGGCTTCCACAGGCCCATGTTTTGTTAGATGAGGTAACATTTAGTTCTATTGGTAAGTTCTCTTTTCTTAGAATCGCGTGCCCTCTGTGTGCTCAGCGGACCTTTCCTTCTTCAGGTGGCCTCAGCTCACAGCCCACCTCCACTGTGAAACCTTCATGGACTTTACCAGGCCAACATAGGCATCCTTTCTCCTAAGCATCTCTCTCACCTGGTAAAACCTTCCATGATCGGTATTATTTAGTTTCTTGAGAGAGAGAGGACTGTCTTTTATTTATCCTTCATCCTTGGTACCTCATTCTAAGTGCTCAACAAGTATTTTTTTACAGAACGAATGAATGAGGGGGACTGGCCATTATGAAGTACATGCTCAAGGACCTTGTCACTGATCTTCATCAATTTATATTATTTGGTATGTTTCATTGTGAAAAAAGTCAGTCTTAAAATAATCTATATCTGCCGAAACCGAATTGGCTCAGTGGATAGAGTGTTGGCCTGCAAACTCAAGGGTCCCAGGTCAAGAGCATGTATCTTGGTTGCAGACACATCCCCAGTAGAGGCGTGCAGGAGGCAGCTGATCGATGTCTCTCTCTCATCATGTTTCTAACTCGCTATCCCTCTCTCTTCCTCTCTGTAAAAAAAATCAGTAAAATATATTTAAAACAATAATCTATATCTGAAGAGAATCGTAACCATAGTATAAAGTGCAGGCAGCATGTGGCAGGAATGTTTCATTGAACCGCATAGAAACTAGTCTGTCTTCCTGGAGGTTGCATCCTTGTCTGTCTTCATCATCAAATTTTGAACAACGTAAAGGTGAGATCCATTCTTTTATCTCAATACCCTCAGTTTCCGCCATAGAGGCGATGCTTAGTAATGATTGATAAGTGAACGAAAAAGCATTCATGGGGTAACGCCCCCCACTTATACTCCTTTTGTCTGGCAGCAGTGACATGGATTAAGTAATATCTTTCACTTGGGACCAGGAATACAGAAAGTAAAAATGAAAGTAAAAACTTAGCAAGTTCCCAGTGATGATGGGAGGAAGACTGATCCCACCTCTGTTTCTAGTTGATTCTGTGATCTGGGGTAAGATCCTTTCCTTCTCTGTTGCTCAAGTTCCCTCTGAAAAATAAGTGATTTGGACCAGATGATCTTTAAGGCCATTCCAATCCCTTCCGTTCACTGATTTGCAACGTCAGTTCTGTAAATATGAAAACTGGAGTCACAGACTTCAACTGGGCTCTCTCAAAGGAGTCCGCACATGTGGATTTTTTTACCTGAGAACCTGTCCGTACTTGAGTGTTTGTTACCTTAGAAGGGAGGGGACGGGGAGTGGTGTATTATGTTTAAGTTTGAGTTGCAGGCTCCAAGGTATGTGTGTGTGTGTGTGTGTGTGTGTGTGTGTGTGTGTGTGTATGTCGTGTTGCCCTGAGTGGTCCCTGAGTCCCTGACCCATACTGATATCTAAGTCCGGCTTCCCAGGACACGGCAGGGCCTGCTGCATGTAACACAGAACACACAGACATCCGGTCCAGCTTCTGTCCTGTAATCTGGCGATCGGCCTGGCCAGATCCATGTTCAAACGGGGGGCTGAGATGGAGCGGTCCAGGCACAGGTGCGGCACACAGCAAGATGAGCACCTCAACACAGAAACAGCCCGAGAAACGGGACTCAGAGCAGCAGAGAGGCGGCTTTAGGGGCTCAGCCTGGAGGCCTCTGGGATACCTGACAGGGGTCTGGACTGCAAGTGGAGCTGGTTCTAGTGTCAGACTACCTGGGTCCAGCCTTTAAGACAGTGGTTCTCAACCTTCCTAAGGCCGCGACCCTTGCATACAGTTCCTCATGTGGTGGTGACCCCCAACCATGAAATGTTGCTACTGTGATGCATCGTGATGTCAATATCTGCATTTTCCGATGGCGACCCCTGTGAAAGGGTTGTTCGACCCCCAAAGGGGTCGCAACCCACAGGTTGAGAACCGCTGCTTTAAGAGAACAAGGGCTCCTCGCCTGGACATGGATTTAACTGGAAGAGACCAGCCTTGCTCAGACTTACACTCCTGCCAAAAGTGCCCTTTCTTTTCCTTTCCACCCATTGAACTCTCACTCCTTCTGCAAGGCTTGGTCCCCACGCTGTCTTCTCCATGACCCTCTCCACAAGCTCTCACCGTGGTCCTTTTTGTACCAACAATGACCTGTGGCCTGTTAACTCTAAGTAAGTCAGCTCAGCAGGCATGTATAGGCATTTTTTAAAATGAGAAAGGCCCTGGATTGGGCGCGGTGAGATAAACAGTGAAGACATGATTCCAGTCTTGCAGGGCTGAGAGCTGAAAGCAGGAGACATTCCGACCTCCTGGAATAGGGAGCATGTGAGCTAAAGATCACAGGAACAGAGAGACCGATTCTTCCTACAGGGGAAAAGTCTAACGCAGTCTTTCCCAAACACGTCCAAGTACAAGAATCATCCGTGGCTGTCTTGGTTAAAAATACAGCTGCATGAGGCCCGTTCTTTGAGGGAATGCTGTGCTTTTAATGAGCGACTCAGGTGAATCTGAGCCTCAATTTGGGAAACACCGATACAAACATGAATACAAATCAAAGTCTAAAACACCCAAGGCGGCACAGGCATAACCCAAGTTCCGACCTCCCTCCACGCGACATCCCTCATATGGTTTCAAGATCAAGCATTGGGCAGAAACCGGTTTGGCACAGTGGGTAGAGCATTGGCCTGCGGACTGAAAGGTCCCAGGTTCGATTCCGGTCAAGGGCATGTATCCTGATTGCGGGCACATCCCCAGTAGGGGGCGTGCAGGAGGCAGCTGATCGATGTCTCTCTCTCATCGATGTTCCTAACTATCCCTCTCCCTTCCTCTCTGTAAAAAATCAATAAAATATATTTTTTTAAAAATAAAGTCATATAGTGGCTGTTCAACTAACAGGAGCTATTAGTACCCTGATCACAGGACCCAGCAAACAGGGCCGCTCTCTCAGAGGGGTAGACATTTCGAGATTCAGGCCTAGCCATGTAGAAATCAGCCTGACCTCTGTACCTACACCAGACACGGTAGATATAAAGAGAAGTATGGGTCAGGGACCACTCAGGGCAACACCACACACACACACACACACACACACACACACACACACACACACACACCTTGGAGCCTGCAACTCAGACTTAAACACTGAGAATTTACCCTGGTCCTATTCACTCCCCCTCCTTTAAGGCAGTGGCTCTCAACCTTCCTAATGCCGCAACCCTTTAAGACAGCTCCTCCTGTGGTGGTGACCCCCAACCATAAAATCATTTCCGTGGCTGCTTCATCACTGTCATTTTGCTACTGTGATGAACTGTCATGTAAATATCTGATAGGCAGGATGCATTTTCGTTGTTACAAACTGAACATAATTAAAGCATAGGGATTCATCACAAAAACAATATGTGATTATATATTGTGAAATATTTATTTCTAATTACAAATGAAATATTGTCTTGAATCGTGGTGCAGCATGGGCAACAGCCTTCCTATGACAACAGTAACGACATGGCTACACTTTGCTACACCGAGGAGCGGTGTGTGGGTTCCTAACACCATGGGAAATAGGTGTTTTCCGATGGTCTTAGGCGACCCCTGTGAAAGGATCGTTCGACCCCCAAAGGGGGTCGCAACCCACAGGTTGAGAACCGCTGCTTTAAGGAGAAATGCTTCCTCTCTGATTTGACATATTCCAGTCATCTGGGGATCCGCAGCCCTGAGTACAAGCATCAGCTACGGAGGGAAGTTTCCATTCATTCCTTTCTCCCTCCCTGAACAGAAGGAGGAGCTGATTAATAGCTGGTGACCTTTCAGCTATTGGGGGTGTTTCAAGCAGCCACCCACTTCTCGGCGTCTTATTTTTCCTTCCCCGCGCCTCCTGTCTGTGACTATTCGAGGTGCTGGAGCATCGGCTTCTGTGAAAGGAAGGGGCCGTCTCCGGCAGCATCGCACCTCAGCTCTGGGAGGGGAGGGAGGAGATGCTCTCATTAATCCCCACAGCCTGCTGGCCACCAGATTGCGATCTGGATTGTGCCGCCAAGTCCCAGTGGGGAGGACATGGCCTTTATGTCAAACAGCAGGAGGTGAGAGAGGCTGGGGACCGGGGGCCGATGGCGGCACCTGCACGTCCCCCGGCTCAGGGCGAGGAGTGGCCGGGAGCATAAGCGGGGTGCATCCTCTGCTTGTCCTTGGAGTGAGGACCTGGGGGTCCTGAGGGGCGAGTGACGGGTCCCCGTGTTCACTGATAGAGGCAGCGTCACTCACGTCTTCCGAGTCGGAGGCTCTGACCCCTCTGAGAGCCCTTTGCACTGACCGTGCCCCTCACCTGTGGTCTGCACAGCGATTCTAAAAAATACATTAACTGCCGAGACCCGTGTGGCTCAGTGGATGGAGCGTCGGCCTGCGGACTGAAAGGTCCCAGGTTTGATTCCGGTCGGGGGCATGTATCCTGGTTGTGGGCACATCGCCAGTGGGAGGCGTGCAGGAGGCGGCTGATGGATGTCTCTCTCTCATCGATGTCTCTGACTTTCTATTCCTCTCCCTTCCTCTCTGTGAAAAATCAATGAAATATATATTTTAAAAAAATACATTAACTGGTGAGGGTGGGTCTCAAATCCAGAAAATTCTGCAACTGGCATAGGAAAATGTTCTGCTTGAAGGACATGGGATAATACAAGTAAACAACTAATGTTCAGGCAATATTGTCACATAATGCAGGTGTCAACATGGTTCCCAAGTCCATCTCCAGCGCAGGTCTTGCCTGAACACTAGATGAACACTAGATAACAGATCCAGCTGCCTGTTGGACTGTCCACCTCTGTACCCCGTAACTTACTAGACCCAACAGGGCCTCTGACTGGGCTGCTCCCTGGGTCAGTGGCCCCCCTGTCTGCCCAGGGACCGGTTCAGAAACTGTAATTATTTTATTTTATTTATGTTTTTTTTCTTTTTAATATATATTTTATTGTTTAAAGTATTACAAATAGTAGTACATATGTCTCCTTTTCCCCCTGTTTTAATATATATTTTTATTGTTTAAAGTATTACAAATAGTAGTACATATGTCTCCTTTTCCCCGTTTTAATATATACTTTTTATTGTTTAAAGTATTACAGATAGTAGTACACATGTCTCCTTTTTTCCCATTTTAATATATATTTCTATTGTTTAAAGTATTACAAATAGTAGTACATATGTCTCCTTTTTTCCCGTTTTAATATATATTCTTATTGTTTAAAGTATTACAAAGAGTAGTACATATGTCTCCTTTTTTCCCTGTTTTAATATATATTTCTATTATTTAAAGTATTACAAACAGTAGTACATATGTCTCCTTTTTCCCCTGTTTTAATATATATTTCTATTGTTTAAAGTATTACAAATAGTAGTACATATGTCTCCTTTTTCCCCTGTTTTAATATATATTTCTATTATTTAAAGTATTACAAATAGTAGTACATGTCTCCTTTTTTCCCGTTTTAATATATATTTTATTGTTTAAAGTATTACAAACAGTAGTACATATGTCTCCTTTTTTTTTCCCCTGACCTTCCACACCCCCAGTACATGCCCTCACCTGTCCCCCCCCACCCCCAGTGTCCTGTATCCATTGGTCATGCTTACATACATGCACACAAGTCCTTCAGTGGACCTCTTACAGCCCCCCAACCCCCAAGAACCTGTAGTTTGAGGACTCTGCTCTCTTTCATGTCCCTTTATCTAATCAGTCATCAAGTTCAAGCCGTTTGAAGATGGAACTTCCTAACATTTTCAAATTCCATCCACTACCTTAGGTCAGGCGGTCACCTTCTTATGTTTCACTTTATCACCACAACCTTCTACCTGTTGCCCCATCTGCCGTCTCGCCCTCCTTAAACCCATCTGCCACGCTGTACCCGAGATGACCTTCTGAAGCCCAACATCTCATCACGTCCCTGCCCCGCCTCAGCCCTGCAGTGGCCTTCACATCCTCCCTCTGCATGCAGTCCTCAGCATGGCACTCCAGACGGCTCTGTCCCTCTGACACCCTCCAGCACCCGGGAGAAGCAACGATAGGGGGACACGGTGTTGTTTTGGGGGACCCCTGGATCCGAGTCTCTGGCATTCAGGACAGCCACGTTACCAAACCTCGGTGGGGCTCAGTGCCGCCTTCGGTGAGCTGGAGTGTAAGAATGTCACACACGGGATTGTGACAATGTTGTCACAGCTTACAGAGAGGAAGGGAGAGGGACAGAGAGCTGGAAACATCGATGAGAGAGAGACATCCATCAGCTGCCTCCTGCACGCCCCCCACTGGGGATGCGCCCACAACCAAGGTACATGCCCTTGACCGGCATCGAACCTGGGACCCTGGAGTCCACAGGCTGACCCTCTATCCACTGAGCCACACCGGTTTCGGCTCACAGCTTCAATGCTATATAAGATAGAAAAAACCTCCCCCATGCTCATTATAATAACGGAGATTCCAATGTGAAAGATAGAAAATTCCAAGAGAAGATGGTCCCTGGGTCATTACTTCGGGAAGCTAAGGCCAGATCTAGGAGAGGGCAATGAGGTCCAGAGAGACATCCACTTAAAGGTCAAAGCAAAGATCCAAGAAGGTGAAGGCGAGTAGAATCTGCAGCCCCAAAATATGCTGCTTTGGCATGGGATTATTTTAGGGTGATCATTTTTAGG
Source organism: Lasiurus cinereus (assembly GCA_011751065.1). Lineage (NCBI taxonomy): Eukaryota > Metazoa > Chordata > Mammalia > Chiroptera > Vespertilionidae > Lasiurus > Lasiurus cinereus. Next base: position 66,059,984 of record JAAGEH010000041.1, read on the forward strand.
AAACAGCAGACACAGGAGAATCTCTGGAAATGGACTCAACGTTACCCTTCAGAAAGACACATTTGGAAAGGGGAATCTCTATCGGGAAGGCTGTTCCCTCCCTCTGTACCAGGAACAGGCCGTTGGCCAAATCCCTCTAAACTCTCATTAAAGGAGAAGGCAGCTGACTTCAATCGGCCTAACGACCTTGACCTGGATGGCTGGGCTTTGCCTGATAGTTTTCCACAACTGGCTTTTCTCCCGACGAATATTTGTTTTTTAATATATTTTATTGATTTTTTTTACAGAGAGGAAGGGAGAGGGATAGAGAGTTAGAAACATCGATGAGAGAGAGACATCAATCAGCCGCCTCCTACACGCCCCCTACTGGGGATGTGCACGCAACCAATGTACATGCCCTTGACCGGAATCGAACCTGGGACCCCTCAGTCCGCAGACCGACTCTCTCTCCACTGAGCCACACCGGTTCTGGCTATTTTTTTATTTTTATTTTTGTCTTTACTGGGGATGGTATTTAAGGTGGTGACTTGGGCCATTTGGAAGAGCTAGTCTGTCTTCCTGCTTCTCTCCCATGTACACTAGGGGTCTATGTGTCATGAGACTTCTGCTTGTTTCCATTTTATTAATCTGTCTGTCGTTACAGGGGATAGCTCAGCCAAAAATCTAGACGGGTAGATGACAAATGTATTTTCCTCTTTGTATCTCTGGCTGCATCTGTAGATCAAAACCCCCTACCCTCTTTGTAGCCTGAGGAAATTCACTTGAAGGGAAGGGCCGCCATTCTGGGCCCTCAACCTGGAACCGTTGGCCATGAAGGCAGCTGAAATCCTCAGGAAGAGTTGGCCAGGGCACCCCCAAACGGCCTGGGCGGGCTTCCTGTGCTCTGATTGGTTCAGGGGACACCTTTCCCTCATGCACCAGAGCTGGGTTTCCGTCCCACCGCTGTCGATGTCTTCCTGTGTGACTCTTTGAGCTTCACTTTTCTCCTCCTTTAATGTCACACCAATAAAATTTTTAATGCTGATTTCATTCTATGTTAATTATGTCTTAGCAAAGCAGATTTTTAAAAAAATATATGTTATTGATTTTCTACAGAGAGAAAGGGAGAGGGATAGAGAGTTAGAAACATTGATGAGAGAGAGATATCAATCAGCCGCCTCCTGCATGCCTCCTACTGGGGATGTGCCCGCAACCAGGTTACATGCCCCCGACCGGAATCGAACCTGGGACCTTTCAGTCCGCAGGCCGACGCTCTATCCACTGAGCCAAACCGGCTTCGGCATAAAGCTGATTTTTTTTTTTTTTATTGTCAATGATCTGGAGAAATTGTTCACAGAGATAGATGTGTGATTTTCATTAAGTCAGCAACTACTACTACTAATGAACTTATGTAAGTTCTATAAAAAACTTGTTGAACTTTGTATTTATATGAAGATTTTTATTTAGAATTTATAAAAAGAAAGAAAGGAAGTTCCACGAAAGTTTCCCTCACCCACTCACAGGTCATTGTGGGGAACAGACGGTGGGGGCAGTTTGTATGGAAGCAGAGCCGGTGGATACAGGGCATTGGGGGGGGGAGGAGCAGGTGAGGGCATGTACTGGGGGAGGCCGGGGGAGGGCAACAGGGAAAAGAAAAAAATTATTAAATAAGTTCAAAATATAATAAAAATGAATCAAATGCAATACTGTGTCTTAAAAATAACAAAATATATGTTAGCACATGCCCTATACTTTGTAACAACCCTTTATCCCTAGAAACAAAATCGACATCACAGTAACCAACACTTTTTTTTTTTTACCTCTGAGAATGGCTTTACAAACTAATAAAACATAATAATAGTAAAAAAAACCAAACAAACATGGAGCCGAAGCCGGTTTGGCTCAGTGGACAGAGCGTCGGTCTGCGGATTCAATAGTCCCAGGTTCGATTCCGGTCAAGGGCATGTGCCTTGGTTGCGGGCACCTCCCCAGTGGGGGGCGTGCAGGAGGCGGCTGATCGATGTCTCTCTCTCATCGAAGTTTCTGACTCTCTATCCCTCTCCCCTCCTCTCTGTAAAAAATCAATAAAATATATTTTTAAAAAAACACATGGAGGCAGTTTGTATATTATAATATTGTTGGTAATTCTTCATTTCGTCACTCTCCAGCACAGCTCAGGAAAAAAAATCACAAAAAACAAGACCCAGATCTGGAAAGACGTGGGCTTTGGGAGGCAGGGATGGAGAGAGAGAGAGAGAGAGAGAGAGAGAGAGAGAGAGAGAGAGAGAGGACTGCAAATCCCAGGCAGGAAGGGGTGAAAGCACCTGTTGGTGAGCAGCCACCAGCAGCCTCACGAAGAAGCAGCCGGAGGAAGAAGAGCCCGCCCCGTACCCCCTTCCGGCATCGCTGGGACTGAGATGGGCGGAAAGACACATGTCCCACAGGCTGCGGGCGGGCGGGGCGGGCGGGGCGGGCGGGCCCTCTCCAGGAAGGTGCCCGTCTTTGATGTGATTCTGGCCCTGAATTACGCTCCCCCTGGCCTTGCGGCCTCTGTGAAGTAGCCAGCGAGGCTGAACAAAGCTTTTATTGTGGGACATGATAAATACATTAACTGGCAGGGCCAAGGCCAAGGCCGAGGGCTGAAATTAGACCTCCCGTTCTGTGGGACTTGGCAGTCGGGTGCGCAGACTGCTAACATGGCATCCTCCACTCACATCCTTCCGTCCCCCTCCTTCTGAGAGCCCCAGGAACGTGCCCTGTGGGGTGACAAACGCTCCTGGGCCTGTGGCCTGCCGCTTGGCGCAGTGGGTTAAGTAAGACTTTAGTTTGAAAGGATATGTTTCCTGCCGAAACCGGTGTGGCTCAGTGGATAGAGCATCAGCCTGCGGACTGAAGGGTCCTGGGTTCAATTCTGGTCAAGAGCATGTACCTTGGTTGCGGGCGCATCTCCAGTGGGAGGTGTGCAGAAGGCAGCTGATCGATGTCTCTCTCATCGATGTTTCTAGCTCTCTGTCCCTCTCCCTTCCTCTCTGTAAATAATCAATAAAATATATTTTAAAAAAAGAAAAGAAAAGAAAGGATATGTTTCCTCGTCAGCTAATTTGCAGATCAGGATACAACCAGACCTCTCCTTCCCATTCACATAACACTTTTCCATCGTGAAACCGTAGGAAATCTCAAGACAATCATGTACTTGAACCTTGAACTTATCTTCACTTAAGAACTTGCAGCTGCGCCTTTGTAGCCAGTGCAAACCCAGAAACCAGGTAGAAGCTCCTTCATCCTGCGGTGCAGAATGTCAGCTACGGGAAGGGGCACAGGCCTTGGCCTTGGACATGGAGGTGAGATCCCCACTTCTATTAGAGCAGCGGTTCTCAACCTCCCTAAGGCCGCAACCCTTTAAGAAGACAGCTCCTCATGGGGTGGTAACCCCCAACCATGAAATTATTTTTGTCGCTACTTCATCACTGTCATTTGCTCCTGTTGTGAATCTTAATGTCAATATCTGTGTTTTCTGATGGTCTGAGGAGACCCTGCTAGCTGTTCTCGACCCCCAGGTTGAGAACCACTGTCTTAGAGGGTGCCCGTAGGAAAGTTACTGAGCCCTTCCTACCTTGTTCGTTCAGCTTTCAATTACCGCCACCTCAACATTTCAAATGAAACAATAAACCCATCTACGTGATTTTAGCAGAATTAGAGCTTATCAAGTGCTTACTATGGGTTCATGGATTATGCACGCCTCTTTACAATGATTTTATGAAGTAGCTGCCATTATGTCTTTTTAAAAAATATATATTTTATTGATTTTTTACAGAGAGGAAGGGAGAGGGAAAGAGAGTTAGAAACATTGATGAGAGAGAAACATAGATCAGCTGCCTCCTGCACACCCCCCACTGGGGATGTGCCCGCAACCAAGGTACATGCCCTTGACCGGAATCGAACCTGGGACCCCTCAGTCTGCAGGCCAACGCTCTATCCACTGAGCCAAACCGGTTTCAGCTGCCACTATGTCTTCATTTCACAGTGCAGGAAAAGAAAATTTAAAGAACTGAAGACATTTGTTCAAGATCCCACAGCAAGAAAACAGGAGAGTTAGGATTTGAACCTGGAAGTTCTCTCATTCACTGATAGCTTTTCTGTCCTCTTAAAGGAGACGAGAAACAACAAAGTATTCTCCAGCACAAGAACTATCATTTCAATGTATGAGTTCACCATTCTCCTGCTTGCCTGGATGGTGTCCTGATCTATGGTCGCTTTTACTTGTGGTTGTTTTGGTTGTTTGTTTGTTTTCCGAAAGAAGGCAACTTAAAGGTACTCCCCAGCCTGCTCATTATCTGACAATTGCCAGCTTCTGAGTCCTGGGGGAACAGGCGTGGATGTTAAAAACACGCAGCCGTTGAAGGTACTGACCGTTTTTCTCCAAGAGAAGCAAAGACCTTAGGGAGGAAATGTGAGCTCTTCTCGAATAAGTGAAGGATTTATTGGCACCAAAATAGACTTATGGATTAGCATAAAGGAACAGGGAGGCTAGAAATAGATCCCGCTATACATAATTCCTTAATATATGATGAAAGGAATTTTTCCGAACAAGAGGGAAGGGAACATAATCTTGTAAGTGATGCTATCGTCACCACTTGACAGCAATTTGATGAAAAGCGTCAGTTAGAATCACACCCTATACCACCTTTTAAAAAACAGTCACAGTGGGAGCAAACAGTTTAATACAAAAGTTAAGTCAAAGATAACAATTAGAAACTGAATACATGCTAGACAAATGTTAATCGTTATTGTGAATGTATACCCATAGCTTTGAATATAAAACCAATACAGTTATTAAGGAAATCATTAGAAGCAGAAGAGATAAATGTTTGGAGTGTGACTAGATAATTCATGCCAGAGTAAACACAAATAATGAAAACAAAACCCCAAAACAACTTCTTATTAAGGTTATGCTAGGCTTTTTAAACATTAAAAACAATGGCAGAAACTATAAAAGATAAGATAAATAGATAGAATTGCATAAAAATTCAAAGTTTAGGCAGTCTAAAAATACACACAAAAAAGCAAGTATCAAAATGGGAAAAAATGCAACATACATGTCTTCTAAGTACCAACTATGCTTAAAGGTAAATGGAAAAGGGTATAAAATCTGGCCAACAAATATGAACAGATTATGAACAAAAATGAAATATCAATGGCCAACTTCGATCCTACAAATAATCGAGCACAGTGAAATTGCATATTGTTGCAACCCATTAAAAAATACCAGAAATCAAGAAGCTTTATACATCAACACTTTTAATTCCAGGGAAGCTATCTTAAAGAAATAGTCCAGCCGAAACTGGTTTGGCTCAGTGGATAGAGCATTGGCCTGAGGACTGAAAGGTCCCAGGTTCGATTCCGGTCAAGGGCATGTACATTGGTTGCGGGCACATCCCCAATAGGGGGCATGCAGGAGGCGGTTGATCTATGTCTCTCTCCCATTGATGTTTCTGGCTTTCTATTCCTTTCCCTTCCTCTCTGTGAAAAATCAACAAAATATATTAAAAGAAAGAAATAGTCCAAGAGGAAAAAGTTATACGCAAGGCTATATTTAATGCAGCCTTATTTAATAATGGGAAAAACTCAAGAACTAGAACCATTCCCCATTACGGAAATGCATAGCAAATCATGGCACATTAACTCAATGGAATATAAAACTGTGAGTACTATGTTGAAACATGGCAAATTACTTATATTCTAAGTGGGAAAAGCAGACATACAATAATGAACAGTCATTATAATTAAACTATTTACTGAAAACAAAACAAAACAAAAAAAACAACAAAAAACAAAAAGTCGCTTTGAGAATGAAAGAAGGCGCTATTGTTTATGCAAGGACAACAGGCATTATTCAGGACTAGCCTAAGCAAACTGGGGTGTATGGTCACCCCGCCTCTCCAGCCTCCATCTCTTCTCAATAACACTTATTTGCTATGCCACAGCCCCCCTCGCTTTGCGGCTTCGTCTCTCACACATCAAGTTGACTCTCATGTTGGCTCCTTTGCATCCGTTTTCCTTTCTCCTTAGCATTCTCTTCTCCTAACATCTTCCATGGCTGACTTCTCAACATCCAAGTCACTGCTCCGATGTCACTTTTTATTTTAATCTTTCTGTTTACATTTTTAAAACGTGTCTCTCCTTCAACACACGCCTCATGGCTACCAATTCGGTGGTTTTATAATCTTTGTGGCCTGAGGATTATGTGAATTTAGCTAATGTAGTTATTAGATTAGAATATCAGTGGTTCTCCACCTTCCTAAGGTCGCGTCCCTTTAATGCAGGTCCTCATGTTGTGGTGACCCCCAACCATTTCGTTAACTGGTTTAGATGATCATTTTCTGACTTCTTTCACTAGAATGTCAGCTCCAAAAGAGCAGGAATGTGGCCTGTTTTGTTTATTCTATTTATATCTAGGCTTGCTCCTCCGACTGAAGAGGTAATTAATATCTTTAAAAGTTAAGCACCTTCATTTTCTATAATTTGTAAATACAAGCTCCTCTTCTTGATAGGGATAGCTGTTATGTTATTATATGAATATGCTCAATGCAAAGAGATTGTCTCTACAGAATTGCTTGAAAGAAAGGTCAAGTTCACCCAAAACTGGTGTGGCTCAGTAGATAGAGCGTCCCAGGTTCTATTCCGGTCAAGGGCATGTACCTTGGTTGCAGGCACATCCCCAGTGGGGGGTGTGCAGGAGGCGCCTGATCGATATTGCTCTCTCATCGATGTTTCTAACTTTCTATCCCTCTCCCTTCCTCTCTGTAAAAAATTAATAAGATATATTTTTAAAAAAAGGAAGGTCAAGTTCAAGTCCCCCTGTCTACTTGCTCAGGTGCTCAATAGGGATATGCAAAAGTCAGTCAAGTCCTTAATTATTGCCAACTTCAAGGAAGAACAGTCGGTACTAAATAAATACTTCAATAAAGAAATAAAATACTTTTAACTCAATGGAGTTGTGGAGGCTCTTGGATATGTTTTAAGAGCCACAGGTGTGTCTCACATGGAGGTAATGAAGGGTTTGGAAAGGGCACGTGACACTCAGGTGCTTGCAGATTTCTCTATCTGGAAACTGTCCCGCTGAGCGATCAGCAGCATCAGGGTGTGGTTATCTTGGAGATTTCTCTTGGAGATATGCTAACATTAAATGGATCTCTTTCTGGAAAATGGCTTCATTGTGCTCGCTATTGAGGACAACATCCTGACAAGTGATGGATAAAATGGAAGACGTTAATACTGGGGGGCAAGGCTCCTTCTCCTCAAAGGGAAATACAGCCACGGTCACCTCCTTCTCAAGGCCCAGGGACTGTAAACAGGTGTTAGCAGCGATCCCAGGAGGTCAGGTTGGAAATTTAGACCGAGGTGGATTTCCCTGGAATCTATTATTTCAAGCAGCTCAAAATAGTTCTCCCCATTAAAATGTTCTTGCAGCATTGATTAATTTTCTTCCATCCTACTCAATCCTGTCTGATTTTATGCTATGTTGTGATTATTTGTTTGATGTCTGTTTCTCTAACTAGACTGCGATCTCTAGGAGGGCAGGGATTTATGGTTGAGTTAAATCACCCTCTCTATCTAGTACTAGACAGATGACAGATGTTGAATAGGCATTTGTTAAAAGAATGGGTGATTTGATAAGACAGAGAGGCAAGACCTCATGTGAAAGTAACATAATAAATATTTAAAAAGAAGGTAAAGTAAGTAGAAAGAGCGCAGATCTGTTTTGGATCTTGGAGCAATTACTTACTTTAGGCAAAATACTCAACCCCTGTATCAATTTCATCACCAAAAGCAGGAATACTATCCTCTCATTGAATCTTTGTAAAAGTGAGTGAAATAACGCAAAGCAAAGCATCTGTGGTGTCCTTAGCACAGAGAGAGAGCTGTGCCCCGAGTGTTTACAAATATTGTACACCTCAAAAAGCCCTCTTCCGCCGAGACCGGTTTTGCTCAGTGGATAGAGCATCGGCTTGCAGACTGAAAGGTCCCAGGTTTGATTCCGGTCGGGGGCATGTATCTCCACTGTGGGGTGTGCAGGAGGCGGCTGATTGATGTCTCTCTCTCATCGATGTTTCTGACTCTCTATCTCTCTCCCTTTCTCTCTATAAAAAATCAATAAAATTTTTTTTTAAAGCCCTCTTCCTCTTCCCTCCTGTGTTTCGTTAACTGTGGAAGTTTGTAACACCTGAACATCATAAGGTGTAAAAATCTGTCAGAAGCAGAAATTACTCGCAGGAGGAAACCCTTTGCCCATGAAATATCTTCCTCCTGGGGCCAGAAATTCTCACCTCCCTATTCCAAATCTTAGACCAACATTCGGGACCTTTTGGTATTCTTTGGTTCACTCAATGCATATTTATGGAGCATCTGTGATATGCTGTCCACTGTGCTTGGCCCTGGGAATACACTGGCCAGTTAGATAGATGTTCAGTCTAAGAGCTTTATTTACCCTATATAATAAAAGGCTAATATGCAAATTGACCGAAAGGCAGAACGACCGGTCGCTATGACGCACACTGACCACCAGGGGGCAGACGCGCAATGCAGGAGCTGCCCCCTGGTGATCAGTGCAGTCCCACAGGGGAGCACCGCTCAGCCAGAAGCCAGCTCATGGCTGGCATGCACAACAGAAGCCTCTCCCATCCTCATGGCAGGTAGGCATCCCTGAGGGGTGCGGACTGCAAGAGGGCACAGGCCAGGTGAGGGACCCCCCCCCTACTGCACGAATGTCGTGCACCAGGCCGCTAGTATCTGAATAAGTCCTGAAAGGACCGAGGGGCCTCAGTCACATATCACTGCAAACAATAACAATGACAACCATCTGTTATTGTACACTCTCTCTATCCCAGCTCTGGTCTAAGTATTCCTGATTCATAATTTTATTAATCTTTATAAGGACTAAGAAAGGTAGACCTAATGGTTTTCACTTTTAGAAAAAAAAACTGCAGCTAGTGAGTGGCAGTGTTGGGGTTGAATGCAGGTCTGTGTGACCCTACAGCCATGATTTTCCTTGTAGCAGCCCATCTGCCCGCCAGTCACTGTTAATGGCATCATTCATCTAGCAAGTGATGACTTGACATTATTGCAGAATTTTCTTCTTTTTAGTAGATTGTGCAATTGAGTAAACATGGTTCTTATAATGACTGGTGTAAAAATATTGGCTCATAAATGCTGGGTTTCCTGTGGCACATGAACACTGTTTGCCTGTGGTCCAGAAATCTTTTTTTTTTTAAATATATTTTATTGATTTTTTACAGAGAGGAAGGGAGAAGGACAGAGAGTTAGAAACATCGATGAGAGAGAGAGACATCATCAATCAGCTGCCTCCTGCACTCCCTCCACCGTGGATGTGCCCGCAACCAATGCACATGCCCTTGACCGGAATCAAACCTGGGACCCCTCAGTCTGCAGACCAACACTCTATCCACCGAGCCAAACCGGTTTTGGCTAGAAGTCTTTTAAAATTAGCCTTAAGATGGATGCAAAATTCAGAATCCTTTTTTAGCCCAGCGATGTCAAAGTCATGGATGTTGGACCACACAGAATCCTGGATGTATTTTTATTGGCCAGTGCGCTTGATGACAGTTTTGAAAGACAAAGGTACTAGGCAGGCATTCTGGTCAAAATACTCTCATTTTAATAGTCATTTAACACCTGGCCCACTTCCTTTAGACCTGTGAGAGATCCAAAGATTAATCATACCCTCTGTCTGCTTTCTAGGAATTCACAGACCAATAAGGAACATGCTACTAGCACTGATATGAAGAGGATGATGATGAAGAGGATGATAGTGGCAGTAGTAGTAGTAATGATAATAAAAGCAAAGCATGCCCTTAAAACTGTATGAACCAGTGTTCTGGGATCTCAGCCTAGATTTGGCTCTCTTTCCTACTTCCTGTTCCAAAACAAAGTGACAGACGTGATGGGACACCAGGCAATTGCAGATAGGTTTTGGTCAAAAGAGACTTCAGAGCTTCCAGAAGGAATGCAGCCATTGGCTCACAAAGTCAGCCCTGAAAATTACTAAGTAGTTTAGACGAATTTCTCACCCAGTACTAAATGTTAGGACTCCTCTAGCCTCTGATTTTCTAGAATGTCACCCTCTGTCACTAAGCAGCCAGCCCAGGTTCAAAGGGTTACTCATTCTATGAAAGATGTCCAGAAATCTATGTGAAGGATACTGTCCAGGCTATCCTTAAAATGGTCGTGAGTAATGTGCATAAAGATGTTTCCCTTGGTGGTATTTAAAAAGTTAAAATGTAGCCCAAACCGGTTTGGCTCAGTGGATAGAGCATCAGCCTGCAGTTCTAGTCAAGGGCATGTACCTTGGTTTGTGGGCACATTCCCAGTAGGAGGTATGCAGGAGGCAGCTGATCGATGTTTCTAACTCTCTATCCCTCTCCCTTCCTCTCTGTAAAAAAATCAATAAAATATATGTATTTTAAAAAGTTAAAATATATAATAAAAAGAGAATAGTAAGGTAAGTCTTGTTTATACATATAATGGAATATAATGTCTAAAGATAACATTTGTGACATGTTTTAATTGCAAGGGTCGTGCTAATGGGAAAAAAGTAGAATATAAAATTTAAAGAAATGAGTAGTCTCAATTAGAAGCAATATTTACAAAGGAGGGAAACATAGCCTATAAGTAACAGATTGTGGGTGGTTTTATTCTTTTTTTTTATGCTTTACTTTCCAATTTTTCTGCAGTGAGTAATATTCTTTTACTTAGAAGAAGATATCACTAAGCACTTAAGAGCAAATTCCCAGCTTTCAATCAAGCTCATTTTTTAAAAATGTATTTTTATTGATTTCAGAGAGGAAGGGAGCGGGAGAGAAAAATAACAATGATGAGAGAAAATCTGCCTCCTGCACATCCCTCACTTGGGGATCGAGCCTGCAATTCCTGGCCAGGAATCAAACTGTGACTTCCAGGTTCATAGGTAGGTGCTCAACCACTGAGTCACACCAGCCAAGCACAATCAAGCTCATTTAAGAGCTGTTGTGTGAGTAGGAACTTGAAGGACTGGGTATTGTTCAATGAATTGCATGAAATGCCAACAGCAGCCCTTTTTAGTTCTAGTTCTTAAGAGTTTTGTCAAATGAGTTTACAAAGGTAGACACAAAATCCTCTGGGGAAAAATAATACACACACACACACACACACACACACACACACACACACACAAAGTAATCTCTGTCTTCTTCACTTAATGAAAAAAGAAACATTCTGCCCTTATTATCTACTTCTAGACAACTACAAAACTGGAATGTTATCACTGTTATAATGAGACAAACTCAATCACCATGTAAACAATCAGTGGTGTCCAGGCTGGCTCTGGATTTAGAGAAATAATGTAATTCTTGGTTATCAATAGCTTAGGAATCAATAGCTACAATTCAGGGAAACTAGCTGGAGTACTGTATAAATCTTTAACCTTCCTTCTATTATAACATCTTCCAGTGAGTTTTCATTCACAGATATATAGACTTATTATAGACCTATTATAGACCTATTATAGACCTATTTTATAGTTCTGTAATTCTATAAGATTATAGACCTACTATAAAAATCAAAGTACTTCTTACCAGCAACCTCCGGTTGGCATTTTAGGAAGTGGTTCTCATGTAACATAGAAGAAGCTGATCCCTTTACATTCTATAAAATAAAAAGCTAATATGCGAATAGTCCTATATAATAAAAGGCTAATATGCAAATAGATCGAATGGTGAAACAACCAAACAACTGGCCACTATGACATGCGCTGACCACCAGGGGGCTTGTGCGGAACACGGTGGGCATCAGCTGGGGCGGGATGCTGGAGCAGGTGAGCAGGGTGCCAGACCAGAGCGGGGGGATCTTCTAGTGGTTACTGAAAATTCTTTGCTCCCACACACCACGGTCTCACCCGGTGCTCACACCTGCTGCCAGCACCGGCCCCACTCACACCTGCAGCCAGCGCTGGGGCCACTGCTCACACCCACTGCTGGTGCCCAGGGCCAGTCCTAATCGATCAGCGCCATCAGTGGGTGTGAATGGCAGTTGCCAGCCCTGATTGCCCCTGAGGACTTCTCTACCTCCCCCTGTTCCTGAGGGGCAATCAGGGCACCAGTCCCACTGGTACCCACTGCTGGCGCCAACCCCAATTGCTCTGCACCATCAGCAGGTGTAAGCAGGGCTGGTGCCATCAGCGCATGGGAGTGGGGGCTGCTGGCAGACAGGGGACCGGGGCCCACCCCTGGGCCTACCACAGCCTATGGCCCTCAATTCCTTTCAAGGTGCACAAATTCATGCACTGGGCCTCTAGTATTTTAAATAAGCAGTGCAAGAACATTACATCACTGTCACTGTGCTAAGAACTTTATAAATACAATGTTCTGAATTCAAACATTCATGTTCTAGAAAGAGTACCCATTTACCTTCACAAGTGGTTTTACATGAACCCAATTTAGGAGCTAGCACATCAGCTATATTCAGGTGTATACTTCTTGATTATGAATTCATTTAATTTCTCAAATTAAAAGCTCTTTGAGAATAACAAATACTATTTCATTATTAAAAATTGAGTGGCAGTTCAATGTGAAGATTCTGGTGGGCCTTTAATATATATTATTTCAAGGATTTGCAACAACTTTTAAAATATATTTTATTAATTTTTTTACAGAGAGGAAGAGAGAGGAATAAAGAGTTAGAAACATTGATGAAAGAGAAACATTGATCAGCTGCCTCCTGCACACCTTCTACTAGGGATGTGTCCGCAACCAAGGGACCGGAATCAAACCTGGAACCCCTCAATCTGCAGGCTGACACTCAATCCACTGAGCCAAACTGGTTAGGGTGATTTGCAACAATTTTGTGAGACAGGTTAAATTTCACACTTAAATGAAGAAACTGGGGCTCAGAAAGATTAAGTTATTTGCCTATGGCCACACAGCCATTAAGTGGTGGAGTTGGAATTCAAATTTGGTTGTGATTCATAGTCCAGTTTTATTTCTATTTTCCCATTTTGCTGATGTCTAATCTTTAGATTATTTAGATTCTCTTATTCAGAACTTCTACTTTATACTCTGAGAAACTGAGACATGAGGAATTAAATGACTTGTAGAGTACGTGTGAAAAAAACAAACCCTCAAATCTGAATCAGATTAATTGCCTCTATTTGTTGTTTTTAAATTATAGCCTTTGCAACATCATATTAACCTCTGATAATATATCATACTTTAATTTTTGTATTATTTTGAATTGACATGCAGTTAAAAATATTTTACAGTCATGTCATTTTTCTGAATTTTAGATCATATTAAAGTCACAAATACACTTCCTTTTCATGTGGGAAACTATACAGAGGTATAAACATGCAGAGGGAAGGATTCAGAGCCATTAGTCATTAGCCACTTTGGCACAACTGTGGTCAGATTTCCATCCAGAAACAAAATGGGAGAGATCTCAAGGGATCAGTAGCCAAAGTCCTCCAAGAAGTTTCCTCAAGCTTCTTGGCCTCTTAGTCCCTTTTATTCCATTTAAAAAAAATTTTAGGAAGGGAAATTAACATTCATTGAAGACCTTCTACATGCCAGAGAGTGTGCTAAGCACTTTCATAGACATTATGTTATTAATCCTTGCAATTAATCTCAGGGATACAATTTCCGTTTTATGAAATTTAAATAACATTTTCAGTGTGACTACACTCATCTCTGAAGCCATGTCTCTTCTATCCATACCTACTTCTTTCTAGAGCAGTGGTTCTCAACCTTCTTAAGGCCGTGACCCTTGCATACAGTTCCTCATGGGGTGGTGACCCCCAATCATGAAATTTTGCTACTGTGATGCATCGTGATGTCAATATCTGCATTTTCCGATGGTCTTAGGCGACCCCTGTGAAAGGGTCATTTGGACCCACAGGTTGAGAACCGCTGCTCTAGAGAGAAATAGGTATTGTATAATGTCTTGTATAAAACAGGCTGCTCTCTCTTAGAGAATTGGGATATGTAGGACCTTATTTGGAACCTGATTTGAATGAACTCTAACAATTCTTATGAGATTTGAACACTGACCAAATAGTTGATGAAATTAATTTATTTTTTATTTTTTTGGTGGGTAACAGTATTGTGGACATGTTTAAAAAAGTCCTTGTAGATATATACTTAAATATTTGTAGATGAAATAATATAATGTCTTAGTTTGTTGGAACTAACCTACTGGAGGGGGAAGGAAAGTGACCTTAATAATAGTTATAGCTGGGTGATGGGTACGTGGGAATTCATTATGCTTTCCATAGTAAAAAGAGTCTTGGGTTTTTTTGGTTTACTTTTTAAATATATCCTTATTGATTTTAGAAAGGAAGGGAGAAGGTGAGAGGGATAGAAACATCAATGATGAGAGAGAATCATTGATCGGCTGCCTCCTGCACACCCCACACTGGGGATTGAGGCCCACAATACAGGCCGTGTGCCCTGACCAGGAATCAAACCATGACCTCCTGATTCATAGGTCGACACTGAACCACGGAGCCATGCCAGCTGGGCAAATCTTGGGTTCAAATAACCCCTTTTCAGTTAGTAAAAGTGTGACCTTGAGTAAGTTACTTTCCCAGACACAGCTACTTAGTCACAAAAATGAAGCATCCTTACCTTGTCGAGCTGTAATGGAGACTCAATGCGGTTCTGTCTATAAATATACACCACAGTGCCATATACATTCTAAGTTCTTTACAACATCGCTAGTTCATGTTGTTACAAAAACAAATAATCACTGTTTTCATTTCCTTGTTCTCACGATTTAGCCAGCGATAACTTACAATATTCAGATGAATCTGAGATTGGCCAAGAGCCAAAGATGAATGACATAAAACTCCTGTGTACCTGGTCATCTTCAGAGCCCGTCTGTGGAAAAATGTCATCCTTTTCCAGTTTCTCCTTAGCCAAGACCTCTTGTTTTATGAACAAATCGTATGCCATTGTGTACAGTTCTTTTTATAAGCAGCTTATTGATGCATTGGCTACATAGCTTTATTCTTTAACTACTGCTTCAAATATCCCCTGTCCCATCCCAGGATGATAAATCGGGCTGATCTATATATTTTCAGATCACTTTCAGGTATCAGAAAAGTGTTTTTTCTAGGTATTAAAAAGTTCAGTCTAATTTAAACGTATATTTCTACTTAGAACCAATTCAATCTTTCCTGTCTCAGTTCAGTTTTGAACTAAGTGATGAAGAAGCAGATATAACCTGGATGCAATAATTTGCACAAGATCAGTACTTTGAGTCTTAAATTTTTAAAATAAAAGATAAACTAGCCCTAACAGGTTTGGCTCAGTGGATAGTGTGTCGGCCTGCGGACTCAAAGGTCCTAGGTTCGATTCCAGTCAAGGGCAAGTACCTTGGTTGCGTGCACATACCCAATAGGGAGTGTGCACGAGGCAGCTGATCAATGTTTCTCTCTCATCGATGTTCCTAGCTCTATTCCTTTCCCTTCCTCTTTTACTACGTATCTTTTATAGATAGTAAAAAATCTATAAAATATATTTAAAAAAAAGATAAAGTGAAATTCTAAAGTTGTGATAATAATACATTTGTTACTGCTCAGGATTCATGGCTCAGTGATTGAGCGTTGACCTGTGAACCAGGAGGTCATGGTTCAATTCCTGGCAAGGGCACATGCCCGGATTGCAGGCTCGATCCCTGGTGTGAGGTGTGCAGGAGACAGCTGGTAAATGATTCTTTCTAATCATTGATGTTTCTCTCTTTCTCTCCCTCTCCCTTTCTTTCTCTCTGAAATCAATAAAGATATATTTAAAAAAATTTTTTACATGGCACTATATAATCTATAGAATATGTTCAAAGTCATCTCAATTTCATAACTGCTAACTAGAGAAGGTAGGAAATTTCATATTTATTTTCATACAAGGAAACAAAACTCAGAAAAGTACCTTTTCTAGGATTTCACACTTATGATGACAGGTGTGATGTCTAAAACACAGCTAATGACTCCCAGTTTTCTGTACTCTCCACTATATAGTTCAGGTATTTCTTCTATAGATGCTCTCCTGTATGCATCGATACCACCTTTTTACTTCACTTGACATACTGGAATTCATTTATCTGTCTTTCTCCTTAGGCATAAATTCCTTGAAGGCTCCAGTGGTATCTTCACGCTGATTCTACAGTGAATACACAGTGCTTGGCACATTTACTCAATAGTTATTTATTTCATAGGTAAGCACTATTATCTGTTCAATGCTTTCAATAGCTTCATTTGTTATTCAGAGGTTCCACCATGAGTGGGATTAGTACTGTTCAGAGACTAAAGTGGTTTATGAATCATTGATTTCTCATGAAAGGGATAATAATAACGATCATCTATTGTGCATTTTTAGTAATAAAGCATTGTGTTATATTTTTTACATATATAGTCTTCTTTTTTTTTCTTTTCAAGAATTCTGTGAACTATTATTTTAAATGAAAACTGAGGCTGAGAGCTTAAACAATTACTCAAGATCATAGAACTAATAAGCAGTGGAACTGGTGATTCTTATCTAAGTACTAATGGCCCGGTGCATGGATTCGTGCTCATTGAAAGGAAATTAACCTCTCTGGTTTCAGGGTGCGTTACCCTAGAACCACTGGGGCCAAGTCACCACAGCTCAGCAGCAAACCAGATTTGGTGCCAACAATACCCCAGCAACAACCTAACCTAAGGCTGAAGGTGGAATGGCACGGCACCCCCCCCCCACCCAGGAATAGGGCTCCCTCCTCTCTGGTTCCAGGGTGTGTCATCCGAGAACCGCCACTGCCAAGTCACTGCAGCTCAGCAGCTCCTGTGTTGAGCATCTGCCCCTGGCGGTCAGTGAGTGTCATATGTAGTGGATGGTCAGATGGTCGGACAGTTGGACAGTCACTTAGCTTTTTATATATATAGATATCTAGCTTAAAAATTCTTGTTTACATTCCCTCTCATTTCTTTTGAGCCAGTTGAAACATCAGTGAGGCTGAGAAATTTTCCCATTTACAAGTAAAAAATGAGGAAACATTAAATAGTTTTCATCTCATTCTGAGGAAAAATAACCTTTATATATATTTAAAAGAAAAACTAACAATTTTGTATAGAATTTAAACGTATTTTTTATAAAATGTTTCATGAGCAAGAAAGTACCTTATGTATACGGTTGAAAAACACTTGAACTTCTGCAATCAACAAAATTAATAGTCTTCCATTAACTTATAGCATCAAATGCCAAACAATTCCATCAAGAAGCTGTTGCTAATTGAGTCAGACTTGTACAGTCTTTGGTACATTAAAAATAAAATATTATATTAATAAGCATGTCAACTTTATTGATAATGCTTAATGGGCCTCCAATGGGGCATTTCACTAATACTTCAAGATTGCATTTCAGAAATAAACTCACTAATCATAAATTAATAAGACCAATGCAAAATATAAAACACCACAGATCCCTGTACCACCAGAGTCTACTATTTTAAGAAACCTTCAACTGCCCTAAACATCCCAAAATATGAAAGAGCAGAAATATGAGGGCCTACTTGTGTGAATAAGAGAAAATTCACCCAGGTTCCAGAGCACACTTAACATGTTAATGATTTGCAAAAAACCTATTGACATTCAGCTCCTCAAAAGTTCATAGTCTTTCAG
This sequence comes from Lasiurus cinereus, assembly GCA_011751065.1. Classification (NCBI taxonomy): domain Eukaryota; kingdom Metazoa; phylum Chordata; class Mammalia; order Chiroptera; family Vespertilionidae; genus Lasiurus; species Lasiurus cinereus. Next base: position 66,077,658 of record JAAGEH010000041.1, read on the forward strand.
GGCTTACGAGATAATAAACAAGATCCAAAGAAAGGATAAAAAAAGTACATTTAAAGTGATAGATTTCCATTTTCAGAAAGTCGTTACATGAGCAAGAATGAAAAAAATCGGGATTCATTTAATAGATCTATAATAACTGTAGGCAAATTTAACTGATGTGTGTACACCCCCCCTTTAATGAGCAATACTTCATAAAAATGAAGTCTTTCTTAATTAAGAGAGACCTACTTTCTATAAAAAGTTCACCCGTTATTCTTAGCTATATTGAGCTTGAAGGCCACTTGGTGAATGAACGTATTCCAAGTCTCAGCTGTAATTTAGAACAGAAAGAAATAGATTGTTCACCTAAAAATTATCCAACAAATGGTTAGAAACACAGAGCATTGTCTTCTAAAAAAAAGCCACAAACAGTTGGTGATTCTACAGTCATCTTTGTTCGAAATACAGTGAAGTAAGGCAGTGGAGATATCCAGAGAAGGCATAAGATTTATAAATTATCTGACTCGCATGCTTTAAGTTAACTGATCAGAGTATAGAACAGCTCTTTAATGTATTCACAGGCACCTTATTATTAAAGTGTCAAACCTCTGTGAGGATTCTTCCGTAAATTGCTATTCCATTTCTGTTTCATTCATTAAGTAGCTTCTAGAACACCCCCAACAGCCCCATTTGTGAAGTTCTCAATGATTCCAGCTGTGAGCAACTCAGACTATTTTGATTGACTTAAGAGAGCACAGGTTATCTTTAAAAACCAACTGTAAGTGAGAAATGGCAGTGGCATGATCTCTTCCCTGTGTGAACATGTTAAAATAATTCCATAGCTCAAGGGAGTCATCCTCTAAATGAGTGGTACACGTAGCTGCCATAGGCTAGGTTTACATCACTTCTTTGAATTATTAATAACAATTCCTGAAAATAGGTAGAAACAATTACGATTTTACTTCGTAAGAGATGAAAGGGAGGATGCTCATCTGAGTAGATTAAAAGGCACTCTTAAAGGTACTTTCTATCTTTACTGGAAAGAAATGACAAAATCTTCTTCACTGTAGCTTTTCTTTCCTAAGTAACATGAAGATATTGATAGCAATGTTAATTGTTCACAGGTTTCTAGGAGAAGATTTAATTTCTTGATATAATTAACAAGGCACATGCAACGGATTCTTGTTAGAACAAATATTTAACTGACAAATATTATAGAGTATCTACTCTAAAAGCCATCAGAGAGATAGGAAAAAGGTCATTAAAATAGCTGCCCTTGTGGACAGCGCTATGTCTTTAAGATAAACATGTTCCTTAATCTACTGTATTTTTATGTATTGGAAGGATGGATTAGGTAACTTATATGGTTCCTTTCCAGTTCATATACTCTATTAATTATAGGAGTTAACCACTGGAATAGTAGAAATAACAATCACTTATTAATTGATCTCTATGCCATTTGATATTTTATGAAATGTAATGTTTCTATCTATTAAATATAACTGAAATGGACATTGTCCATTTCAACATTAGATTAACTGAATGCGATTCCTTCTAACAGAACTTGCTTATCTTCCCAAATAATCACAAATCTTAGGAGCGTAGAAATCACTCAACATAGCGAAAAAGACCCTTAGGATGACATTAAAATATACTGCTCTTGTGAAGTAGGAAACTGCGCATTTGATATATATTTTTTTTTATTAATGTATTACATGTACATTGCCCCCCCTCTTCCCAGGCACACCCTAACTCCCAGGGTCTTGCGTCCATTGGTTGTGCTTCTATGCATGCAGACAAGTCCTTCGGTTGATCTCTTATCTCCCCCACCTCTCCCTAACCTTCCCGCTGTAATTTGACAGTCTGTGTGATGCTTTACGGCCTCTATGTCTATCTTTTTATCCATCAGTTTATAATGTTATTTATTTTCCATAAATGAGGGAGATCACGGAGCTCCTCAGCAATGTTTGGAACCCATAAC
>JAAGEH010000041.1:66079843-66104687 GCA_011751065.1 Lasiurus cinereus
ATTCACATAGGGCATTCACATAGGGCATTCACATAGGGCATTCACATAGGGCATTCACATAGGGGATTCACAGCCTCGCGAGACCAAGCAGAGCACTTCGCAACTACAAGTGTCCGCAGTCCGCAGAGGCCAGCTGGCGTTCAGGAAAGTCCTGGAATGCCTGACCTCCCAGTGGGATAGCAAGCCCAGGTGGCCTCTGACGGCAGCCTTGTTAGGAAGAGGCCATCCGGGAGGGAGCTCCGTCCAGTTCGGCAGAGGTTTGCCCAGATGGGAGGGGGGAGTTCGCTTGTGAATCCCTGGATGTGATGAGAAAGGCCTCACCTCCCTCCCTCACTACTTCCAAGCGGACTGGCTGCTCTCTCCAAGGAGGGGCCCCCCAGCCTTCCCTAAGGCCTCCTCTTTCTTAGGGAAGAAGTCCTGGCATTGCCCTCCAGGGAACGCGGGTGGTCGGTTTTGGTGATCTCTCTGAGTGCCGGAGAGATTGCAGTGGGGGAGAAGGAACAGAGCGTTATTGGAGAGACACTCAGGCAAGTTTTTTGGAAGAAAGGGGGAAATAGAGAAAGCCAGTGCGAGAGAAGGAGACGAAAAGGAGGAGGGAGAGGAAGGCTCAGCCTGTAGGTCTTCTTGCCAGTGTGGCGGTCCTTGTCCACCAAGACAGAGAAGATCCACGCAAGCTTTTGGAAGCTTTAAAGGTTTGTGTTTTTTTTTAAATATGTATTTTATTGATATTTTACAGAGAGGAAGAGAGAGGGATAGAGAGCTAGAAACATCGATGAAAGAGAAACACCAATCAGCTGCCTCCTGCACACACCCCACTGGGGATGTGCCCACCACCAAGGCACATGCCCTTGACCAGAATCGAACCCGGGACCTTTCCATCCACAGGCCGACGCTCTATCCACTGAGCCAAACCTGTTTTGGCGGCTTTAAAGGTTCTAGAACAGCGGTTCTCAACCTGTGGGTCCAGACCCCTTTGGGGGTCGAACGACCCTTTCACAGGGGTCGCCTAAGACCAGCGGAAAATGCAGATATTTACATCACGATGCATCACAGTAGCAAAATTTCATGGTTGGGGGTCACCACCCCATGAGGAACTGTATGCAGGGGTCGCGGCCTGAGGAAGGTTGAGAACCGCTGTTCTGGAAGCTGCCTGCTGGCCTGTGTGGGCCCGGTCAGGCTGAGGCAGGCAGGCCCTCCTCCCTCAGGCCCCCACTCCATCGTTGCTGAAGGTGGCTTCACCCAGAGAGGTGCCAGGCTGCCAGAGACAGGCACCTTGGACTGGGGCTCTGCCTTCTAGGAGGCAGAGGAGAGCTGGCAGCGCCCCGAATGTTTGCACTGCAGCTTCCTCACTCCCCGGTGGTGGCTCCGAGCTCCAAGCTGCAGCCTTTTGGGAAGAGGCGAGAAGGCAGAGGCACGGGCATGGAGCCCGCAGGCAGGATGCTCTGAGAATGCTGGGAGCACGGCCTGGGGAGGGAGGCAGATGGGGCTGGGCAGGCCTCAAACAGGAGCTGAGGATCCAGCTGGGTTGCCCGTTCGCTCTGAAACCTCCAAAGATGAAAAAAAATAAATAAAAATTGGCTGTGGTGCAGAGGAGGCAGGAGGCGAGGCTAAGCATCTACAGAGATGCATCCCTTAGGGGGGAGGGGCGATTGGAAAGAGACCGATCCAAAACCGGTTTGGCTCAGTGGAAGGAGCGATGGCCTGCGGACTGAAGGGTCCCGGGGTTCGATTCCGGTCAGGGGCAGGTGCCTTGGTTGTAGGCACCTCCCCAGTGAGGGGCGTGCAGGAGGCAGCTGATCCATGTTTCTCTCTCATTGATGTTTCTGACTCTGTCCCTCTCCCTTCCTCTCTGTAAAAAAATCAATAAAATATATTTAAAAAAAAGAGACGGAAGAAGAGGCAGAGGAGTGCCGTGGTGCGAAAAGAAACCCTCGGGGCCTTTTCGGAAGGGGCTTTGGGAGCAATAAGTACTTATTTGATGATTTCAGCAACATCACTGAGGATCTTAAAGGCGCAGAGAGAAGGGGTCATTCCCCTTCAACAGGACTCTTTCATGGTTTAGTCCAGCGGTTCTCAACCTTCCTAAGGCCGGGACCCCTTAAGACAGCTCCTCATGGGGTGGTGACCCCCAACCATAAAATTATTTTCTTTGCTACTTCATCACTGTCATTTTGCTACTGTTGTGAATCGTAATGTAAATATCTGTGTTTTCTGATGGTCTTAGGCGACCCCTGTGATGGAGTCGATGGACCCCCAAAGGGGTCGAGACCCACACGTTGTGAGAACCGCTGGTTTAGTCCACAGGCTAGGGGTTCATTGAATTGTCCCTGGCTCATGGCTCTGCGCCTCAGTTCCTCATCTGTACAGACAAGGTGTTGGGACTAGACGCTTCGGAAGGCCTGGTCCAGATGTGGTTCCTATCACTGCCAGCCTGTGAGCCAGAGGATCTGACACCCAACACCTCTGAACTTGAACGCCAAATCCTCCCTCTGCCTCCGCCCATCATCTCCCAGTGCAATGCACAGCTGCACCCCACCTGGAGCTGGTTCAGCTCCCGGTGAGGACCAGGCTGGTGACCCGATTGTGACAAAGGACTGTTGCTTCCCCCCGAAGTAAGCAAGAGAGCAACAGAGAAGGCAGGACGATTTACACTCTGGGTTTCCAAGGAGAGTTCCTTCTCGAATTTTCCATTTCAAAGGCCAAACCCTTAAATACATTATGGATGCCTTTGAGTAGGTTCTGAACAGTCGGGCTGACACATGGTGAAAGAGCTCTGTAATGATCTGCCTCATTTTTTTTGGGGGAAAATAAAAAGATTTCATTTTGTCCCAGAAATCGAACCTGCTTTTCCCAGGGAAACCCAGCACTCTGGCTGGCCCTGCCCAGCTCCCGGCTGCCTGCCTCATGCCCTGCTGCCTGCCCGCGTCAGTGCGGCGTTTCCTAGGGTCATTAGACACCCAGGCTGCATGTGGGTGCCCTCTTGGGTGAGGTGTTTAGTGATGTGGAAGCCCCCCCTCCTTCCCCCACCCCTCCCCACGCACACACACACACATACACACACACACACACACACACACACACACCCCATCACCATCACCACACACACCACCACCACCACCAGCCCTCACATACGCAGGCACCTGGTGCTGATGGCAGTGGAGATTTTAAAAAAAAATGCGTTTTCACAAGAGTTTCCCTTTTTATTCGTCTCAACCTCAAATTCATCTAACATTTTTTTAAAAAAACAAACACGATCATGTCGAAATACAACTCCCTTGCTCCTCTCGCCTTGAAGTTGGACGTGACACCGAGATGGGATGCACTTGTGTTCGCCCCCCCCCCCCCAAGGGGCCCCCCTTTTTTTATTCCCCCCCCCACCCCCCGCCACAGGCTCCACCACACGGGCAGGAGGGCCACTCCGGGAAGATGGATGGATGCCCGCCCGGGCACCTCCCGGGCACGGATGGATGCGCGCAGTGCAGGCTGAGCCCGTGGCCCTCGCCTCCCGCAGCCCCCTCCCCGCATCACCAGCACCTCCGACCCCCCCTCCCCGCCCCCCGTGACCTTGCAAAGACTTCTCCCTCCCGCTTCTGGGAAGGAACGATCCATTTTAACCAAAAAAAACCCCAAAAAACACCAACGACCTTCCCTGCTGGGAAGAAACACCGCCGAGCGTACCGCGCCGGGGTTCGCGGCCCCCCAGCCCCGCACCCCCGGAGGCGGAGGCGCAGACGGGGTGCCCGGGCGGGTCACTAGTGTTACCCGCTCATTGATGCTGTCGCACACGGGGGGGGGGGGGTGCCTTCCTTGTCCCGCCCGTTCGGAGGCACAGGCGCGCGGGGCGGCTCCACGCACCGGCCTCCCTCCCGCCGGGAAAGCGGCCCGGACCCCCATCGCACCTCGCCCGGGGGTTCCCCTCCGCCGCACCCCCACTCCCCCCGGCTCCTGCGTGCGGGGCGCGGCAGCCGGTGCAGCACCCCGCGAAGGACAGCACGGCGCCCGCTCCTTAGTGTCCCCGCCGCCGCCGGGGAACTTGCCCCGCGGCCAAGTCGCTACTTAGTATCCCCGGCTGAGCGCCGGCCGCGGATACATTGAAACCAAAAAATGAAACAAAATAACAAAACAGAGGCACCCCTGTCCCGCCTTCCTGAAGCCGAGCCCCAGACCACCCTGCCCAGCGCGGCGCGTAAAAGCACCCCTTCCCCCCCATCACACACACACACACACACACGCACCCCACGATTCCCAAGAGCCCCCCATCTCCGGGACTCTCAGCATCCGCCCCAGCCCCGGCCAGGCAGGCAGGCAGGCAGGCAGGCAGGCGCCTCGAGGGGTGCCAAAGCGCCCCGCAGCCCGCCGCCTGCGCCCCGCCTGCGCCCCGGCTCGCGCGCGCTCCCCACTTACGGTGACAGCGCTGCGCACGGCGGCTTCAGCCCACGGCCAAGCTCGGCAGCTCGCTCTCCCCTTGCTCGCTCTTTCTCTCTCTCTCTCTCTCAAGACGGAACGCAACGCGAGCCCCAGGTGCAGGCGTCTCGGGGTGCAGCTCGCGCCTCCGATTTGCCCCCCGGAACCCGCGCGCGCGGCCGGCCCGGCAGCTCCGCGCTCGGCTGAGTCGCTGCCGCAGCTCGGGGATCCCATAGAAAACCTGGGGGCGCTGCCGGGACGGGGTGCGCAGGCGCGCGAGCGGCCGCCCCAGGCGCCAGGCAGCGGCTCCCGAATCTCCTCCCCCGCCCCCCCCCCCCCCCCCCCCCAACTCGAGGCTCCGCAGCCCCAGAGCCCGGGAGCCGCGGGCCCAGAGCTGCCGGGCAGGGGCGCAGGCTCGGAGTTTCCGCGGGGGGCAAACTCCATTCTCCGCATTTTAGCAGAAGCTCCGGGGGAGGGAAAAGGTGCCGGGCGACCCGGGCAGCGGCACCTGGAGAGGAGGGAGTAGGGGGTGGGGGGGTGGGGATGACTGGGGTTCCCCTCGCCCCCCGCCGCTGCTGCCCAGGCCCCTGCCCGGTCTGGTAGGGGAAGGCGGAGGAGGCCGGAGAGGTGGCCCGTGGAGCCTGCGGGTCCCTCCGATCTCAGCCCGGAGAGCCCCCCGCCCCGCTTTAACCAGGAGCAGCTGCAGAAATGCCTTCGAGAAGGAAGCGCCCCCAGCCCCCTCTGGGAGCGCATCACGTGGGCTTCCTTCCCAAAGGGGCCCTCCTGGTGGTGGGGACGTGGGGGGTGGGGGGTGGGGTCACTTCATCCTGGAGCACCCCGGTGCCCAGGCCCAGGCCCAGGCCCAGGCAGGCGATGGAGAAAGAAATGTGCGTTCCAAGGAGCCGGGTCCCAGGCTTGCCCTGGGTGACCTTGAGCAAATCGCGCCAGCCATCAGCACGTGGTTAATAGGGCCTTCTCTAGGCACTTCGTTATTGCTTGTTGAATGTGCTTTTCAATATGCTTTTTAAAATATATATATATATGTTATTGATTTTTACAGAGAGGAAGGGAGAGGGATAGAGAGAAACATCGATGAGAGAGAGAGACATAGATCAGCTGCCTCCTGCACATCTCCTGCTGGGGATGTGCCCGCAACCAAGGTACATGCCCTTGACCGGAATCGAACCTGAGATCCTTCAGTCCGCAGGCCGATGCTCTGTCCACTGAGCCAAACCGGTTTTGGCCTTGAATATGCTTTTAGTGAGATGTGGGGGGTGGGAAGCCAAGGGTTGTGTGTGTGTGGGGGGTGTATATCTCATTCTTGGACTTCAGGGTTGAGGGCTTGAACTAAGGGATCATACACCCTCCCCCTCCTTTTCTGGCCTTGAACAAGGTCCGTTTGCCAGCCTCTGCTCCCCACTGGCCTGCCAAGTCTAGAAGACTTGGCAAAGAGCGCTGCCCGGTGAATTGGTTGCTTCCCTACCAGGAAAAGCCAGGAGGACTCACTGATGTTTCCATCCCAATCCGTGTCCTCAAGGGGTGTGCTGGTACTTTCACCCATTCAACCACGATTCGCTGACCACCTTCCTGCTGACTCGTGGGCACTGTTCTGTGCTTCGGAAGAAATGCAATGAATAAAACCCCCCTGCAGTTTACATTCGGGCAGGATTTTATTTTAAAGGAGGAAACTTCTGGGGGCACAATGAAGGTCAATGCCTTCCTTGAGCAGACGGCTTTACAGTGTGCCAAGAGCCTTCACACACCTTGCCGCCCCCAGGAGAGAGGCTGGGTTAGCCTTGGTTCTGAGGCCACCAAGCACATCTCCCGGGCAAACGGGCTCTGGTCCAGCGGTTTTCACCTTTTTCCATCTTGTGGCATACACAAACGAATTACTAAAATGCTGGGAGGCAAAATGGAATACTACGCTGCCATCAAAAAGAAAGTCTTGCCATTTGCAGCAACCTGGATGGAACTGGAGAGCTTTATGCTGAGTGAAATAAGCCAGTCAATGAAGGAGAAACACCACAGGATCTCACTCATTTATGGATAATAAAGAACATTATAAACTGATGAACCAAAGGATAATACAGAAGCAGTAAAGCATCAGACAGACTGGCAAATGACAGCGGGAAGGTTGGGGAGAGGTGGGGTAGATAAGAGATCAACGGAAGGACTTGCATGCATGCAGATAAGCAAACCAATGGATGCAAGACACTGGGAGGGGGAGGGGATGAATATATTGAAATGTGGTGGTGGGGCAATGGGAAGATATGTACACATGTAATACCTTAATCAATAAAAAATTAATAAAAAATAAAATTCTGTGGCACCAACAAAACTATATCTTGTAGCTGATATGAGCCCCCCAAAAAGTGTAATTTTGATTCATGCACCCTGGACAGCTACTGTGTGGCCTGTTGTCATTTAAAAAATATATATATCTTATTGATTTTTCACAGAGAGGAAGGGAGAGGGATAGAAAGTTAGAAACATGGATGAGAGAGAGACATTGATCAGCCGCCTCCTGCATGCCCCCCACTGGGGATGCACCGCAACCAATGCACGTGCCCCTGACCGGAATCCCCGACGCTCTATCCACTGAGCCAAACCGGCTTCGGCTTTTCTTTTTTTTTTAATTTGACAATCTAAGGGAAGAGGTCAGTGCCCTGGCTAAATAAATAGGTATTGCACACTGGCTGGGACCCAGCGGTGGGAAATCGCAGCTCCGGGCTGAAATCTGTCTTTCCAGGAGAGAGATGCTCCCAGCTGCAAGCTGGGGGGGGTCAGGCTTGGCAGAACTTGGGGCTACCTCAGCGGCCGGAACCAATCCTGCTTGCTGCGTGAGTGGCAATGGACAGCCAGCGAGGCGAGGGCCTCGGCCGGTGACGTCCCGGCCTCTTGCAAAACGCCACCCTGGCCGCCCCGAGCCAGGGACACGCTCTGGGGACTCCGGGGACCCCTCCACTCCCCCAGGTTCTCTCCCGCGCGGTGCCGGTGACCGCGGAAACCCGGAGTGGGGAGCGGGCGGAGCGGGGCGCGCGGTCCCAGCGGATTCCCAGCCCCGCGGCCCCCGCGCCGCAGTGCGCACTGCGCAGCCGGCTCGCCCAGCCTGTCCATCCCGTCCCTCTGCGTGGGCTCTGGGCAAAGTTAGTCCCGGGGTGCAGCCGTGGCGGGGGAGACCACCTCCAAAGCGTCCCCAGTCCTTTCCCGTCGCCGGTCCCTGTGCCCCAGGAAAGCACTCGCAGGCTGGACCCTGATTTCTCTCCAAAGGAGTCTCCGCACTGCAATCGGTGCGGACCGCAGAGGGCAGGGCGCCAGGTCTCTGTAGCTAAGGACTGCGCCCCGAGGGAGGGTTCCTTTGTGTCCATGTGCGGCTCAGATAACTTCCTTTGAACTCGGATGCAGGAAAAAATGAACACGGGTCCTTCCAACCCGTGCCCTGCTGTAAGGGAGATTTCAGATGCGTGCGTTTGGGGAAAGCAGCTTGGTGGAATTGGGCAGGCAGGGGTTTGGTTTTTTGGTTTTGTTTGTTTGTTTCTCTTAGTTCTGTTTGCACTGAAGAGTTGTTGGCTCATATGCTCTCTTCATCTGAATTTTATTTTTAAAGTTCAGTTCTTTCTTTTTTTTAAATTTTTATTATTAATGTGTTATTTGTATACATATTTCCCCATTGCCCCTCTGTCCCAGGCAGACCCTAACCCCCCAGTGTCTGTGTTCATTGGTTGTGCTTACATGCATGCAGACAAGTCCTTTGGTTGATCTCTTATCTACCCCATCTCTCCTTAACCTTCCCGCTGTCTTTGGACAGTCTGTGTGATGCTTTACTGCCTCTGTGTCTATCCTTTTATTCATCAGTTTATAATGATCTTCATTATCCACCAATGAGTGAGATCCTGTGGTGTTTCTCCTTCATGGACCGGCTTATTTCGCTCAGCATAAGGCTCTCCAGGGTCATCCAGGTTGTTGCAAATTCCATCTGAATTTTTAACCTCCCGCTCCTGCAGAGCATCCTCTTTGGAGGCATTCATATTTTGCGTGAGAGACGTGGTGAGATGACCTTTGGTGGAGTTCAGTGGGCAGCGGAGCCACAGAAGGGAAGCCAATTCCAAGAGATAGCGCAGGAATGTTATCTTCGAACTGACAGAACGCAGTTGCCCTTTGGAGGGCGAACTGTAAGACCGGGATGTGGGAGGAAACTGAAAAAAACAGGAGAGCCTTTCGATCTTTCCCTGCAGATGTCCCGGGTGATCAAAAAAGAGCAGAGGCGTGATGCCCACAGGCCTATGCGCCCTGGGGTCCAGGGGCTGCCATAACGCCCCCGTGTTAAGGGAAGAATGCCACTAGCTGTACTGGTGCCCACACTGCAGACCCCCGAAGTGTCAGCCTTCACACTCGGGAGATGTTTTAGAGGTGGAGGGGGTGGGTCTGGACTTGGGAGAGGGCGGGAAGGAGGGTGCAGAAGGGAGGGAGGGGCTGTGTGAGTTCTTCTGGAGTAACTTGCAGCATCTTCACTTGCTCAGACACAACTGGGGAGCCATTTTCCTTTCCTTGGTTGCAAATTACATTCTAGTGACCAGTTGTTCCACTGTGAGGTCAATTTGCATATTAGCCTTTTATTATACAGGATGAAGCTGGTGCCTGCAATTGAGAAATAAATTAGTGTAAGTCTAATATATTTTATTGATTTTTTACAGAGAGGAAGGGAGAGGGATAGAGAGTTAGAAACATCGATGAGAGAGAGACATTGATCAGCTGCTTCCTGCACGCCCCCTACTGGGGATGTGCCCGCAAGCAGGATACATGCCCTTGACCGGAATCGAACCTGGGACCTTTCAGTGTGAAGGCCCAAGCTCTATCCACTGAGCCAAACCGGTTTCGATGGAAATTACATTCTTACTTTAAGTTGCCTTATTTCTGCCTCACTCCCTTCCCAGATTTAAAAAGAACCAAAATAAAATCAAGGAATGCCTTTTTTTTTTTTTTAGTTGTATCCTACTTCATTTAATTTTCACTTTCAGTCCGCAGGTCAAGGCTCTATCCACTGAGCCAAACTGGTTTCAGCAAAAGGCCCAGTTTTAATGATGAAAACTGAGAATCCCAGTCCCAGTGCAAAATGGCAGTGGCATCACAGGTCTAAGCCTGCCATCTGGTGAGCTCAGGGTAATATTATTTATGAGGCATGCTGTGTATAAAATACATGCGCCAAGAAGGGTGGAACCTAAGACATGAGGGCATTTAGGAAATTGGAAGCAAGATGAAGTGTTGGAAAGTCGTCATTAAAATGAAAAGAGACAGAATTGGAAAAACTGATTTATACTCATTTAAATTCATAAAGAATAATGATAGTAATTTTCTTGTACGGGTAAAGTGCCCTTCTTTTAAAAGGCTAAGAGTATTAATCCTCACAGAGGAGATGCATTATGTAAGATAATGATATTTATCCTCCTTTTTTTTATCCCATTTAAAAATATGTGAATAGACCCACAAAATAAAATAATCTCCTAAACTCAAACAGGATGTTATCGCCTAGAATAACACCTTACAGTAGGTAGTTTTACTGACACATAAATTGCTTCATCATATAATTTTGTATTCCTTCTACATGTTTTTTTTTTCTAAAATAATTAAAAAGATGCAAGACCATGAAGGAGCAATTTTCATGCAATTAGAGGGAGAGTTCCATGCCTCTCTGGACAGGGAAGGATTAAAAGGCCCAGTTTTTTGGTTTTGTTAAAATATATTTTATTGATTTTTCAGAGAGGAAGGAAGAGAGATAGAAAGTTAGAAACATCCATGAGAGAGAGAAATCCATCAGCCACCTCCTGCACGCCCCCTACTGGGGATGTGCTCGCAACCAAGATACATGCCCTTGACCGGATTCGAACTTGGGACCTTTCAGTCCCCAGGTCAAGGCTCTATCCACTGAGCCAAATCAGTTTCGGCAAAAGGCCCAGTTTTAATGGACTAGGTTGATCATGTCTCCCAGCCCATTCCCGATTTATCTCTGCAATACATGATTGAACCGAAATTCAGTTTGAAAGATAACTTTTGACCATGTCACCGATTTCCTTTCAAGTTTGAACAATTCACCATAAAAGTTTCTTAAGTCCCTGCTGAATGAATTGTTGTCAAAGCTTTGAGTTTCCTAGATGTTCCTTGGAATCTCAGAAATGGTCATTACAAATGGATGGTCTACAGCCTTAAGAACAGGAAATGTCTTTATATATATATATATATATATATATATATATATATATATATATATGTATAAAATTGATTTTTTACAGAAAGGAAGGGAGCAGGGTAGAGAGTCAGAAAGGTGGATGAGAGAGAAACACTGATCAGCTGCCTCCTGCACACCCCCCGCTGGGGACATGCCAGCAACCAAGGTACATGCCCCTGACCGGAATCGAACCTGGGACCCTTCAGTCCGCAGGCTGACACTCCATCCACTGAACCAAACCGGCTAGGGCAAGAACAGGAAATGTCTTATTCCAGTCTTTCCTCCACGTGTGGGCCTAACCTGTAGGTTCATAGCAGTGCTCTGAAGTTGGAAATGTTTACCACTATTTTTAGTGGCAACACAAAAGAAATGATAGCAGAGTTGGACTATCTATGAGCCTACTTCTTTTCTTCTCTTTAATATATTTTATTGATTTTTACAGAGAGGAAGGGAGAGGGATAGAGAGTTAAAACATCGATGAGAGAGAAGCATCAATCAGTTGCCTCCTGCACATCCCCTACTGGGAATGTGCCCTCAACCAAGGTACATGCCCTTGACTGGAATTGAACTTGGGACCCTTCAGTGCACAGGCCGACGCTCTATCCACTGAGCCAAACCGGTTAGGGGCCTATTTCTTTTCTTCAAGGACTTTTTAGGTAATCCTATATGCTAGGCTGCAGTTGTTTTTAGTTGTGTTGCAATTAGCGATTGCAAATAGAATCATGCATTCAAATTCCAGAATTAGGTACTTTGGAGACCATCTGATCCATAAGAGTCTTCAAAAGCCCTTTTTTGCCTAAAGCAGATTTCCTGACTTGTTTCTCCATTCAACTTCTATTTCCCTTAATATTGTTCCTTTGAATTTTTAATGAAACTCTCAAACTCAACAGAGAACCTTAGCATACAATTTAAGATGAAATGAAAAGAATGAATTCTCTACTTCCTCTGAGACAACCCACAAAAATAAAACCTCCGTCCTTCACCAAAAGATTCTCATAATTGAGTTTATATTTTCACCTAACTTCCAGAAGGAGCAAAGAGATAGTGGCCTTCCGCATTTTGAGGGTTATCATATTCCTCCTTTAAAGTTCATTTTACCATCCCAAGGAGGTTGGAGAGGAGAAAGGGTCATCCTTGAGGATCCTTGATTTTTTTCAGAATGTATCTGAAGTACCGAGGAGGGTGGATTGTACTGATTTTTTAAAAGAGAAAAACAGCCAAAAACGGTTTGGCTCAGTGGATAGAGCATCGGCCTGCGGATTGAAAGGTCCCAGGTTCGATTCTGGTCAAGGGCATGTATCCTGGTTGCGGGCACATCCCCAGTAGGGGGCGTGCAGGAGTCAGCTGATTGATATCTCTCTCTCATCGATGTTTCTAACTCTCTGTCCCTCTCCCTTCCTCTCTGTAAAATATCAATAAAATATATTTTTTAAAAAATAAAAGAAAAAAACAACAACTGTCTGCAAGTAATTCATGGTGGTGTTCAGTAGTGAATGAGGAGGTTGGATTCCTTTGGATCCATCCATTGCTCATGTATTTAACACTTTTTGAACACCTACTTTGTACCAAACAGTGTTCAAGCCTATTTATGTGTAAAATAGGCATTATTAGAATCCATTTTACACATGAGGGGGAAATTGAGGCAATGCATATATTAGTAATATCTCCAGATGCCACTCTTCAGTTAGCCTCAATTTCTCCTCCTTCTTTACCCCATTACAATTAATATTATAAATTTTTATAATATTAATTATAAATTAAGGGAAATTTATAATTTCTTCTCTATAAATTACTCTTTTTATCCACCTAAAATGTGGATAAAGACAAGATAACTGTTATACAACTCTATTTATCTGTGGGATGGGTACTATTATAACTCATCTTACAATGCAAGTTGAAATTGCCCTCAAACTTATCTATCACATTTTCTTAGCTTTAGTTTACATTGTTAGGAACATATTTTTGTCTTTTTTTCTGTATTTTCATGTATATTTTGATGGGCAATATATCAAGTATAGCTTTTCTGTTTCAGAGCTAATCTGGAAAAGGTAGTCTATTGTGAGCTTTCAAAAAATGGATTAATAGTAAATAATTTCCCTTAATCCTATATAATAAAGAGGGAATAGGCTAATTGACCATCACAGCCTCATAAAGATGGTGGCACCCACAGCCAATAAGGAGGAAATATGCTAATTAGCTGCCAAGCCCTCAAAGATGGCGGCTGCCCAGCCTCGCAGGCCTGGCCCGAGACTCAGGTAACCAGGGCCGGCCAAGGCTTGTGCTGCCGGCAATGGCAGCAGCAGAGGTGTGATGGGGGTGTCGCCTTCTCTGATCACTGGGTCATCTTTTGCCCCTAAAAGCTCCCGGACTATGTGAGGGGGCAGGCCAGGCTAAGGGACCTTCCCCCACTCCAGTGCATGAATTTGCATGCACTGGGCCTGCAGTGTACCATAAAAGTGAACCAAATGTAGCAGCTATTACTACTGTCCTTATCCTGCAAGTATTTATTGACTATCTAAAGCTAGAGGACCAAAGTTCAAAGGTTAATAAGACACAGCCCTGCCCAGAGGCATGGCTCAGTGATTGAGCTTTGGGCTATGAACCAGGAGGTCATGGTTCGATTCCTGGTCAAGGCACATGCCTGGGCTGTGGGCTCAATCCTCAGTGTGGGGCATGCAGGAGGCAGCTGATCAGTGATTGTCTCTCATCCTTGATGTTTCTCTCTCTCTCCCTTCCTCTCCCTTTCTCTCTGAAATCAATAAGAATGTATTAAAAAAAAACAACACATAGCCCTGCCTATAAAAGCTTTCAGTCTGTTCCAGGAAATGGATAATGAAATAGATAATTAAAAAGCAGTTTGATAAATTCTAAATTCTGTTCTAAGCACAAAGGTATGGCAGAATATTTGTGAAAGAACCTAGATTATGAAAGAGACCCCCAAGGAGAGGATGACTGAGCTAAATCTACAGCTTCAGATGTGAAAATGTACCAAGAACTTTGCAACTCTTACTTAGCACAGCTAAAGTGGTTACAATTAAAAATAACGTTTTTGCTTTTCTGAATGCAGACTACTCTTCAATATTCTTATAATATTCAATATACTCATTATATTCTCCACCTAATCTTCATAATAGCCCTGTGAAGTAGGTAATTTCATTACTAGTAGCTTAATTTTGCTGTTGAGGAAATAAAACACCGAATTAAATATCACATCTAACATAATAAACGTGGAGTCCATAGGAAAGCATGTCATAATTTTGAAATTATTTGGATCTGGTCCACAATTAAGGGAGCGGTAATAACTTCAAATTAAAAATCCTTATTAATGATCCATAAACTGTTAAAATGTGTTTTTAAAGTATGTAATTGATATTTTTTAGAGAGGGAAAGAGAGAGAAAAAAAAATCCATGTGAGAGTGAAACATGGATCAGCTGCCTCCTGCACACTCCCTGCCAGGGATGGATCCCACAACCAGGGCACGTGCCCTGACCAGAAATGGAACGGGCAACTTTCTGTGCACAGGACAGTGCTCAACCAACTGAACCACACCGGCCAGGGCAAATGTTAAGATTAAAAAAAAAAAATCTATAAGCCGCCAAGACCGGTTTGGCTCAGTGGATAGAGCGTTGGCCTGAGGACTGAAGGGTCCCAGGTTTGATTCCGGTCAAGGGCATGTACCTTGGTTGCGGGCACATCCCCAGTAGGGGGCGTGCAGGAGGCAGCTGATCCATGTCTCTCTCTCTCATTGATGTTTCTAACTCTCTATCTCTCTCCCTTCCTCTCTGTAAAAAATCAATAAAATATATTAAAAAAATTTATAAGCCAAAGAAGAGTAAGTTAACTCAGGATAGACAAAATGCTTCTTAACTGTTTTTTATCACTATTTCGGTAAGAAGATGTATGGAGTGAAACAGCATGCCCTCAAGAACCCATGTCCATGCAGAACCTACGAATGTGACCTTATTTGGAAATAGGTTCTTGGCAGGTTAGGATGAGCTCATGATGGGCCCGACATCCAGAATAACTGGTGTTTTTATGAGGAGGGTGAAGACACAGACAGAGACACACACAGGTGACTATGGAGACAGAGACTGGAGTTATGTCCCGCGTTTCCAACCACCACCTGCAGCTGGAGCAGACTCTGCCTCAGAGCCCCCCAAAAGGAATCAGCACCAGTGATATACCTTGATTTCAGACTTCTGGCCTCCAGAACTGTAGGAAAATACATTTTTTATTGTTTTAAGCCACCCATTCCGTGATATCTTGTTACAACAGCCTGGGAAATTAACACAGAGAATAATTGCACTTAAGTAGGGCAATTGACATTTAGGTTTTCAATAAGACTATTCTGGTAGCAAGATAGTGGAAAGATAAAGTTTTCTTTTCTACAAATAGATCCCCGCTCCTTTTTTTTTTTTCCCTATGAAAATGACTGGACTTTGAATTAAGAGATGTAGATTCGTGAAGCAACTCTGCTACTTCTCAGATGGGGTCTTGGGCAAATTAAGTGACCTTCATGACTTAATTTCCTCCTTGATAAACTGAGAAATATCAAAAGTCTACCTAAAAGAAGGGCTCTGTAGCTCAAAAATTCAAGATATTAGTCACCCACAAAACTCTGCAGAGTAAATTAATAGAGCTAATTTGCATCTAAGATGATATTGAGCCACTTTCTTCCTATCGAAAACTAAATTAAATTCATGGTGTTGGTTTTGAGTTCATTTAAAATAATTTCCTCGGAGACTTTTCATATTGTTGCTCATGAAAATCAGATTAGCTACATTGATCACAGTGCCAGTGCGAGAAGTAATACAAATTCTGTTTAAGATTTCCCAGGCTACTTTATAGATGTTCTAATAAAAGTGAGTGTTAATAACCCCAATGTTAGGCAATATTTTGAAATCAGACTTATATAACACTTTGTCAATAGAATGTGTGTGTTTTTTACATAGGTTAACAGCACATATAATGTCTTTAGAAACATTCATTGACCGTAGACCTTATTGATTCTGATTGTGGATTGAATGAGTAAAACTAAATAACATATTAATTGTGTTATTTATTTAATGTATTGTATAGCCTTACCCTGTTTTCCCGAAAGACATCCCCCCAAAATAAGACCTACTTCCAGTTTTGCCTCTCGCTGTCATATAAGGCACCCCCCTGAAAATAAGACTTCTCCGATAATAAGGCCTCCCCTGAATATAAGGCCCCCGAAGCTACCGTCAGGCGTCTGATTCCTGATTTAAAGAGATCTCGCCCTGCCTAAACAGCTCCGGCTGCGCTGCAGCCAATCAGTGAGCTGGTTTGTGATGGCAATGATTATTGTATGGTAGACAGGTAATACGTTTCCTTTTTTTGTTGTTGTTCAACAATAAATGTGTACCATATTCTTCATGGAAAAATAAGACATCCCCTGAAAATAAGACCTCGCGCATCTTTGGGAGCAAAAATTAATATAAGACACTGTCTTATTTTCAGGGAAACAGGGTAGTATTCATGAGGGGTATGTCCTAAGACCTTCCTAACTCTCCAATACACGAATATCACTGTAGAATAAAATTGCTTAGTTGGTGTAATCATAACTACCCACTTATAAAGTATTAAATCCTACATAATGAAGAGCTAATATGTTAATTAGACTGGATGGCAGAACAACCTTCCGGAACGACCAGTGGGCAGGGAGGTGGCGTTATGGGGCCATGAGGCAGCTGGGGCAACTGTGACGGCCACGGCAGCAGCCGGGGCTGAGAGGGCCTACCCTGGCATGAATTTCATGCATCAGGCCTCTAGTAAGTTAATAAATTAAGAACAACAAAGCACCCTGACCAGTTAGCTCAGTGGATAGAGCATCGGCCTGTGGACTGAAGGGTCCCAGGTTCAATTCCCATTAAGGGCATGTACCTTGGTTGCAGGCACATCCCCAGTAGGGGGTGTTCAGGAGGCAACTGATTGATGTCTCTCTTTTATCGATGTTTCTAACTCTCTATTCCTTTTCCTTCCTCTCTATAAAAAATCAATAAAATATATTTATATAAAAGAAAAGAACAACAAAGCTACATTGAGCTGCACACTACAAAGGTGATCAGTTGACTCAGACTTATACTAATTTAGTTCTCAATTACAGGCACCTGCTTCATCCTATATAATAAAAGGCTAATATGCAAATTGACCTAAGAATGAAACAATGGATACACACTGACCACCAGGGGGCAGACACTCAATGCAGGAGCTGCCCCTGGTGGTCAGGGCGCTCCCACAGGGGGAGGACCGCTCAGCCAGAAACCCGGCTCATGGCTGGCGAGCGCAGAATGGAGGTGGGAGCCTCTCCCGCATCTGCAGCAGCGCTAAGGATGTCCGGAGGTGCTAAGCCGTCAGTCAGACACCCCCCTGAGGGCTCTCTGACTGCAAGAGGGTGCAGGCTGGGCTGAGGGAACCCGCCTGGGGCACGAATTTTATGCACCAGGCCTCTAGTAGTTAGATAAGATTCACAATCGTACTTGAGCATAATGACGTATTACCATCCTTATAACCTCCAGGGTCATTCACAAATAGATACGGTCCCAAGATTAAATCTATAAAGGCCATATTCTATTCAAATCCTGCTATCGGGAAACATTAAAATTTTCATACATCACTGTGCTACTTGAAAAATATGTAATTGAAACGTGAGATCCGGGCCATTTTGAAAGCCATTTGAATGCAGTGGGTGAAGGTCAGTTGTGAAAAAGCTCAAATTTACTCTCTGGTCTTTATGGATTCGACATGCATTTGTAAAAAATAGCTCTTCCTAAAGATGTTTAAAGAGATTGAAGCTCTTTCTCTTCAGGAGCTAATAAAGCTATTAATCTAAGAGGATGGACCATTCATGATATTATTTAAAACATGTTATTGTGTGAATAATTTGTCACTTTGGTCTAAAGGAAAGAATATTTGTCTTTAGAAAATACCTGTGTTCACTTGGTGAGTCTATATCTCTCTAGTACCTGGTCAAATAATTTGGAGGGTCACTTTAAACTAATTAAGAAAGCCTTGTCCACCGAGGCAGTCTGGCTCAGTGGATAGAGCATCGGCCTGTGGACTGAAAGGTCCTAAGTTTGATTCTGGTCAAGGGCATGTATCTTGGTTGCAGGCACATCCTCAGTAAGGGGTGTGCAGGAGGTGGCTGATCGATGTCTCTCTCCCATCGATGTTTCTAACTCTCTATCCCTCTTCCTTCCTCACTGTGAAAAATCAATAAAATAAAATTAAAAATTAAAAAAAAATGAAGCCTTGTCCAGGAACATTAAGGTAGTTGAAACACAATGTTGCTGATGCTGTCAGGTGAGTGTACTTTTCACTTTCTGCTCTGAATATTTCTTTTTGGTCCTTCCTGTAGGAAGGATCACACATTTTTTTTTGTGTGTGTGCAGTGCATCTGATTGAAATGGTATAAATGAGTCGAAAGATGCCAAAGACAAATCTCTTCTGATTAATGACAAAATAATTTTCCTTCAGAGAGAGCCACATTGTACTGTGTAGTGGTGATGTGGATGTTCTACTTCTGTGGGATGAACTAGGACCGGGCCAAGTAAAGCCTGTGGTGGTGATTTCTGACCAGATCCTAGGTCTGAAGTTAGAATAGCATTTTTAAAAAAAATATATTTTATTGATTTCTTACAGAGAGGAAGGGAGAGAGATAGAGAGTTAGAAACATCGATGAGAGAGAGACATCCATCAGCTGCCTCCTGCATGCCCTCCACTGGGGTTGTGCCCGAAACCAAGGTACATGCCCTTGACTGGAATCGAACCTGGGACCCTTCAGCCCGCAGGCAGACACTCTATCCACCAAACCAAACCGGTTTCAGCGAGAATAGAATTCTTTAACCGAGTATAAGCAGGGCAAGATTTCCTCAATGATCTGTTTTCACTAGGAGCAGTGATCCCCCAACCTCTAATCTGTAGTATTCCGATAATCCCACCCAAATATGTACCCCCAAATGAAGACTTTTACAACAAATGGGTATATTTTTACCAAAAAGCCAGATTTTAGCGTATGGCTGAATTTGGATAGCTGCAACCTTTCCTACTGACTCAAGGTTTTATTCAAATACCATGCAGACTTTCCTGACTACCTATTTTGGAGTGATATTGCCTTCTTTTCAATTGCCAGAAGACTTAAGATACTTGAGTAGAAGATTAAATGAAATATCACTGTGACACATAATTTTCCTTTTAGGTTTTAATACCCAACTCTATTGTAATGCCACTTAGTACAGGATCTTATACTTCTACTTTGTATCATTCAAATTGCCAAGCTCCTGATTCATAATACAGCTCAGTATTTATTTGGTGGGTCAATTCCCTCTTTCTCTTTAGTTTTTATTCTCAGTGGATTCGTTTTCAATGCTTTTACAATACAGAAGAATTAAAATTCAGTTGGGAGTTCTGATAACTGGGGAGATTATTTTTATAACTTAATAAGGATACTGTTTCATAATTGGTATAGTGGGTGTGATAGATAATTCTCCATTTACAAAACCCCTAACAATGGCAGTGTTCTTATATTAATTTTAAAGATGCATTTTGACATTTTCCAGCTGATGATTATGTTTTTGTTCTTCACTATAGGTTTGTGCCAGATATGGAGGAATATATTATAAAAGTATTTAAACAAGAAGAGACTTTGTGTTTGGGTTAATTTTTATGAACACTGCATGATTAGATTTATTAATGAAAGAAGAAATGAGACTTGACAGAGGGATTTTCCAGGCTTATTTGACTGGGAAACAATTTTAAAAAATATATATATTTTATTGATTTTTACAGAGAGGAAGGGAGAAAGGATAGAGAGTTAGAAACATTGATGAGAGAGAGACATCGATGAGAGAGAAACATCGATCAGCTGTTTACAGGTTTGTTTTTTTGCTACAAAAAGCTTTATTGTTTCACTGGGTCCAATGCGTGGGAGGAGGCTTCAGGGGGATTAAAAGAATGGCCGGTAGTTTTGGGGAGAAGCTCAGGTAAAAGCCAGATACCAGGGGATGCAGAGGGACCCCACAGGCCTCTGGCCCACGGGCTCCTGGTCATGCTTGAGGGTGAGCCTTTGGAAGAGACACTGGCCCCGGCCAGCCTGGGGCCCCAGCCTGCGGGGGTGAGTCAGGTGTTCCCCATCTTCTTCTTTTTAAAAAAAATATATTTTATTGATTTTCCACAGAGAGGAAGGGAGAGGGATAGACTTAGAAACATCGATGAGAGAAAAACGTCGATTAGCTGCCTCCTGCATGGCCCTCACTGGGGATGTGCCCACAACTAAGGTGCATGCCCTTGACCAGAATCGAACCCTGGACCACTCATTCTGCAGGCCGACGCTCTATCCATGAGCCAACTGGTTTCGGCTCCCCCATCTTCTTGATGAGTCTCACCTCCTCGTCCCAGAAGTGGTTCACCAGGAAGTCTTTGAGCTGAGGGTCAGCACGGGTGGGACCAGGGCCTGCAGCTCCACGAGGGTCTGGGTCAGGTCCTCTCCAAGGCCAAGGCGGCCTCCATGGCATCTTGAACTTTGCTCGCTCATCTTTTTCTTTTCTTTTCTTTTAAAATATATATATTTTATTGATTTTTTTTACAGAGAGGAAGGGAGAGGGATAGAGTCAGAAACATCGATGAGAAAGGGACATCGATCAGCTGCCTCCTGCACACCTCCCACTGGGGATGTGCCCACAACCAAGGTACATGCCCTCGACCGGAATCGAACCTGGGACCTTTCAGTCTGCAGGCTGACGTTCTATCCACTGAGCCAAACCAGTTTCGGCAAGTATGTTATTTTTATATCGAAGAAGACACTTACTTCTTTATATTAATTAGCACAACTTTGAAATGTACGGGTTACTGTACTAATGCTTCTCCTGTTTTGTCCTCTCTATCTTTTAGTTTTTCACAGATGAGAACGGATATCTTTACCCCAACCATGACTCCTGCTCAGTTACTGCGCATTATTTATAGTCCAAGCCCTGCCCTGCCTTGATGCAATATTTTATGTGAGGTGGCATAGTAACTGGAACCAAGCAGCCCATTTTCTGTATCCTTGTTTTTGCATGTTATTGTCCAAGGACTGGACTGAAATCACTCTTTGTTTCGATTGAATTTATTGGGGTGATATTGGTTAATAAAAGCAGGTGTACAACGCTATAATACGTCATCTGTATGTTGTATGATGTGTTTACCACCCAAAGGAAGTCTCCTTCTGTTACAGGAATAACCAAACCGTGCTCAGAGAGTTTGGAGATACATTTATTACGTGCGGGTCCAGAGGAAATGTTTCTCAAATTCTGGGCCTCAACATGCAGAAATTTTCCGTATTTATATGTTTTTACCTTCTTTGTCTCCCAAATATGGGATGTTTCCCGCCCCTTTGCAAGTTCTTAAAGGGCCCCTATCAGCTGGGGCCTTGAGACCTCCACCCAAGGCCTGGCCTGGTGCCAGCACTGATCATTTTGTCCAGGGAAGGGTTTAATGGCCTCTCTGAAGTGAGCATGGTCTCATTTTCCTTGTTATTTAAGCAAGCAAACATTTACAGAAGCCAATAGCAAGGTTAGCATTTCAAACAGCAGTTTTTCTATACAATGGATGCTTCACTTCTATTGTTACCATTTATGCCCACTTGCCCTCCTTCACCTCCCGAAACCTCTGTCCCCTCTGGTAATCACCATACTATTGTTGGTGTCTATGATTTTTTTCTATTTTTTTATTGTTTAAAGTATTACAAATGGTAGTACATATGTCTCCTTTTTTTCCTCCCCCATTGACCCGCCCCCCCCACCTTCCCTACCCCCAGTACATGCCCTCACCTATCCCCCCACCCCCATCTCAGTGTCTTGTATCCATTGGTTATGCTTATATACATGCATACAAGTCCTTCGGTTGATCTCTTACAGCTCCTCCCCCTACCCCCATGTTTTTGCTTAACCTTTTCACCTTTCACCCAGCCCTGCACCCCCGCCCCTCTGCCAGCTGTCAGTCTGTTCTCTGTGAGACTGTTTCTGTTCTGTTTAGTTTGTTCATTCGATTTCCCAATGAGCCAAATCGTATGGTGTTTGTCTTTCTCTGACTGCCTTATTTTACTTGGACTAGATAACATTTGTTTTGTTTTTTAATCTTCACCCGAGGACACGCTAGAGAGAGGAAGGGAGAGACGGGTAGAAAAACATCAGTATGAGAGAGAAATATCAATGGGTGCCCTCCCCAGGAAATCTATATA
Organism: Lasiurus cinereus; assembly: GCA_011751065.1. NCBI lineage: Eukaryota > Metazoa > Chordata > Mammalia > Chiroptera > Vespertilionidae > Lasiurus > Lasiurus cinereus. The sequence goes on from JAAGEH010000041.1 coordinate 66,101,708, forward strand.
CGTATGTGCCCTGACCAGGAATTGAACCATGATGCCTCGCTCAACCGACTAACTTTTAAGAAAGTCACCTGTAGAGTCTCTCTAAACTGTAGAGTCTAAAGGGTCGCCAGAGACCCAGGAAGTGACATGCAGCTGCAGTAAGTGGGTGGTTAGCTTGATTGGCTTCAGGCAAAAGTTGCAAAGTAAGTGCCATTTTGCAACTTTCCTTTGCAGTCATGATTAAGCACTATGCAAAACAGCGTTTTGTATATAATGGACAGGTGTCAGATTACATCACAAAGCTAAGCATGTGTGCTCATCCTATTTCCTACCCCCCTCAGTTAGTCATCTCTGAGAGACTTTTAAAAATTAGGAAAAAGCTGGCTCTTTAGTAGAATTGTGTGGCAAAGCACTGCAAGAAACTTCACTCCTCTGCCCGTGCCCCACTGTTATATTCCTCCCCCACTTTCTAGGATTCTTCCTTCTCTTTCTGCAGGACTTTGCCAAAAAAAAAAAAAAAAATTTCCCAAGGGAAATAAAGTGGGTGTGGGGTGGTGTGTGTGTGTGTGTGTGTGTGTATACATATATACACACACACACACTTTTAAAAATATATATTTTATTGATTTTTTACAGAGAGGAAGGGAGAGGGATAGAGAGTTAGAAACATCGATGAGAGACATCGATCAGCTGCCTCCTGCACGCCTCCTACTGGGGCTGTGCCCGCAACCAAGATACATGCCCTTGACCAGAATCGAACCCAGGACCCTTCAGTCCACAGGCCGAGGCTCTATCCACTGAGCCAAACCGGTTTCGGCTACACACATATTTTTAATCACTAATTCTCCTCTCATAAGATCCACTAATGTACAGAACAGTACAGAAGATGCTGAATTCAGTCATGAAGGATGTACCAAACCAGTTCTTTACAATTAGCAGCATTCTGGGGGCATATTACATTCAGGATCTGTAACTTCCTTACTGTGGTCCCTGCAGTCTATATTTAAATTTACTTATTTAAAACATTTTTTTTTTTTAAATTTCAGAGGAAGGAAGAGGGAGAGAGAGAGAGAAACATTAATGATGAGAATCATTGATTGGCTGCCTCCTGCATGCCCCCTACTGGAGATTGAACCCAAAATTCAATTTAAACAAAAAGTGGACAGATTTATTTATTTATTTATTTATTTACTTTTAAAAATATATTTTATTGATTTTTTACAGAGAGGAAGGGAGAGAGATAGAAAGTCAGAAACATCGATGAGAGAGGGACATTGATCAGCCCCACTGTGGAGATGTGCCCGCAAGCAAGGCACATGCCCCCAACCGGAATCGAACCCGGGACCTCTCAGTCCGCAAGCCGACGCTCTATCCACTGAGCCAAACCGGTCACGGCTAGATTTATTTTTTTAAAATACTTTTTGTTGTTGTTATTTATTGGATTGATTGGGGCGACCCTGGTTAAAATTATACAAGTGTCAGGTGCACCATTCCACGTCACATCACCTGTACATGGAGTGTGTTCACCACCCCAGGCGAAGTCTCTGTCCACCACGTCACCCTTTGTCCGCCCTGTGCCCTCCCTCCACCCCCTTCCCCACCACTGCCCTCATCCCTACCCCCACCAGCCCTGCTTCTCCCAGAGCCACTTGGTTTGCATCTTCCTGGCTGGCTCTTCCTATCCTAGACCCATTTCTCCGCATCCCTAGTCTCGGAGGAAGCAGGGCTGTATGTCCAGGGTCTGAGGTCACTGTCTATTTCCCACTTAATGCCTAGATCCCATTTTTCAACATTAGGCAAGTGCACCAGCATACGCCAGAGACGGGAGTTCTGAAAGGGCTTTACATGTTGAAGGAACAGAGAGAATGTTGGTGCCGCAGGAAGGCAAGCTGTGCCTTCCAGAAGCTGGAAGACGGTTGGAGCTGAACTCCAAACAGCTGTGTAGCCACACACTCATGCACCAAGTCACATACAAATCAGTCCAGCACCGCACAGCTGTGGCGTGGACAGACAGAAAGCTCGCCCCCAATGTCCCTCTCGTGCCCCACTTTCATCTGCCTTCGCCATGATAGTTGGGCCCCAGGGCAGGGGACAGACGGCATTGCAGGAGGATGGAATGCGGCATGGCGGAGACTCGGAGGCAAAAAAGTAACCGTAATCTTTCTCTAATCAAAGGCTAATATGCAAATCGACCCGACGGGTGGAACGGCGGGTCCCTGTGACGCGCACTGACCAGCAGGGGGCAGATGCTCAGCACGGGAGCCGCCCCCGTGGTCCGTGCAATCGCCCTGTGGCAGGGGCCCCGGCGCGGGAAACCAAACACGGTCTCTCTGATAGAAACGGGGGGACGGGAGGCCAGAAGGCTGGTCCACCTTCACTGCTCTGAAAGGTCCGAGCTCGTCCCTCACTGCTCAGCGGAAACATTGTTCGCTGAAGCAGCCTCTGCCTGTTTGCTTCATGTGCATTTCTGTGCTTGGAATTTCCTGCCTAAAGGTCATGGGTGTGTCCCGTAGACTTAATAAAAGGGAGCGAAAGCCCAGAGCAAGGGGTAGTCTTTCCACTAGAGCAGCGGTTCTCCACCTCCCTCAGGCCGCGGCCCTTTAAGACGGCTCCCCATGTGTTGGTGACCCCCAACCATGACATTATTCCCGTGGCTCCTTCATCGCTGTCATTTTGCTGCTGTGATGAACTGTCATGCAAATATCTGATCTGCAGGATGCATTTTCATTGCTACACATTGCACATCATGAAAGCATCGGGATGCATCCCCAAAACAATATGCAAATTGCATATGGTGACATATTTCTTTCTCATGGCGAATAAACGAAATGTTGTCTTGCATCGTGGTGCAGCCTGAGCAACAGTCTTCCTAGGACAACAGCAAACTGCATGGCTGCACGTTGCTGCACCGAGGAGCGTGTGCTGGTGCCTAAAACCGTGGGAAACGGGTGTTTTCCGCTGGTCTCAGGCGATGACCCCTGTGCAAGGGTCATTGACCCCC
>JAAGEH010000041.1:66104697-66165413 GCA_011751065.1 Lasiurus cinereus
GCTCAATAACGTTGACTCTTTCACTGGAACTGAAAATGATTCTACGTTAGAAGAGGGGTGCATTTTCAAATGGACAATGTGTTTGAGTTGTCCAAAAAATTTTATGGTAGAAAATCACATTGTATATCTAGGAAGGACTTTAACTTTTTCAATACCAGTAGGAGGTGATATGAAGCCCATGTTAGAGAAGAAAAAGTTATTTAAAACTGGACTAGTTTTCGAAGAGTTTAAGAAACAACCCATCCATTCCTTTAGTATGACACCTAAAAATGTAGTTTTGATGGACTTTGATGACTGGGATGAAATTAGTTACCAGAGTAAGACTTGTCCTGAACAAGTAATGAATGTGAACAACTGGGCTCAGCGTAGTACAAACGCTGTGAAAATGCAGGTTAATTCTCCTTCTCAATTCATACAGAACAACTATGAATATATCCATGAGAACTTTTATGAAATAAGTATGCACAATGGACATTTAGACACTGAAAGAAAGCAGGAGCATAAGGAGATTAGTAGCTTTAATTGTAAGTGCATTGTTGAAGATACCTTCAATGTTAGGCAACAAGACGTACCAGCGAGCCATGACACAAAACGTACCGAACAAACCAATCCCATGATTTTAGCTCAAGTTCCAAATTCTGGGAGCTTGCTAAAAAGCGAAATTGAAGCAAAACGACATGACTTAATTTTAAAGGAGGAAGGAAATGTCCTAGCACAAAGTTTAACATACTATCAGCCGGTTCAGAAGGATAGTAAGATGGAAAAGGAAGAGGAAAATAGGTTTCATTCAGTGGATGGCATTTTCTCTGTGCAACCAGTTTCCTTAATGAGTGGGAAAGAAAATGTGGAAGAGACTAAACATGTTAATCAACATAATCTAGCTGACAAAAAGGAATATGAGAGTATTTTGCAAGACAGTGAGTTAGCTAATTTAAAGCATTTTTATCCCAAGAATGACTCTACAGAATGTGCTAAACATCAATTTGAAGCCGATCTGAGTGTAGGCAACAATGAATGTTTTCAGGACTCAACTGCCAAGTGTTTACCAACAGAAGTTATGACAATAGCCCAAGATTTTGAGATGAAAAGTAAATTTGATTTAGTTCTTGAAGAACTTCATGCGTTTCACAAAATCAGCAAGGAAAACGAAACTCTAAGCACTCTGGAAGCAAACAATGGGCAAGAAAATTACTTGAGAGAAAATAATGCTGTGGAGGCGGTAGACACAAAGATAAAAGATTTGGAAATAGGTGCAGTCAACAAAATCTGTGCATCTTCTTTGGTCTGTGATGCTGAAGAAGGTCCTACTATGCATAAAAGACACCAAAGTTTATTTAACTGGGAAACAGTACCAAGAAACAGAGAACAGGAAGTTCCCAATGAACACTCCTGTTTACGAACATCGGAGGAAGAAGTACTCTATCCGACTTCTGAGGAAGGTATAGAATTAGTTTTAAATTGTTTTTTCTTATGATAGAAAAAAAAACTGCAGTCTTTTCCCCCCCAGTGTTGGCCAAATATATAATTTTGGCCAAAGGGAGATAAAGTATAAGCAGTGTTTATTGGTGCACATTATTTTCTATAAAGAACTGTTCTAATATTAAATATGTTGAAGATAACAAGCGATAAAATGTATACAAGGAGCTTGGGAGCATTTATCTAAATATTAGGAGCCAAGGGGAGAAATATTTTTGAAAAAAGTAACTTGTTCAGTATTAACATTTTATATAAAACTTACTTTTTACAGTAATATAGTGATCTTTATTTTCAGATTGTGAGAAACCCTTACCCCGAAGACCTGCTTTTTCCTCTGATGAATTTAAAGAAGAAAAAATTAATTATATGGTGAAGGGAGGTAAGATTTTTGGTTATTTTCTAGATAATTCTTATATTTTTCAGTATAAGGAAAATATACTTAAGTTATTAGAAAATAAATACAAAGATTTAGTACCTTTGTAAATATTCATAATGTACTGGAGCAAATTCTAATAGTTAAAAATTGGCTAAAGATTAAAATACCATTTTAGAATATTAACTTTAATATTAACTTTAGAATATTATTGGGAAATGTGCTCTTCAAAACTGTTTATTTGCCAGGATGCATGGAAATAACTACATAATAAGATAGATGTAATACAGTATAATACACAATCTAATATATGTAACATTAATTGGCAAAACAAAAAAAGGCATTTAACTAAGTTGAATTTCCATTGATGAGATGTTGCTCACAGTTGTACAATTATCAATGTTCTCTATTCTTTAATTATTATAAGGCTCTTTATGTAGACATTTTATTTCGTAATTAAAAAATTTAGTATCATTTAGATATATTAACATGGCTTATGACTATGGAACTTAAATTTTGATTATTATTAAACAAACTAATGAAAAGTTAAACTAGCCTCATCATTTGCCTGAAAAGTCTACAATATCAGAATAAAACACAGCAAGTCTAACATCTAGTCTAACTTATAATAGTACCAGTGGAATGAGACACGGGTAGGATTAACATGGAGTAATTGTTTTCTAAGTGACTAAAACTGTATTTGGTCAGAAACTTCTGGTATTACACAGGACCAGAGCTAGAAAGAATAATGATGTAGGTGAAATATATTTACCAAAACATCTTCAGTCATTCATCATTTCTCAAAACATTTTCCTGGCTTCTCATCAGTAGGATGCTGCTCCTGGAACCTTTATTTACTCACTTCCATAATGCATCTTTTCCTTTATCTAAGCTTACAATAAAATAATCTTAAAAATTAATCTAAGTCCTGGAAGATAGAAAGCCCACAGGTAGATTCTTCTTCCGTGAATAAAGAGAATAACTGAGATAGCAATACTCTAAGAAACTAAAAGCAGCTGGCAGAATTAGCCTGGAAAGGAGAGGAGTTGTTTCTTCTAGGACGGAAAGAAAGGAAGAACTTGGGTAAATTTTGAGATAAAATGAAGGACGATTAGGAAACATGAACCCATATTCGTCATGATTATAATTGTGATAATGAAACGGATGAAATGAAAGATTAAGTTAGGTGCACAAATTAAAAAATAAATGTTACATTTGTTGGAAATGTTTGAACCTATACTACTGTACTATGTCTTTGCAAGAAAAAGTGCCCCGTTATTATAAAATATGGAACATAATGTGTGAAGTCAGCCAGAATCATTTAATATTGTGTTAGGATAGTTGTCTTGGATTTACTTACAAAGATTATCTGGGATAATCTTCCTGGGACTTGTTAAAAATCGGTAGTATAAAGGAATAGTTGAGAGACACTGGGAAGTGGGGATAAGACCTGTTTATAAAGGGTGGTTGTAAAGGCATTAGGAAACTTCTGACTGTGCTGAAATGTTTTTGATATTTACTCACTCGTCATCATGATGCCTCCAATGAAAGTTTCTGCCACGTATGTCTCCAGTAACATTCTGTAAACTCTCTGTGTCTCTATCTGTGGAAAAAGCAAGTATTTTGCGATTACTTTGAGCATGTGCTATATGCCAGCCAGCCAGTGTGCCAGGTGCTTTAAATATCATTCAGCATCCATTCTCCTCTAATTTTAAATTATATACAAACTAGACGCCCGATGCATGAAATTCGTGCGTGGTAGGGTTCCTAGGCCTGACCGGAGATCAGGGCCAGCCAGGGCCTTCCTTCCTTCCATGCCACTCCCTGGTGGCCAGTGCACATCATAGTGTGCGTCGAACTCCTGGTTGAACTCCCAAGGGAACACTTTGCATATTAGCCTTTTATATACACTGACTGACCAGATTATTATGATCTCTGAACGCATAATAATCTGGCCACTCAGTGGTGTATATTATATAATAAAAGGCTAATATGCAAATTGTCTCCTCGACCAGGAGTTCAACCAGCAGGCAGGCCAGCTAACCACCCATGTCCCCTCCCCCTGGCCAGGCTGGCCAGACCTCACCAGTGCACGAATTTATGTACCGGACCTCTAATATATATACATATTTGTGCATGGATAGGCTCCCTCTTTGTTCAGGGATCATAATAATCTGGCCACTCAGTGTATTTAGATGACCTGGGTATCTTTCTTAATGATTATGGTTCTGTTATGGGGTAGGTGTTATGATTCTGATTCTTAACAGGCACCTAGATGCTGCTAGTCTGTGGACTATACCTTGCGTTGCAAGGATTTAGAAAACAATTGAGTTAATATTATTTTTAAAAGATGACTAGTAAATTTATAAATTTTCTAAATACTGACTTTTAAAATGAACCATTTCTGGTAGTATGTTTGAATATTTAAAATTATTAAATGATACAATGCAATATATTAATCCAGTATATAGCAATAATAAAAAGGGTCATGATTTATTTAATAAAACATAGGAAATCCAAGGTTACAAAAAAACACATCTTTACAACCACAACTTTATCACTGTTTAAGGTCATATGCTTTGCAAAAGGCCTACTGTTTATACAAATTGGTTTAGTGATTTCCCACCCACTGCAAAATTATCAGAAGTATCGGTCATACTACAATATGAAAGAAGAAAGCTATACTTTGAAAAAGTAATCAAATAGATGAATCATGGATTTGTTCTGAAATAAAAATCTCATAATGTAGAAGAACACTTAGCATAAATTGCTGACATTACTTAATTTATAACCAAATCTAGTGCATCAGACACAATCCATTAATTTTGGTTTATTTGGACAATCCCTTTTTGTTTAAAAAAATTTAGCAATTTTTTTACTTTTTATGAGTAACTAGTTATATTATGTTGTTTCCTCCTTTTTTACATAGAGCTAAAATTTGCATTTTATTTCACTATTGTTTATATACATTCTGTATGGTTGAACTTAGTAGAAATTACGTTGTTTACCTTTTGTCAGATTTGAAGTTGATTACACTATTTTTAGTTTAATGTGCTTTTATATTAAGATCATACTAATTCATTAAAGCTTGATGGAAGCTTGATACATTTTTAGCTTTAATATGTATACTACTATTTATTTTTTTAAAGTAAAGCACTCTGAAAATTAGAGATATTGTATTTTATTTTCAAGGGTAATTGATTCTATTTGTCTGGTTACTGATTTAATAATAGATATATCTTCATGAAATGTTTTGAGCTGTTTTGAAATGACATTTGCATTCTATTATCGATAATAATCTCTATTAGAAATCAAACATAATCATTCATAGTATAGTTTAGTTATTTAGCTTCTAATAAGAAAAAGTGCATGGTGTTTAAAGCCACTATATCAAGTGTAACTTAAAAATCTATCTAGGCCCCGGTAGCTGGTTAGAGTGTTGTCCCAATATACCAAGGTTGTGGGTTCCAACCTTAGGGCACATATAAGAATCAACAGTGAATGCATAAATAAGTGGAACAATAAATCAGTGTTTCTCTCACTTGAAAATCAATACTTAAAAAAGAAATCTATGTAGTTTTGTGGTTAAGCCAAACTGCCTGACTGGAATGATGTTTTGTGTTTTTTTTTTAAATTTTATTTTAAATCTTTATTGTTCAGTTTATTATAGATGTTCCTCTTTCCCCCCCGCATAGTTACGCTCCACCTGATTCCTCACCCCCCACCCCCTGCCCTTACCCTTATGCCACTGGCCTCATCCATAGGTGTAAGATTTTTGTCCAATTTCTTCCCGTCCCCGCCCCCTGCCCCCCAAGAATTGTCAGTCCATTCCCTTTCTATGGCCCTGATTCTATTATATTCACCAGTGGAATGATGATTTTATTTAATTTGTATTTTATATTAACTTTTGTGCGAGGTTTCTACATTTTAAAATGGAGATAGGATTAGCTAAGCTAATTCATTTAAAACACAACTCATTGACCCAGTAAAGTTGCTAGTATGATAAAAACTTATAAAAAATTTTTAATCTTAGAAACTATAAGTCATTTTTTCCTTAAATGCTTTTATTGTCTTACGTTTTTAGGCAGTAATTTTTCACATGGAATTTCAAGAGTACTACCTCTTAAGACATGCAGTCGTCCAATCAGAGTTGGTTTGTCAAGAAAAGCCAAACTTACACAACTTCATCCCTATTTAAAGTAAATATGTTATGAGGACTTAAAAGAAGAGGACTTTAATATTTCAAAAAATACGTTATGAGGACTTTAATATTTCAAAACATTTCATGACAACAATTTATCTTTTATTTATTTATTTGCCTAAATGCTTTTCTGTCACCTTAGAGGTTGGGGGTTTTCTTTATTATGAAGTAAGGAGAGGGTTTGTGTGTGTTGTGTGTGTGTGTGTGTGTGTGTGAATTATCTAATAACCTTTAAATGTTATATAATATTTTATTGATATTTTTATAGCATTAATAATATACAGATTAAAAGTTTTTTGTGATCTTATAAAACATGTCAACTTATTTTTCATAATATAGGCATGTATATAAAATGCTTTTGTGAAGAAGATCAGTAGCCTTTATAGGTTTCTGTAAAAGATCTGTGACTCTTAAAAAGGCAACAAACCTTATCTGCTTCTGTTTAAAAAGCCAGCGTGCCTCTGCCCCATAAGTGTTCTGCATTTGAAGTGAAGTGGAATCTTTGCTGTTTGCCAGATGTAATGTTTTTGTTCCTTACAAACAGGTGTGTGTGTGTGTGTGTGTGTGTGTGTGATTGTGCACGCGCGCGCGTGCAAAAGCTAATACTGAAATTTTGAGACTGAATTTTAATATTTGCTCACTGCTGGTGGTTAAAAAGGAAAGTCTCCTCTATGAAATTATTGTGAACACTTTGCTTTGTGGTCACGTCAACGTTTTTTGGGGGCTGGGACAGGGAGGAAAAGTAACCATAGTTCACATGTCCCTGGCAACTATTCAGAGTAACAGATGTGAACAATTAAATGATCTTTTGTAAGAAATGTTTTCTGATTTAAAAAATAAATTTTTGAACTTATTTTTAGTGGTCATTTTTTTCAAAAGATGGTCATTTTTTAAATAGCTGAGTCCCCCAACCTGTCTTAATACTGGCTTTTAATTTCAGCTCCTCTGTTGAAAATAAATGTATCTCTTCCTTGACTTAGGCAAAAACATCTTGGTAAATTCAGTTCCGTTCTAGTGATTTTTTTAAAAAAGATTTTTTTATTGATTTTTGAGGGAGAGAAACATTCATCAGCTGCTTTCTGCACAACCCCTGCGACGGATCAAGGCTGCCACATAGGCAGGGTCCTGACCAAGAATGAAACCAGCAGCCTTTTGGTGTATAGGGTGAACCCCAACTAACTAAGCCCCCCAGCCAGGGGCCAGGGCTGGTCTGGTGACTTAATGGTTTGAAAGTCCATTGGTTGGGAAGAAATTCCATCATACATATTCATGCTTTAGCTGGGGATTTTGTTTGTTTTTGCAAATGCTTGCACCTACTTTGCCACAGTTTTCTATGTTAGTAATTGTGAAGAACCCAGGTGTGGAGTAGTACTAAAAATTAAGTAATGGTATAAGTATATACCAGAAGTCTGATGATAGCAATTTTTATTGATCAGAATAATATTTGGTTACAGAAGTGACTGATACTAAAAAAATTCTGATTATTTATTACTAGATAATTTCTCACACACATATTTTTCCATTGTATGCACATTGAGAAAAGGATGAACCATTTTTGTTGTTGTGTATTGGATTATGTAGAAAATGTTTGTGGAAATTTTTTAAAAGGATGACAAAATTTTTGTAGTATCTTGACATTTTTATTAATAGTTTAAAGTTCACTTCCAAGTAAAATTCCCATAACATTAGGAAGGAAAGGTAATGGATCATTGTTCTAATTCACTTCCCTTATTTTTGAAATAAGGGGAAAAAATTAAGTAATGGTATAAATGGAAAAAAACATATAGGTGCAAAGAGGATGGGTAAGTTTTTCAAAATCCCGAAGTTGGTCAGGATTGGGACAGAGGCAATTTCCTCCACAGCATTCTTTCCCACCGTTCTCTGCATTCACTTTCTATTTCACCTCCAGAGTTTATCTTGGGGCCAAGAGCAGAATTGTGATCATTTAGCTAATCCTACTATTAACTGATTCACTCATAGAATACATGTATTTTAATACTCCTACTTTGTGTTAGGCCAATGATCGGCAAATTGTGGCTCGCGAGCCACACGCGGCTCTTTGGCCCTTTGAGTGTGGCTCTTCCACAAAATACCATAGCCTGGGTGAGTCTATTTTGAAGAAGTGGCATTAGAAGAAGTTTAAGTTTAAAAAAATGGCTCTCCAAAGAAATTTCAATCGTTGCACTGTTGCTATTTGGCTCTGTGGACTGATGAGTTTGCCCACCACTGTGTTAGGCTCAGTGCCTCAAGGAGCTTACTCGAGATTGGAAAAGAAATGTCAGATATACATAATTGAAGAGCAACCATCAGTAGAATAATACTATTTTTGAAAACATTAACCAGAGAAATAAAATGGGCTGCTTAGCAAAAACTAAGGAAAAAGGAAAACAGCAAGAAAACACACACAAAAAAACAGAAAGTGTATAATGGCAGATGGAAGACTAAATGCATTAACAGAATAAGTCTGATTATCCTATTACAAGCCAAGATCCCGAGACACCAAAACCCACCTCAAATCCAGCTATTAATTTCCATGCCTTACCATGTACTTCCTAATGTCACTATCCTGCTCTTATTTCTTATTCTTCTCACAGAACTCTTCAGCTTTTCACGCACTACATCATTTATGCCTTACAAGAGTGCAAGTCCTTGGAGGCAGGATTCTTACCTCCCCCCGCCCCCCTTAATATATCCCAAGTGCCCCGAATAGTACCTGCCCCTACTAAGTACCCATACAATATTGAGTGAGTGAATGAATACATTTCTATACCTGCTAATAATAGCTATGTCTTTTTGATCTTTGGTCTTGCTTTATAAATATTTTGGGAAATATTACCCCTCTCCCAATGCAAAACTTGTTCTTCCTAGTGCCTTACTCAAGTACCTTCTTCCCTAACACACACACACACACATATATATATCCCCCCAGAACCTTCTTCCCTAACACACACACACACACACACACACACACACACACACATACACACACACAGAGTCATCACCTTCCCCTTCCTGCCTAGTTCTGTGAGTTTTATTGTTTCTGGAGTTGGAAAGTTGGAGGGTAGGAGGCAGGTAACAGTTTAGCTTTTGAGTTTTGGTGTCTCCATTGCCAGGTTGATGGAGGGTTGCTTTGCGGGCTGTGGTGGAATACATTTTAAATGGAAACCCATCCTCCCCTCCACTTTGTTCTTTTCATCCTTGTTCTTAACATGTAAAAGTGGAATGCGTTCAGATCAGAATAAAAATATTCAAAAGCTGGTGGATCAAATTGATCAACAGTACTTTGGCAGAAGAATCCGATTTGATTTAATATCAGCTGTCTGTGTATTAGGTAGGTCTGCTGGGACTCTCAGCCTTGTGGGTGTCCTGCACTGGGTGACCTTGGGACCCAGTAGTGCAGCTTTCCTGATCACCAGACCTAGGTCTAATAATGTTCCTTCTGTGCCCTCTGTGTGTGCCCTCCCATTACAATTGAGTCTTTTTTTAAAAAAATTTTTATTGATTTTTTTATAGAGGAAGAGAGAAGGATAGAGAGTGAGAAACATCGATGAGAGAGACATTGATCAGTTGCCTCTTTTGCACGCCCCCCACTGGGGATGTGCCCGGAACCAAGGTACATGCCCTTGACCGGAATCAAACCTGGGACCTTTCAGTCCGCAGGCCAATGCTCTATCCACTGAGACAAACCGGTTTCGGCTCTTTTTTTTTTTTGACAGAAACACAATCTGGTTTATTGTCTAGACAGCTGATATTAAATCAAATCGGATTCTTCTGCCAAAGTACTGTTGATCAATTTGATCCACCAGCTTTTGATGCTTAAAAATAATTCAGTGGAATAAAATTAAACAATTAAATTTAGTTCACATTTTTAATGAACCCCAATTCAATGACTTGTCTTCTGGTTTGTGGAAGCGATGGGTCAGACGACATTTGCCACAATGATGTCTGTCCAAGTGGCTGGCCATACAAACTCCAGCCCCACATTCATCCGAGGAAGGCGACTGATTTTGTCCTTCTCATGCACTTTGTAGAATTTCAAAACAGCCAGCTTCACCTTCTTTCTCTTATGCTCATTCTTCTTGGGAACGTTGTCAGACTTCTTCCTCTTCTTAGCTCCACCATGAAGTCTCAGCACAAGAAGAAGAGTGGATTTTTTTTTGACTGTTGTGGTCAGACAAAGAATGTCCATCTTCCCATTGCTGGTCAGGAAAGATCAGTCTTTGCCGATCGGGAGGAATTCCTTCCTGATCCTGGATCTTGGCCTTTATTAGTATATTTTCTCTTGTATCCGAGGGTTCAACCTTGAGAAGGGAGGGTTTTCTGGTGGATGGTACATAATTGAGTCTTGATTGCTATTGGCTCGTTCCTGTACGGCTCAACCCTCAGGCTGGCCCACAGTGAAACTCCACCCCAACCCAGTGTGCAGTCTGCTGTCAGTTACTTATCCCACCGAGTGGGATTCTCTGCCAATGCTGGGGCCTGTGTAGACCACTTCTGGAGCTTACTGGGTCCTGCTCTGCTGGTTGAAGCTGGCCCTTGGGTTTCCGGGTTTGGAGCTGCTTCGGAGTGTCTCTGGATCAGGCCCACATCAGCTGCTGCTTGGGCCTGGCCCTGTTCAGAGCTCTCGGCAATCCGTAGTTTTAGCTCCCTCGGTGAGAGGGCTGGATGGATGCGAGGGGGAAGGACCAAACTGTGCGCCCAGCTCTGTTTTTTCTTGCGCAGGGCCCAGAGGCAGGTCAGACAAAAAACGCAAAACAATCAGAGATCTGCCTCTGCCTGCAGGCAATTGTTGGTCTTAATCACTTAATGAGGCCCAGGCTGCAGAGCTGAGCGGAGTGTGTACTCCACAGAGTGGGGGGAACAGGGTTTCTAGGGATTGGGGGAGAGCAATGTCTTCACCCCAGGGAAAAGTTGCATGAATGTGGAAGTTCTGCCTGAGAAAGATGTTTCTCCTGGATGGAGGAATGACTCAGCATGCGGATCCTCAAGGTTGTGCTCTGAGTTCTCCCCCCACCAAGCTGCCCATCCAGACTCTCCTCACCCAGCGCCCGTCCACTCTGTCCCCCCACTGCTGGAGTTCAAGGTAAGTGGCTGCAAACAAATTCTAGGGCGTTAGCTCCGGAAGAGGATGTCTGCAGGTCTAGCTATCTCCCCCTGCTAGACAGACCCCTGGCGCTTTTCATGGCCAGATGTCTTATAGGCACCTTTTCCAGTTGTGGTGGTTTGGGCTGGGGAACCCTCCAGGTTTGGGGTTCAGATCCCAGACCTCTCAGGGGGAACCTCCCGCATTTGAGATAATCCTCTGGAACAGTGGTTCTCAACCTGTGGGTCGAGACCCCTTTGGGGGTTGAACGACCCTTTCACAGGGGCCGCCTAAGACCATCGGAAAATGCAGATATTTCCATCATGATGCATCACAGTAGCAACATTTCATGGTTGGGGGTCACCACCCCATGAGGAACTGTATGCAAGGGTCGCAGCCTTAGGAAGGTTGAGAACCGCTGCTCTAGACCCTCAGCTGCTGCCTTGGGGAGCGTGGCCCCTCTGCTCGGCCTCTTCCGTGAGGTCTCCTCCTTCTGTCCTTGGTTAAGGGTTCTCTCCGGCCAGTCTTCAGTTGGCTATTCGGGATGACTTTTCTGTGTGTGAGTTGTATGTGCAGTTTGGCCCTGGGAAAATGTCAGCGTAGCTTCCACTTAATCCATTGCCGTTTTCCTGCAGTCGCTCAGTTTTTCCTTTTTAAAAAAATTTTTTAAGATAAAAAAGAGTGATATCATAAAAAAGAGCAGGTACTTTTTTTTAATTTGTTGAATAAATGATTGTACTTTCTTTTTTTTTTTTAAATGTATTTATAGATCTCAGAGAGGAAGGGAGAGGGAGAGAGAGCTAGAAACATCAGTGATGAGAATCATTGATTGGTTGTCTCTTGCACATCCCTTGCACAACCCGGCATGTGTCCTTGACCGGAATCAAACCCGGGATTCTTCAGTCCACAGGCTGGCGCTCTGTCCACTGAGCCAAGCCAGCTAGGGCATATTTTCTCTCTCTCTCTCTCTCTCTCTTTAATATATTTTATTGATTTTTTTTTTACAGAGCGGAAGGGTGAGGGATAGAGAGTTAGAAACATTGATGAGAGAGAGACATCGATCAGCCGCCTCCTGCACGCCCCCTACTGGGGATGTGCCTGCAACCAAGGTACATGCCCTTGACCGGAATCGAACCTGGGACCTTTCAGTCCATAGGCCGACGCTCTATCCACTGAGCCACAGTGGTTTCGGCCATAGACTCTCTTTTGAATACCACCAGCCTCTATCTCTTTCTCTGAACCACTTCTCACATTCCCAGGAGAGGCTTTGAACAGAAAAACACTTCACTTTCTGCTAAAGGTGAGGAGTAAGGATTGACTGCCATCTTCAAACATAATGTGGCTACTGACCTAGGAAGGAGGAAGAAAAAACTGGTTATCTACTTTATTAACAACTCATTTTGTACATATGTGTCTATATAATGTGTAACAAGCGGTCTGACCTCTGCCTCCATTTCCTTATGATTATCAAGCTGATAAGAATTGGTTACTAGGGTTTTCCAGGGAGAATCCTGATCTAGTCTGAACTCTACAGTGTGTTGGACTCCACTCATTTCTAATGTCAGGAATATTCTGGGATGTCTTATGTTTGTCTTTAGGATTCTTATTATGTACTCTGTGTCTCTACCTTTGCATTTATTTTGCAACATAACCTTTAAGACCTCATTAGTTCTTAATCATTTGGGTTTTATAAGGCTTTGATTCACTTAAAACAGATGGCTGGGTAATCTGAGACCATCAAAGGATGCTTGTGTGCTTCTCATGAATTTCGGAGTAAAATTGCACTTATGTTACTTATTGCAACCGTGACTTTAGAAATCAGTACTTCTTAATCAGTGGTGCCTTTGCCTGCCATGGGAACACTTAGCAGACATCTTTGACTCTCATGACTAGAGGTGAATTCACCTACTGAGTAGAAGCCAAGGATGCTGCTAAACACCCTACTGTGTACAAGACTGCTCCCTCTTTCCCCAAAGAGAACCTGAGCCTACGTTTCAAAAATACGAAGCTGAGGAACCGTGACTTAGGAAAATCATTTCACCTTTCTATAGTTCATTTCTTCATCTACAAAATGGAAAGAACCATGTCTACTTAGGAAATTATTGTACAACCCAAATTAGATAACAATACAAACAGTGATCCATGAGTAGGAACTAAATGGTAGTCATTGCTATTAAATCATATTAGAGCTGGAAGTTTTGTGAGAGCGTGTTGATCCACTGTCTTGTATCAGGCACCTGTTCCATTTGAAATGCACCTGCCTTCCCATTTACTCTGGTAACTGCTAAGGTGAACCCTTCTTTTTAAAAAAAATATATATTTTATTGATTTTACACAGAGAGGAAAGGAGAGGGATAGAAAGTTAGAAACATTGATGAGAGAGAGACATCGATCAGCCTCCTCCTGCACACCCCCTACTGGGGATGTGCCTGCAATCAAGATACATGCCCTTGACTGGAATCGAACCTGGGCCTTTTAGTCCGCAGGCCGACCCTCTATCCACTGAGCCACACCGGTTTTAGCAGAGCAGGAAGTTTTGTGTGAACGTGTTGATCCATTGTCTTGTATCAGGCACCTGTTCTGTTCCATTTCAAATGCACCCGTCTTCCCATTTACTCTGGTCCCTGCTAACGTGAACCCTTATGAGCAGGCTTCGAGCTCCTTCCCTTGAGGGCCACCTGAGATCATTTTGTCTCAGGCTTTCATACACACCTGTCATCTCCTGACCAGGGCTCCTCTGACATCTCTGGGCAGACACCGGTGGGACCCTGAGCCAAAAGCATGCGACAGTACAACCGTGCCTGACTGATAGGGCCCTGAAGTGATGAAGACATTCTTCCTTCAGCCTTTTGTCCCTGAGTGGACTGCTCTACCACTGCTCATGTTGTGAAGCTTCCAGAAGGTTCTGAGCACCAAGCGCTCAAAATAGTGGCCAACTGGACGCCCTACAGATCATTCTGTTGACTTCTGCTTTCCTGTTTGGTTACTCTTGTCCTTCCTTTCTGCTCTCTGGGATCATTTCCCAAAGACAATTCGCATGTAGGAATTTTTCCTAGCTTCTGCTTTCAAAATTCTCGTAGTGGCACGTCTCATCCAAGAGGTAGAAAAATAGAGGCTCAGAAAGATGAGAAAATGGAGGTTAAAAAAGGCCACACAGTATGAAAGCTAGAACAAAACGTTGTGATCCTTTCTCAATCCGCTGTCACCACACCATAATTTCTCCCCACACTCTAGTCTGGCTCGGCTCATGAATGCTATTTTTGTGATAACTCTTTTGGTTATTATTAGGGACTGTTAAAATATGACAAGGAGGCATATGCTAATAAAATATGTGGGTTTCTAGAACGCCAGCAAAAAATTGTTTATATCATGGTTAAAAACAATTATTTAAAGTGTTTTATGTATTGCGCCATCTGGAATGTCTACAAAAGTATAAATTTATATCTCAAGGTTACATGGCCCTTAAAGATCTATAAGAATAAAAGGGTAATATGCTAATTAGTCCGGATGTCCTTCCTGCCGGACAAAGCCACAGTGGGTGGGGGCTGGGGCCAAGACTCTTGCTTGAATTTCCTGCATTGGGCCGCTAGTAATTATACATATAACCGCACCTCTATAAGGTTTGCATAACAAAAAGTATTGTTAAAAACTTTCACCAGATTTCTGCTATTCAGTAATACACAAAATCTGCAGATCATTTTTTAAAAATATACTTTATTGATTTTTTACAGAGCGCAAGGGAGAAGGATAGAGTTAGAAACATCGATGAGAGAGAAACATCAATCAGCCGCCTCCAGCTGCCTCCTGCACATTCCCTACTGGGAATGCGCCCGCAACCCAGGCACATGCCCCTGACCAGAATCAAACCCAGGACTCCCCCTCCCCCCCCAGTCCACAGACCGATGCTCTATCCACTGAGCCTAACCGGTTTCGGCAAAATCTGCAGATCATTTTAATACATGAAACATCCATTGATTCGGAGGAAACTGAATTCCCACCTAATAGTGCTCAAAACTGTTGGTCAGACATGTTATAAAAAGAGGATTTAGAGGTAGTTCTTGAGGCATCTCCAATAAATAGAACACATTAACAATGAGCAGAAATACACTGCTACTTTGTGTGGTATTTCCTTGGCCTGTCTAGCAATACATATTCCAGAAGGTAGCGAGAGCTTGGTGTTCTTCTGCATAGACAGATCTTCTGTCACAATGTAGTTTGCAGTTGCTCTTAATGAATGGTAAACTCATGCCAAGTGGGAGGTGAGGCATTAATCCCCGTTAGTATTTGTGAAAATGCATGTGAACACAGGGAGTGAGTCATCCTCCAGTCTGGATTACCTTGTCCGAGGACAAAAATAGCAGCGTTTCTGCATCTGTGAGCTCCAGCGGAGCATTAAGCCACAGCTTACCCACCTCAGAAAAAAATGGACTTGTCCAAGTGGTGCTGGATCAGAGTTTTCTTTTTCTTTTCTTTTAAAAAAAATCAAATCAGCAGTGGTTCTGTTCTGAGGGGAAAAGAGAAAAATATAGTTTTGCAGACAGGACTTAGGATAACCAGTTCCGGTGGATGGGGACTGGACTGTGATGTTAGAAAGTATTCATGTCTTCCACAGAAACAGCTGAAGAGAAGCAATTAATTAATTTTTGAACAGGTGTGCAAAGTTTTGCAAATCCAAGATTACATCTCAGGAGAGCTTTAGCAATGCTATTGGCTGGGATGAAAACTTGCCTCAAAAAAAGAGATTTTCTTGGTGGGATTGGCCCACCAATTACCTCCAGTCTACTCACCTTGTCTTTTTTTTTTTTAATATATTTTATTGATTTTTTACAGAGAGGAAGGGAGAGGGATAGAAAGTCAGAAACATCAATGAGAGAGAGAGAGAGACATTGATCAGCCGCCTCCTGCACGCCCCGCACTGGAGATGTGCTGGCAAGCAAGGTACATGCCCCTGACCGGAATCGAACCCGGGACCCTTCAGTCTGCAGGCCGACACTGTATCCACTGAGCCAAACCGGTCTCAGCTCACCTTGTCTTTAAGTCCCAATTAATATGTGACCAAGGATTGTGTGTCTTTTTATTTTATATTTTTTACAGAGAGAAGAAAAGAGAGAGAGAGAAACATCGATGAGAGAGAAACATCACTGATTGGCTATCTCCTGCACGCCCATACTGAGGATGGAGTCTAAAAACCAGGTATGTGCCCTGAGCAGGAATCAAACTGGTGACTTCTTGGTTCTTGGGTCGTTGCTCAACTGCTGAACCACACGGTTAGGTTGGGTTAGTGTGTCTTGTTAAATAACTTGGACTTAAGAATCCTGGCTGAGACCGGTTTGGCTCAGTGGATAGAGCGTCGGCCTGTGGACTTGAAAGGTCCCAGGTTCGATTCCACTCAAGGGCATGTACCTTGGTTTCGGGTACATCCGCAGTGCGGGGTGTGCAGAAGGCAGCTGATCCATGTTTCTAGCTCTCTGTCCCTCCCCCTTCCTCTCTGTAAAAAATCAATATAATAATAAAAAAAAGAATCCTGGCTAGAAAAGGAAGTATTAAAACCCAGAATGACTTCAGATATTTATTTTACCAACAAGCAGGAGTTAGAAAAATCTGCTGGCAGGAAAGACTATTTTAATGCTATTGATATAATACAATAACAAGATGATGGAAGATTTCACTGAAATGTATAGTAAGAGGGAGTGGTGAGCACACATTCAATTTGAGAATCAGAGGAAATTTCTTCATTTGTTGATTGAAGGAATATATCATACTTTCACGTACCTATTTTGTATAAGTTCTTTCCGGCATTGTTTGCTTTTCCTCAGATACATATTATGCTTTTAACATTTATTAGCACTCATTCATTCAGTCAGTCAGCATTCACTTAGATATGTATGAAGCATCAAACATGTGCTAGAGTTTATACACAGCTAGAGGAAATAAATATAATGATTGCATGAAAACTGTACTGAGTGGGGTAACACAAATTTTGATTATCTCTTTAGAGGTGGTTATAATCTGTCAGGGGAGTCTAACCTCTCTCTATAGGATGATTATACTTTTTTGCTTCATAAAAAATAAGCTTTAAATAAAAGACAAGAGATGTATATTCTATTTTTGCCACAACATTTCTGAGTATTCTTAAGTCACTCTTCCAGCTGTTAGCTTCCAAATTGGTAAAATAATGAACTTGCAACTTCATAATGTTAGGAGCTGCTCAATGTCATTAGTTATTAGGGAAATGCAAATCCAAACCACAAAGAGATATCATTTATACCCTGAATATTGACTATCTTATATAATAAAGAGGCAATATGCAAATTGACCTTCACACCCTTGTTTTACAAAATGGCCACCTCCATATTTTCACAAGGTGGCCAGCCCCATGTCATCACAAGATGGCCACCCCCACCCACAATGTCACAAGGTGGCTGGCAGGAGAGGGTAGTTGGGGGTGACCAGGCCTGCAGGGGAGGGCAATTGGGGGTGATTGGGCTGGCAGGGTAGCAGTTAGGTGTCAATCATGTCGGCAGGGGAGCAGTTAAGTGTCAGGCCAGCAGGCGAATGGTTAGGAGGCGAACAGGCTGGCAGGCAGAGTGATTAGGGGCAGTCAGACAGCCAGGCAGGCGAGTGGTTAGGAGCCAGCAGTTCTGGATTGTGAGAGGGATGTCTGACTGCCGGTTTAGGCTCGATCCTGGCCTAAACGGGCAGTCGGACATCCCCTGAGGGGTCCTGGATTGGAGAGGGTGCAGGCCAGGCTGAGGGACCACCCCCAGCCCCTTGCATGAATGTTGTGCATCGGGCCTCTAGTAATAAATAAGACAGACAATAATAAATGTTAGTGAGCTTGTGGAAAATATGAACCCTCAAACATTGCTGGTAGGAATCTAAAATAGTACATTCACTTTGGAAAATAGTTTGGCAGGTTCTTAAAAAGTTAAACATAGGACTGCCATATAATCCAGCCATCCCACTCTAGGTATTTACTCAAGAGAAACAAAAGCATATGTGTACACAAAGACCTGTGAGTGAAGGCTTATGGCATTTTTCCTATAGCCAGAAACTGGAAACAACCTTAATGTCTACCAGTGGGTAGACAAAATGTGCTGGATTCACATCATTGAAAACTTTTAGCAATATAAAGGAACAAATTCCTGACATATGCTACTTCGTTACGCAAAGTGAAAGCATCGTGACACAAGAGACTATATATTGTGCTAGAGGCCTGATGCACGAAGATTTGTGCAAGAATGGCCCTTCCTGCCGAAACCGGTTTGGCTCAGTGGATAGAGCGTTGGTCTGCGGACTGAAAGTTCTCAGGTTCGATTCCGGTCAAGGGCATGTACCTGGCTGCAGGCACATTCCCAGTAGGGGGCATGCAAGAGGCAGCTGATCGATGTCTCTCTCTCATCGATGTTTCTAACTTTCTATTCCTTTTCCTTTCTCTCTGTAAAAAATCAATAAAATATCTTTAAAAAAAAGAAAAAAAGGAAAAAAAAGAATGGGCCTTCCTTCCCCTGGCTGCCGGCACTGCCTTCGCTTTGGTCAGAGCTACCTTTCTGTCTTTGCTCCAGTCCAGAGCCGCCTTTCTGCCTTCCCACGCTGCCCAGAGGCACCAGAGCTGGGGTGGTGTGGAACACCAGCATCGTCACCATGGCAATGATGAAAGCATCCTGCTCCATCCCTGCCACTCGATGGCCACATATGCAAATTAACCCACCATCTTTGTTGGTTTAATTTGCATACTCCATCCTGATTGGCTGGTGGGCCCCACAAAGTTATGGTCAATTTGCATCTTTCCCTTTTATTAGTGTAGATGATTCCATTTATGTGACATGTCCAAAAAAGAGCAAATTATCAAGACAGAAAGTAGATTACTGGTTGCTTGGACCTAGGGGTAGGGAAAGAGTATAAATAGGAAACAAGGATCATACTGGGGAGGGTGGGAGGAGGTGACTTTGTAAAGTCAAAATGGGTTAATTTTATGATTTGTAAAATGCACCTCAGTAAAGATGTTTGAAATAAGCTCTGAGAAATAGCGAATGGCCTCTGATTCCAATATTCTTTGAAAGACATGCAGATAAAGAAAATGGCTGGAGTCAGCACATTTTCTGAATGAGATTTCCTTCAGTGCTTCTCATAATGTGATTTAATCTGTTTTGCCTCAGACTTTAATACTTCAGATCCATCAAGTATTTTCCCAGGGGGCACCATGTTTTCCCAGGTGGATAAAGAGGTTCTGAGATATAGTAGTTGGCTGGTAGTCTATGGGGATGGCTCTACCGTGAGCATGAACTTCAAGTCATTGTACTAATGAAGGTGGCTGCTTGAGAAGGAGAGGAAATGCAAGCATACAGAGTTAACATCTGCAAAGCCAACCAGGAACTTGTACAAGGTATCTGTAGATGTTGTTCTCTATAAACTAATTCATTGTTCATAGATACGTTTTATTTCTTTTTTTTAATTAATTTTTTATACATATCTCCCCATTGCCCCCCCTCCCTCCCAGGCATACCCCAACCCCCCAGTGTCTATGTTCATTGGTTATGATTATATGCATAGATACAAGTCCTTTGATTGATCTCTTATCTACCTCACCTAACTTTAATCTTCCTGCTGTAATTTCACAGTCTGTTTGAAGCTTTACTGTCTCTGTATCTATCCTTTTGTTAATCAGTTTATAATGTTCTTTATTATCCACAAATGAGTGAGATCATGTGGTGTTTCTCCTTCACTGACTGGCTTATTTCACTCAGCATGAGGCTCTCCAGTTCCAACCAGGTTGCTGCAAATGGTAAGAATTCTTTCTTTTTAATGGCAGCATAGAATTCCATGGTGTAGATGACAGATTTATTTGGAAGATCATTCCTTAAGTGCTGTTTAAGTCCTTATTTAGTTACTTTTGTTGTTTGTTTTTTTTTAGACATTTTTATTTATTTCAGAGAGGAAAGGAGAGAGAGAGATAGAAACATCAATGATGAGAGAGAATCATTGATAGGCTGCCTGCTGCATGCCTCCCATTGGGGATTGAGCCTGTAACCGGTGCATATGCCCTTGACCAGAATCGAACCTGGGACCCTTCAGTACACAAACTGGCTCTATCCACTGAGTCAAACCAGCTAGGGTGATAGGTTTTCATTTTTATTCTGTTTGCCAGCCATATTTTTCTTTTAAAGTTTTTTTTTATTAATTTATCTTAATTCACTAAAAGAATTACATATTAACCCTTATTTTTAAAGTATTTTTTATTCACTTTATAAATCAGGAAGTGAGATAAGTTAGAAATGGAGCTCTTGCCAGTTTGGGTCCCTGTTTCCATTCTGGTCAAAGGCACACACTTCTGTTGCAGACTACCCATGGCCCTGGTCAGGGAGAATGCAGCAGGCAGCCAATCAATGTGTCTCTCTCACATCGATATTTCTCTCTCTGTGTCTCTCCCTCTTCCTTCCACTTTCTCTATAAATCAATGGAAAAATATCCTCAGTAAGGATTGATAATCACAACAAAAAGAAACAGAAAAGAAAATCAGTGAATAATGATATTAGAAACATCTAGGCCAGGGGTTGGCAAACTAATTAGTCAAAAGAGCCAAATATCAACTGTACAACGATTGAGATTTCTTTTGAGAACCAAATTTTTTAAACTTAAGCTTCTTCTAATGCCATTTCTTCAAAATAGACTCGCCCAGGCTGTGGTATTTTGTGGAAGAGCCACACTCAAGGGTCCAAAGAGCCACATGTGGCTCTCGAGCCACAATTTGTCGACCACGGATCTAGGTAAATAGAAGAGAGATAGATTTTGATTAAAAATTGGATGAAATAAAGTGGAAGTAAAGAACTAAGAATGAATATAGAATCAATGAGTGAGTGAGTGAGCAAAAAAAGTGCTATCACCTGTATTAAAAAAAAAAACAAATACTTTTTAGTTAGTCAGACTTTAGATTTTGAATCTTAGTCATACAATGACTGGAGGACATTGGTCATTCAATGACTTGGCCAAGAAACTTAACCTTATTGAACGTTAGTTATATTCAGGTCCAAAATTATTGGCTTTAATGAGATATTGGATATAAAATATCTGGCCCTGTGCCTGGTACCTTGTAATTCTCAATAAACAATATTAACCTTCCACTATTCCTTCCAGTTTTTCTTCCCTCTTTGCATAGCAGCGTAACTGCTGTTTTTCCACATTAAAGTCCAGTTAGTAAAATGCCAAAAAATTCAATTCACAAAGTCAGATAGAATTTATTTCCTATATATACACCCTGGTGCCTGGAAGTCTTTTCATTTTTGATCTGAGTAAAGACTGAATTCCATCTGGAGTTTATAAAACATCTTTCACTTGTCATTTTCAAACAGATTTTTTCTGCATGTGTCCACTAGATGGTTTGAAAACTATAAGGAGGAATAAATTGTGTAAAAGAATTCCAAGGTGGTATATAGAGGTTTCTCTACTGTAACAAACATTTTTTTAATTATTAAAATCACCGAAGTTTCTAATAAAAATTACCAAACAGAAGTTCCATAAAAAAGAAATTGCATGGTTTTTATTAATATATTCAATTTTCTCATTGTTACTAATGGAATAAACCCAAAGTTTTTAGTATAACAATGTCCTTCCCTCATTGATAGAGGTTTCTGTTTCACCTTTATCATATATATTTTTCAACTTTATCATTTGTCAATTGCACTTTATATTCGCATCTAAATCTCACAACTTCTTATTACCCCTCTATTAAGTAGTGAGGGCAGTGATTCAAATATGGTCTCTGGGATTCAAAATTCTTAATCTCTTTCTACAACAGAATGCTTTCTCCTATTGTGCTCTCTAATAAATGAACTTTTTCTGATACATACTTTGAACCTTCCCATATCTATATTTTTGTTCACAATATTTCCTTTATCTTAAGCACCTTTTTCCTTTCTTATTGTTCTATTGATCGTCTGGGCTTAAATGAGAACATTTTCAATGATGCTTCCAGTTGGAATTTTAGTTCCTTTCCCTGCACTCCCTAAGTACTGTGGACCTTTACAATGACACAGTATCTAAATTTATTCTACTAGATTTAATTATTATGACAGAGACAGATCCTCTAAGTATCCATTTTAGTTAATAATATTATAGAAATCTCAATTTTTAGCTGACCACACGATTGCCTGAAACAAAGCAATATTCTTAGGTATCCTTGTAATTAGAAATGGCCATAGGACTATGATAAGTTATGGTTGTCTTACCTAATAATAGACAAACATGTAAACTGACTGTACCTCTGCTATGCCCACAGCCAATCAGGAGTAAGTATGTAAATTCACCCAACAAAGATGGCAGGTTAATTTGCATATGCAGGTGTGGAGCGACTGGCCAGGGCAGGATGCCTGCTATGAGGGGATAGAGGGAGATGGAGGGGGCAGAGGGAGCTACAGGAGCAGTGCTCCGGCTGGGAACGAGGACTTGGCAGCTCCCAGGTGGCCAGGAGCGAAGCCACGGGAAGCAAGGCCTATTCCTGCACGAATATCGTGCACCGGGCCTCTAGTTGGGATATAAATGGAAATGTCCTGTCACATGCATTAAGGGAACCTTAATGGGAGGATGCTGGTCTTTCATTCCTTCCTGTGGGTTGCAATCTCTGAAACTCGGACATCCATATTGGGCCAAGAATGAGGAGGAAGGTCAGGTCTGTGGCTACTTTAAAACTATCTTACCAGTTCTAGTCTATTACTAGATTTTTTTTTTTTATGTGTGAGAAAAACTTGTTTATTTAATCCGCTGTTATTTTAGGGTTTCTATATTTGAATCTGAAGGGGATTCTACTTGATGTAATTCTTATTATTCCTACACAGCCTCTGTTCTCTACTCAGACCTGTCTTCCTCTCCCTTCTCGCCTGATGAATAACAGCTTGAAGGAGCCATGTTTAATTCATTTTTCACATTTGCATAAACATGTTAGCGGGCTAGATATTTATTCATTTATTCCACAAATATACTACTCTATGTCAGGTACTACGTTAGGTAGGAATGATTCAAACATAGTGCTTATATTGACAGAGCTCAAAATCTAGTGGGGGCCAAAACCGGTTTGGCTCAGTGGATAGAGCGTCGGCCTGTGGACTGAAAGGTCCCAGGTTTGATTCCGGTCAAGGGCATGTGCCTTGGTTGCGGGCACATCCCCAATAGGGGGCGTGCAAGAGGCAGCTGATCAATGTCTCTCATAGATGTTTCTAACTCTCTCCCTTCATCACTGTAAAAAATCAATAAAATATATTAAAAAAAAAATCTAGTGGGGAAGACAGACTCTGAGTAAGCAACATCAACAGTGAAATACATTTACCTGGGAGATTTTAAAAACTGCTGAGAACCATCGCCCTTCCTCCAGCCCCTCTACCTCTTAAACCAGGATCTCAGGGAATGGGGCATGGGCATTTCTGCTTAAGGAGCTTCCTAATTTTAATGTGCATTGAACTTGAGATCCATTGAATTAAACCAAAAGGAAGGCATGGCCATGCCTTTGACTTAATCACTTTAAACTA
Source organism: Lasiurus cinereus (assembly GCA_011751065.1). Lineage (NCBI taxonomy): Eukaryota > Metazoa > Chordata > Mammalia > Chiroptera > Vespertilionidae > Lasiurus > Lasiurus cinereus. Next base: position 66,128,349 of record JAAGEH010000041.1, read on the forward strand.
CCATATGAGAACTATATCAGTTTCCTATCACTTCCATACCAAATTACCACAAATTGGGTTGTTTAAAATCGCCCCCCTCAGAATTTTGCAGGTATAGACGGGCCCACAGAGTAGAAGGCTCTAGAGTAGAAGCCTTTCTCCTTTCTTGCAGCTTCTGGTGGCTTGAGGAGTTCCTTGGTGTTCTGGGCTTGTAGCTTCATCACTCCAATCTCCGCCTTCATTTTTAAAAAAATATATTTTATTGCTTTTTTACAGAGAGGAAGGGAAATGGATAGAGAGTTAGAAACATCGATGAGAGAGAAACATCGATCAGCTGCCTCCTGCACACCTCCCACTGGGGATGTGCCCGCAACCAAGGTACGTGCCCTTGACCGGAATCGAACCTGGGACCTTTCATTCTGCAGGTTGATGCTCTATCCACTGAGCACACCGGTTTTGGCTCCGCCTTCATTTTTACATGTGTCTATCAATTTCCTTTTCCCCTTATGAGGACGCTTTTGTTGGATTTAGGGCCCACTGAAGTGATGCAGGATGACCTCTTCCTTTCAACATAAATCTGCGAAGACCTTTTCCAAATAAGGTACCAGGTACAGAATCTAGGAATTAGGACATGGCCATGTCTTTATGGTGGGCAGCATTCAACCCATTTCAAGAACCTTCTTTGTATCAGCTACCAGAATAGCTTTCATGTGCTAAAAACTGTTAATGCTGAACGATCGCTACAAAGAATTTTATTCTCTCCACTTTTATCTATACAGCGTGTCCCCCCAAATTTATATACACTTTAACAGCCAGTAGCTCGATTTTGAAAAGGAAATGTATGTTAGTAAACACTACCTCTATCATTTTTCCAAGTGTGGATATACATTTTGGGGCCACCCTATATTTAAATTTTCATTATAAAATATTTTATTTAAAAAATAGAAATGTATAAGTTATTTTAAAAAATCATAATGTGTTTCTATTTCTTTAATCCAATGCTAGATCCATGAGGTAATGATATCCAAAATTTACAGATGTTAAAATACAGATTACTCAACTTTGTTGTTTTAATAGAAAACAGCTAATTATTTCTACTATTAAAAAATCAATAGTGTTATTCATGGAAGTGTAATATAGTATGATAAGCACAGATAAGTTCCCCCCCCCAAAAAAAAATTATTCTGGAACAGTGCTATACTACCACACAAAGTGGGAAGTCTTGATGCATTTAAAAAAATAAAAATAATGTTTCTTTTCTACTCATAACTACTTTTTATTTCTGCTTAATGTTTCTCAGGGGTTGAGAGAAAAAAAAGAATGGTTCTGTATTTTCACAGTATCTGGTACCTCAAAATTTAAGGCAGGCTGAAAAATATCTTTGACGTTTAATTTGCTTTATTATGATTTCTTACCAGCAATATCTTCACATAATATGCACTCAAACATGCAGATATTTGCAAATGGGATATATTATCATTTTACATCTTAAATTTTAATTTCTAATGATGATAGTTGATATTTCAGAAAGAGCACATGTTTTAGAATCAAACAGCTTTTGTGTATATTTTAATTCTAAAAGAGAAAATCATTTCTACCATGTAGAACTGGCTTGAGAATGAAATGAGACTGTAGGTATAAGGACCTGGTTCATAGTTTGTATTCAGTACATGTTAATTACCTTCCTTCCCTTTCTTTATCTCCCTCAAAGCCTAATGGATAACATTGGTGAAATTTTAATTTCCAATAGAAACTATTTTTTGCTCCCTAGATAAGGAAACCTTGATTATTTGCATTAAAATCTATGATTCAATTTAGAAAGTGTTGAGAAGATGCAATTTTTCTTCAAGAAATGTGTATTATTGTCTTGACCAGTGTGGCTCAGTGGATAGAGCGTCAGTTCACACACTGAAGGGTGTGGGTTTGATTCATGTACTTGGGCCCAGTTGGGTTTAGACACATGCTTCTCTCTTTCTCTTTCCACCCCCCCCCCCCTCCAATCTTTCTAAAAATCAGTGGGAAAAATATTTTTGTGTAAAGATTAACAAAAAAAGAGAAATGTCTTATTAAATATTAAGAGGACTGAAAATATTATTCCTATAATATGTTCTCCAGAAACTCCTCTAGTTACTATTTAAAATATATAATTCTTAAGCATTCATAATAATTTAGAATATCTATGAAACTTTACTGCAAGCACCTATTTACAGGCAAAAAAAATAGGAAAAGGTGTTACTTTACTAAGTTTCTAAATTGAATTCCTAAAAATTTTTTTGTCTTTTAGAAAATTGCACATATTTATATGTACACAACAGATGATGTGGCTTATTATTTCAGAGAAAACTCAGCCTGGGTGGAACCTAAATAGGAAAGAGTCAGGTCTTTAAAATCATAAACACCCGCACATACCCAACAGAATGCAAAGGAATGAAAATAAAAGCTCAGCACCTAATTAAAACTCAAACTATCCAATTATGCTTTAAACAGTACATCATTACAACATGCATACATTTAGGAGGCTATTTTCCAAAAGCGAAATGTGTTTCAAATAGGAAGTAGATAAAAATTTGTTGGCTGTTTTACAGATGAGACTGCACCAAATCTAAAACTTTTTAGCAATTAAGGTGCCATTCAATTGGGTTTTAAAACGACCTCTCTTTTCTTTTAAAGGACCCTATGAAGCCCAAACCGGTTTGGCTCAATGGATAGAGCATCAACCTGCGGACTGAAAGGTCTCAGGTTCGATTCCGGTCAAGGGCATGTATCTTGGTTGCTGTCATATCCCCAATGGGGGGGGCGTGCAGGAGGCGGCTGATCGATGTCTCTCTCTCATCGATGTTTCTAACTCTCTATCCCTCTCCCTTCCTCTCTGTAAAAAAATCAATAAAATATATTAAAAACAAAAAACCCTATGAAGCTAACACCTCCCTCGAAATCCATCTATGAAGCGTTTTGAATGGATGGACATTTGGGCTAGTGCTTTCTGGTGAGTCATCCACTGACAATGACAATGCCACCTAGTGACTGGAGGTCTTTCTTTCCAAGGTCTGGGCTTCTGCCTGTCTATGTTGACAGTGAAACTGTACCTAAATACTCCCAAACACCCAAAAGAGGACTGGCCTTACTAAGAATGTTGACAAGAATGTGAAATCTATGTTACATTTTTCTCTGCTCTCTCTTTGAGCACACCTTTTTTCTCTTCCCGCTCCACCCCAGTTCTTCACCAGCAGAAATGGTTCACTCAACAAGAGGGTGTTAGCTGTGTTTCTTTGATTGCTTCAGGGGTGCCTTGGAAGGGCCAGGGGGGTTGCTCAGAGGGATAGACTCCAAGTTCATCCTTCTGTTCCAATCAGTCTATTTATTTTCTATGCTTCCTTATCAGGTTTCGTTGGCATTAAGGTTTTAGCAGTAAATAGAAAGTTTTTGTGAGAGCCGCATCAATAAGACTCTGACTTACACTGTAAAAATTCTCCAACACGCAGAAAAGCTGAAAGAATACGCTGCACTCCCATATGTCCCCTTAGGAGATGCAACAGTTGTTAACATTTTCGCCTCTCTGCAGAATCATTTCAGAGAAAATTGCACACCTACACAGTTCCGCATATGTCTTCTAAAAATAAGGGTATTCTCTCACCGAGGCAAAATACTATTATTGCATCTGGAGAATTCACAACAATTCTCACATGTTATCTAAGGCTTAGTACATATATAAAACCTCCCCAGCTATCCCCGTTTGCATTTGAGTTAAGTTTGGAATGAGAGACTGATGATGATGATGATGATGATGATGATGATGGACAAAAACAGGATTAAGAGTGAACATGCCAGGCAGAGAAAACAAATTATATACAGGGAAAGAAAATTCCAGAATATTATAGTTTCCTGGAGTGGTAGTAAGTATAATGTGACTTGGTAAAGCATAACACATAGAAATATAGGTTAAAGCCAGGTAGTGGTAGTTTTAATATTATACTAAGGAGTTTCCACTTGAATCAGTAGGCAGTAACTGTAAAAAAAGGACAGTTCAGCCATCCAACTGTATTGAATATTGCTGAGAGAAGAGATTACTACTTGTGCAGTGTTACAGTTTTAGAAATAATTTTTTATTAATCTGTTCACCATAGCAAAAGTTAATTTGGACAGGGTGGTAGAAGACATTATCACCTCGAAGTCTTTTTTTCAGCCTTGCTTTCTTATCCCTAACAAAAAAAATGCCTCCCTCCTGTATGTTTCCACAGTACTGACTTCAATCAGACACTACAAGCAGTTGTAACATGGTCATTTCTGATTGTGTCTCTTGCTTCCGTTCCTGGACACACCCTACAAGGGCCTTTTCTTATTTTGTGTTCCTTCCTACTGAATGGATGATTTGGCTCAATAAGGGCAGTTTAACCTCTGAAAACATCTGAAAACATAATTTCTCTTATTAGTTGGCTGGCAAATTGATTCTTCTCATTCCTCTTCTGGATTACTTGAAATATGGAGTTGGCTTAGCTAACTATCTCTTATCCTTCCTCACTGTAGTTAAGAAGAAAGAAGAAATTAAAGCAACACTCACTTCTTTATCTTTTTTAAAAACGTTTTCTCCTCATTAAGAGTTGAAGTGCGTTTCTTACTCTCTCCCTGCATAGCTGCAGTATACTCCTTTATTTTATCTTTACAATGGTCATTTTATGAAAGAATCAAGAATGCTACAGAGACGACAGAATCTACTTTAGGTCAATATGCTTTAAATGGTATGCTTAGTTAAAATTGGGATATTCAGTAAGGGGGGCAGAGCGCATAATGGCTGTGAGTATAGTAAAATGTAAAATTAGATGAAAGAGAAGATGTATATGAAAGAAACTCTTCATTTTTTTCTTCTCTTAAACATGAACCCATACACATTTTTCAAACATCTGAACTTTATACAATTTGAAATAAGCAAAGCAAAGTAAAATGATAGATGTTATTAGTGATCTAGAAAAGCATATGAGCAATATTTTTATTCCTCTTCCATTTAACTCTATTTCACACATTAGAAACATTTTCCCTACTATTAGAATTGAGGCATTAATAAATAGATAAAATCTCATATGGAATAAATCGTATTTCTTCAGAAGCAGTTGCTGAGTTACAAACCCAGAAATTAGTACTTAGCAGCTTAAAATCTTAGTCGTTTCCTCTTTTTTATGTGTGATTCTGACATTCTTACTTAATTCCCAGGTCTCTAATTTGCTCCATCTGTAAATCAGAAGATTCCCATGAAGGGCTGGCATGCTATAGGTGAACATGTTTTTTTTGCAAATGGGTGTTGGAAATTCAAGGTAAAAGTGAGATAGAAATTCAAGCTATAGTCAGTGTTTCAATCAACCTCCAGGCATTATGAAAGATGCTAAGTATGTCTTTCCGAAATATTAGTCTCAGGATTTTTTTTATTTCAGTTTGCTCTAGGATATATTAGATTTAATTGAAATAATATAAAGAGTCTTGAACTCTTGCTCAAATGAAGAATTCATCATTTTCATGGTATTTTTGAGGCATTTATGTATAAAGGGAGAGAATAGAAAATTGCAAAAGTGCTTCTCTGGCTTAAAAAAGAAACCTCAAACTGTTTATATTTTAGGAAACAAGGATGACAATTACGATATTATTACCAGGGCAAATAATAATTATGATATATTGACAATCAGAACACAAACTTGGAGGGTTATGAGGTTATATTTCTAACAGCAGAGTAATAATCTTAAAATTCCAGGTGCCCCCAAAGACTCCTTTGTATAAATAACACTTTCAAGGACAGTTTCAATAATCTAACACAGAACAGGTTACTTTTTCTCACATATATTTCATAGGAGTATAAGATCAATACTTTTGTAGATGTTCTCAGTTCACTGTATCAGGCAGATTTATATGTATTGCAGTTGTAGGGAGAGAGAAACATTTTATCCTTCCAATAGTTCTAAGATTCTTTCACCATCATTTAGGAGCACATGCAATTTCAAATCTTAGCATTGTAATATCACTGTAATATCATTGCTTAGCATCAAGAGGGGAAAGGTCTGACCCAAGAAACTTAAAATATGGAAAAGGAAAAGGCACAGAGAATTTTTACAAAGGAAACCTTGAGACATCTAATATTTTCCATTCATAGTTCTTTTTTTTCCTTTTTAAAATTATCTTTATTGTTGAAAGTATTACAGATGTGTCTTTTTTACCTTCATTGACCCCCTCCATCTCCCCACTATTGTCTATGTCCATGAGTTATGAATATGCCGGCGTTCTTGTCCCAACATTATGAAGGGTTTAGCAATCTGGAGAAAGGAGCTGATGCATAGATTCAATAAGGAGTCCAAGGATGAGAGAGAGTTTTGAAAGACATTGGGGGTCAGAAGAGCTTTAGTTAAAGGAGCTAAAAGTTCCCCTTGACTCAGGACCTGTGCTTTTTATTAACACAATTTGCCCTAAGGCAAGGTGGAGATAATACATTTTGAAGGGTAGGGTTTTGTACAGAAGCATTGTCAGATTGGGGAATAGCCTATAGTTGTTCAGGTGTTTGGCCAACAGGAGGCAATAATATGTAGATTAAGAAGCCCTGAGCTGTCTGGCAGTTAACAAATATCCTATTCAGGATTGGGGGAGATGCTTTTTAGCGTTCCAACAGATAATTACATTTGTGGCTCAGTCCTTGTTGAGCCCCCAAGCTTCATCAACCTTTTGGTGAAACTCTTGTAATTATACATGCTGGAATTGGTTCCCGGCATGCATATATGCATATAAGTTCCTTGATTAATCTATTCTACCCCACCCCCCTTTCCCTCTGAAATACAGTCAGTCTGTTGCATGCTTCAATGTCTCTGATTCTGTTTTGTTCCTCTGTTGATTTTGTTCATTATGTTGCATGTATCAGTGAGATCATATAATACTTGTCTTTTTCTGACTGGCTTATTTCACTTAGCATAATACTCTCCAGGCCCCTCCATACTATCTCAAAGGGTAAGAGATTCTTCTTTTGTACAGCTAGTTATTATTCCGTTAGTAAATAAACACAGTTTTTAATCCATTCATCTATGAATACTCCATCTTAAATTACGATCTATGTAGTTCCCCTAAATATCTTACTGTGGTATATAATTCTTAGCAACCGTTTGAGAAAATTTGTTGTGCATGCTTTCAATGCCACATTGCTTGAAGCATTTTATAAACATTCCATTTTTCTGAAAGTCATTAAACTTAAGCTTTAGGGTCTCTCAACTTCACCCATGTGGAACATAAAAATCTGAAAACATTTCAGCTCTTTTAGAGGTGAAGAGTCCTCCTTGTTTTTATAATCGCTCATGGTTATAAGATACCACCAATGTAGCAAGCACCTGGGCCAGTGTGAATATTAACAGAGCTCTGAGAGGGTAGAGACACAACTGTGGAGGGTACCAGGGACTGTCATAGAAGCTTATATAATGCACATAAGCTTTATATAATTGTTTATATAATATAGTTGTTTATGGTATAAAGCTTATATAATGTATAGAAGGCAAAATGGAGCATATACTGACTCATTTGCTATAATTTACTAACTGATAAGCAGAGACCAATTTCATTTGCTCAGTTACTCACAGCTTCTTTCCTTACGACACAAAATATTTTCAATTAACTTTAATTTCACTTATGTACACACACACACACATAATATAGACATAGTAAATACTATATTTAAATGATGTTGTTTAGTCTTTAACTCAATGACTCTATATTTGATTTTCATCCCTGTTTTGGGCACAGAGCTATTAAAACCCTTGGAATTTCCCAAGCGATGAGCGCAATAAAGGTGTCTTACTGTGCCGATGAGGGAAATTTGGGGCCTCAATTGAGTGTGTGGGCTGGTTGCCAGGAGCACCAACCCTGGGACTGGAGAGTTGGCACTTTCAAGCCGTTTTGTGGAAATAAACCCTTAATCTGTGAAATCTGACGCTGTCTCCAGGGAGACAGTAATAGAATTGAGTTAAATTGTAGGAAGCCCAGATAGTGTCCAGATAATTGCTTTTTCTGGGTATCATCCTTAACAGAATGAAATAGCCAGCTGTTTATCAGCAGGATGAGTTTGGGGAATAGCAGAGAATTGCAATTTGAGATAAGCAGGCTCTGGCAGGAACCCTAGGCCAGTCCAGAGAACCAGGGGAGGCACGTTCTCGGAGAGAGAAAAGGGAGGGGTGGGGGCCTCTTATGAGAAAGGAGTTGAGGGTAGTGGCTTTCTGTGGGCAGAGTCACGGCAGTTTGCTCTTGGTTGGGTCTGTTGCTAGGAAGGAGAAAATCGTCTTCCTCCTACTGGAGTCGTACAATAAGCTTCCTCCTGTATGGAAATGTAACAGTCTGGTTCTTTCTGTTGGATTCTGGGAAATTGGAAGTGTGGTGAGCGGTAGGTAGTGTGTGAGAGAGAGCTCTTCCTTCAGGGCTTTTGGAGTCCATTTTAAAGGAAGTTTTCTTTATTCATTTTTCCATCGTGTGGTAAAACTCTGCCCTCCTCCCTGCCCCCTTGTGATCCCCAACACACATTAGGTACCAGAACCTACAAGACATCCCAATGTGCAAAGGAGAGTATCACCAGTATCGTCTTTTTAAATAATATATTTTATTTATTTTTCACAGAGAGGAAGGGAGAGGGATAGAAAGTTAGAAACATCGATGAGAGACATCGATCAGCCGCCTCCTGCACGCCCCCTACTGGGGATGCGTCCACAACCAATGTACATGCCCTTGACCGGAATCGAACCTGGGACCCTTCAGTCCACAGGCCGATGCTCTATCCACTGAGCCAAACCGGTTTCGGCACCAGTATCATTTGAGGCTTTTTAATTCCAATCACATTACCTTGCTCTTTACCTGAATAATAAACCGGTTCTTTTTTGCAACAAACAAAATCTGATATAATAAAAGGCTGATATGCAAATTGACTGAACAGCGGAACAAAGGTTCCTATGACGTGCACTGAGCTCCAAGGGGCAGACACTCAACGCAGGAGCTGCCCCCTGGTGGTCAGTGTGCTCCCACAGGGGGAGTGCCACTCACTGCTGGCGAGCACCGTGGTGGTGGCAGCAGCCTCTCCGCATCGGCGGCAGTGCTAAGGATGTCCAACTGCCGTGGGGAGCAGGCTTAAGCCATCAGCCGGACATCCCCCAGGAGCTCCAGGACTGTGAGAGGAAATAGGCTGGGCTAAGGCCCCACCTCCCCCCAGTGCGTGAATTCCGTGCACTGGGCCTCTAGTAAATATATATTGGCCAGATTATGATGATCTCTGAACACATACTAATCTGGCCACTCAGTGTATATCCTATATAATAAAAGGCTAATATGCAAATTGTCCCCTTGACCAGGAGTTCGACCAGTAGGCAGACCAGCCAATTGCCCATGTCTCCTCCCCCTGGGCAGGCTGGCTGGACCCCATCCATGCATAAATTTATGCACTGGGCCTCTAATAATCTGGCCACTCAGTGTATATAAAGGGTATAATGGAACTTTTTAGTATGGTCAAATTTATCAGTCTTGCTTTGTGAGGAGTATTTTGTGTCTTGTGAAGGGCTTAAAATAAAAAATAAAACATGTTACTCTAAGATATGCTTTTATAAACAGTAAAGCACTGTTCTTTTTTGTATGATTTAAAGTAGATACCTATTTTCATCTTCCCCCTGTTGACAATTAATTGACCCAATATCATTTAATGAACTAGCTGTCTTCACCTAATGACTTTCAATGCTATCTGTGCACATACAGCTTTTCAAAAATAGCTTTTGATGTGTGCATGGTGGCCTTTTGTGCTCACTGGTTCAAAGCATTGATTTGTATCTTTCTTTGGAACCACTGAACATAGTCTTAACTATTTTTGCTTTGTAATAAGTTTTTGTATCCGATAAATCAAGTTTTAGTTTCTCCACTTCTTCTCCTTCTTCCTATTCCTTTTTTTTTTTTTTTAGGATTTTCTCACCTAGTCTTATCTATTTAGTCATCAACATAAATAGATATTAGAGTATGAAATTTATAAAATATCCTATTGGAAGCTTGGTTATAATTTATTAAATATGTAGATCACTTAAGAGCATGACATTTTATGAAGTGAACTCTCTACCATAGAGCACTTAAAATATCAACAAGAGCCCCAGCCGGTTTGGTTCAGTGGAAAGAGCATCCACCTGCGGACAAAAGGGTCCCCGGTTTGATTCTGGTCAAGGGCACAGACTCGATCCCCAGTGTAGGGTGTGCAGGAGGCAGCCAATCAATGATACTGTCTCTCTTCTTCTCCATTCCTCTCTGAAATCAATAAAAATATATTAAAATGTCAAAAAATATTTTTTGTTAATACATTTTTATTGACCTCAAAGAGGAAAGGAGAGGGAGAGAGATAGAAACAGCAGTGATGAGAAAGAATCACTGATCAGCTACCTTCTGCATGCCCCCTGATGGGGATCGAGCCCACTACCCAGGCATATGCTCTTGACCAGAATCGAATCCGAGATTCTTCAATCCACAGGCCGATGCTCTATCCATTGAGCCAAACTGGCTAGGGCTCAACAAGAATATTTTCCATTCTATAAGTACTTTTAGAATATTTTTCAAAAAATTTTTAAATATTTTATTTCTTCCTTGTTCATTTTTTGATTTTTTTTCCTTACTCCCTTACACACATTAAATACACTAATTTATATTTGAACTTATAAACCCTTTGTAACATATGCCCAAATAAAGAGGATGGTATGTGAATTTCCCATGTTCTCACCACTCTGCTTCAACAGTTATCAAATCAAAGTCAGTTTCAGCTTATCAAATCCCCCTGCTTTGTTATTTTGAAGCCAACTCTAGATAGCATAAATTTTATTCATAAGTATTCAGGAGAATTATCATATTAAGAACTTTAAAATAGAATTATTTAAAAACTATTCTGTGTTTTTTTTGTTGTTGGTTTTTTTTTTTTTTTTACAGAGAGGAAGGGAGAGGGAGAGAGAGTTAGAAACACTGATGAGGGAGAAACATCAATCAGCTGCCTCCTGCACACCCCCGACTGGGGATGTGTCCGCAACCAATGTACGTGCCCTTGACCGGAATTGAACCTGGGACCTTTCAGTCCCAGGCCGATGCTCTATCCACTGAGCCGAACCGGTTTCGGCTTAAAAACTCTTCTTAATTTCATCTGATACTTAATCAACTTTAAATCCTTGCTTGTTTTATAAATTTGGAACAGTTTGTTTAATGATGATCAAACATGGTCCAAACATTACATTAGGTCTCAGTTACAGGCCAAATTCTATGTATCCCTTCCCTCATTCCCAATTTATATTTTAAGGACCCAACCCTCACCACCTCAGAATGGTGGCTTGTATTTGGAGATCAGGCCTCAGGGGTGAGGCTGAAGGCCGAGACAGAGCAGAGGGATGGGGCTGTCACCAAGACAGCTTGGATCCACAGCAGGATTATTATGGAGTTTGAAAATCTAATGGAATTCACCCACTCGGTTTTGGACTTGCTCGGATCTGTGCGCCTTATCACCCCCAATTGTTTTCTTCTGGAATTGGAATGTCTGTCCTCTGCCTGCCCCATCATGGCATTTTGGAAGCAGGTAGCTTAGCAGCTTTCACAGATTCACAGCTGGAAAGGGATGTTGCGGAGGTGATTAAGTTAGAATGAGACAGTTAGGGTGGTCCCCTTCCAATTGGACTAGCCTCCTTCGAAGAGGAAATGTGGACACTCAGGGAGACACCAGTGGTGCAGGCACACAGGGAAAGACCACGTGAGGACCAGTGAGAATGTGGCCACCTGCTAGCCACAGAGAGAAGCCTCAGAAGGAACCAGACCTTGATCTTGGATTTCCAGCCTTCAGAACTGTGAGAAAATACATTTCTGTTTTTGAAGCCACCCAGTCTTTGGTATTTGCTGTGTCAGCTCTGGCCAACAAATGCTATAGTTTTAAAATTCTATGCATTCCCCTTTCCTGTTTTATTTATTTATTTATTTTTAAAATATATTTTATTGATTTTTTTACAGAGAGGAAGGGAGAGGAATAGAGAGAGTTAGAAACATCGGTGAGAGAGAGACATCGATCAGCTGCCTCCTGCACGCCCCCCCACTGGAGATGTGCCAGCAACCAAGGTACATGCCCTTGACCAGAATTGAACCTGGGACCCTTCAGTCCTCAGGCTGACACTCTATCCACTGAGCCAAACCAGTCCTGGTTCCTGTTTTATTTTTATTTTTTAATTTTTTTATAATTTAAAGAAAAAAATAGTCGTTTGTTCTGTAGAGACTTCCACGGCCTGTGTTTCGCTGATTGCATCACTGTGGCATGCTATGGTAGTATGTTTTGTTGCCCTATATTTCCCATAAGCCAATAATAGTTGGGTATAGGAGCTTGATTAAATGCACATTCAATATTTTGACAGGAATACTTCACAGATGGTGCTGCGTACTTTCATCAAGAGGCTCATTATGCCTCAGATTAATCAGTCTATTTAGGTGATGGTGGCCTCATCCTTAGATTTTAAAGTTTCCATGTTCTTTTTATCTAATGATTTAACAACCATTAACGACCATCACAAAGATTCATAATTTCATTAGGGATTGCAAAAATGCTGATTAATTAAGTCTATCATTCCATCTTCAACTATTAAATGGACTATTTCTTTTAAAAAACTTATTTCTCTTTGGTTATCTTGATGTACAATTTGAATTTTTGAATAAATGTGGATAGCTTTTCTTTTTCCTATTGATCTCAGAGAGGAAGGTAGAAGGAGAGAGAGAGAGAGAGAGAGAGAGAGAGAGAGAGAGAGAGAAACATCAGTGGTGAGAGAGAAATCATTGATGGGCTGCCTTCTGCATACCCCCTATTGAGATCAAGCCCACAACCTGGGCATGTGCTCTGACCAGGAATTGAACCCTGACTTCCTGGTTCATAGGTCAATGCTCAACCGCTGAGCCACACTGGCTGGGCATAGCTTTCTTTGATTTAAGTGTTTAGTACAATTTTTGGTTGCCTGGAATCCTTCAAAGGTGGCCTATGAGTTTTTGTTTAAATGTTATTATAAGCTGGTGGATCTTAACTATTTTATATTTCCATTATTTTTGTGTGTGCGTGCTCAAATTGTTTCATTTTTGGCTAATGTGGGGACCCACCTCTTTATTTTTTCCAAGTCTTTTTGATATAGCTATAGTAGTCTTTAATAGCTTCACTGCTTTCTGATATGACAAGGTATTCTCAGATTAACATTTATACTTTCTTTCCCCGACAGTTCTCTAAGTAATCCTTGTACCTCTCAGTGAGAAATAATATTTGCAGGCCATAATCTTTTTTTTTTTTTGCTAATTATAAGAATTATTTTATATACTATATCTCTTAATATCTACATTTGGAGTTTTTCTGAACTTTAAAAAAAATGGTAACTCTCACCATGATGCTTTGTCTTCCTGAGTGTTCTATAGCTTTTCCTTGGTAGCTCATATTTGGAAATTTATGTATGTGACTCCTTTGTTGCTTGGATTGACAGGATGTTTCTGTGAAAGAGATTTTTGCCTTTGCAGTTGCTACAGATTTGGGTCCACAATAAAAATAAAAGAGTTTGCCCTTAAATTTTGCACAAATATAGTGTACATTTAAGCTATCAACTCACATAAGGAAGCAGATAGTGGCTAAAACTCCGGAAGAATGATTCTCTTCCTTCTCAGAGCCAAGGTTAAAATAGCAAAGTACTTTTGCTATCTATTTCTGAGTTTACATTTTTTTGCTGTTTTTCACCCTTTCTCTGTTCACTGAAACTTGGGTTTGACTTTATGAAACCTCTGTGATTGAATTTCCTACTCTGCATCACCTCTTTAGATTCATGTTCTCCCCTCCTTCCTAGATTTGATGGATTTCTTGTAATTTTTAAAATATATTAGTCCATCCATCCATCCAGGAATTTATAGTCATGGTTTTTAGGGTTTCTCATGCATAATATTTCCGTATACTGAAATTCTTCAAAATTTATGTATTTTAAATACTTTTTCTTCTTTCTGGGAGATTTAGTCTTTCTGAGTAAAAGGTTAAATTGTGAATTATTGAACTCAGATCCAAAGATTCTGATATGGTAGGCCTGGGCTAAGGCCAGGAGTATACTTTTATTTTATTCCACTGAAGAGCTCAGAAGATTCTGATGTAATTTGTTCTGAGAATCACATTTTTGTGAGACACTCTAGTGAGAATTATGTATTTTTTATTCTATAGGCAATAGGGAATTAGCAAATGTCCTCAACCAGAGGTGTAAATTCATCATTATTGCACTTGACTGACCTTTTCATCTACAGGAAACACTGCATGGTTTGTCTTTGTCATATCTGAATTTGCCAGCATCACTACTGTTTTCTTAAAAATATTTTATTGTTTCCCCCCACAGAGAGGGAGAGGGATAGAGAGCCAGAAACATCGATCAGCTGCCTGCCCGCACACTCCCCACTGGGGATGTGCCCGCAACCAAGGTACATGCCCTTGATCGGAATCAAACCTGGGACCCTTCAGTCCAGAGGCCAACCTCTCTCCACTGAGCCAAACCGGTTTGGGCGCCAGCATCCCTCCTCGTGCACTTGGGAGACATCATTAAGTGGAATAAGTGTTATTGAACACAACCGCTGCAGTGCAGCGACAGTCCGTTTGATAACTCAGGCTGCTGCTAAGAGACCAAGGGGCAGAGCATAAACAGTGTGGAGACACGGGCCAGAGCTATGGTTTATGTCCAGCCCCGATGGTGCGGCGGGGGATGGCAGGAGATTTCATCATCCACTCAGGACCGTGAAACAGTGTGCATACCACTTAAAACATGTAATGGTTCATTTGTGGAATTTCCCGTTTAGTGTTTTTGGGCCTTGGTTGACCAAAGTAACTGAAACCTTGGAAAGCAAAGCTGCAGATAAGATGGGCTAGAGGATTATTGAGCTCTGCCAGCCCTAGAGAGAGAGAGAAAGAGAGAGTAGACTCCTGTGGGAGAAATGGGCAGCTAGGAGATGAGAAAGGAAGCTATAGAAAGTTCCAGTGAACGCTGAGAGAGAGTGTGGCCGCCGGATATTTTTGAGGTGGATTCAAGGGTTTAGTGATGGAGGGAATATTGGTTATGAGGAGGAGGGAGGACTCAGTGATGACCGAGGGTTAGTCCTTTGTCTTTTGAAATCAGGTATTTGATTTCGGGGAGATGGATTTTTTTTTTTTTTTTGCTGCTCAACTTTTCTATATTTAGAATTTTATGTTTTCTTAGGAGATAGTATTTGACTATGCAATTAAAATAACGTTGTGACATTTTCTCCAAGAGACTCTTAAAACACATACACACACACACATAATAGAAAGATACGTTATGCCCCATCAACCTCGTGTATATTCGAAGCTTGGTATTTGGAAGGTAAATGTTATGCAACATTATTTTAAGTGTTTTTACCTTTTGGCATTTGGGAATATACTTTTTTTTTTTAAAGAAAAAGGTAGCATTAGAAGAAGTCACACAAAACCAAATGTCATAAGGGATCAAAACTTTCTCAAGCTTTATGACTGTGAGTCCCAGGGTAAAATCAGGATGCTTCTCTGACAGCTTCCAAAATAGCCTAATGGGAGAGAAATGTCATTCTGAATTCACCTGAGCAGTCAGCAGCAAAACCCAGGACAGTAGTTCTTACCTCACTCCGAGGGCTGTTCAAAGCCAATGGTACTTACCTAGAATATCACCTAGTCACCTGTTGTAGGAAAATCTTACAATATAATGGTAAATTAGGGAAGTATAAAGAATATAAGCTAGCAATCACATCACATTCTTGGTCTTCTGAAAGCACACTGAAAGAATAATTTTAAAAGTCTTAATTGGATCTCTTCGGTTATTGATGCTGTGCACAAACTTGATGTATTGCTCCTCCCCCTCCCCCACCTTTATATCCTGGGACGTATACTACTCCCTATTTTAATAGCTCGCAAGTCCATAGGAAAGGTAAGTCCTTTATGTGGGAGTTTTAAATGACGCCATGTTCTGAATATGCAATCCTCTATTTCTCATGGTTGCTGGCTTTCAATAGATGCTTTGAATCATGGAATCTCAGAATTCATACTAAGTGAGATTCGGGAACTTGAACAGAGAGTGGGAAACACACAGGTTTTCCAGCCCATCTTTTAAATTAGGAAAAAGGTTTTTAGTCGCTCAACAAGTATGTGTCAGTCTTACATTTTCTATTTTAAAAACCCAGCAATAACTATAGTTTAGGAGTTTTCCTGAAGTGTTTAGCCAGTCTGTTGCTAGACTTTCCATTCTGGAAAAGACCTGTCACTTTCTCTGAGAGGTATTTTTTCCCTTTGCTAACTCAGAAAAGCTCTTGAGTCTTGGAGATCTAATGAGGTCCTTTTTTGATGACATCATCAAAGACTAAGTTGCTGGAAGGGGAGCACCTCAGTTGGCAGTGGTTTTACACTGAGTGTGGATTTCAAATGGGGGGGAGTTCATGACTGCGCACCTTGCGGGGGGGTGTTGGAAACAGGGATGGGTGTTACTAGTTGTGGAACCTATGTAACCTTTTTATGACTCAGTTTACTCATCGATAACATGAGGTCCTCTGGAGGTTTAGAGAAGATGATATAGGTAAAATTCTTAGGGCACAGTAGATTTTCAATAAATTATATATTCTATACATAAAGTGCTTTTTTTGTTTTTTTCTAATCCTCACTAAGGATATTTTTCCATTTATCTTTAGAGAGAGTGGAAGGGGGGAGAGACACACACACAGAGAAACATCGATGTGAGAGAGACACAACAGTTGGTTGCTTTTGCACACGTGTCCCAACCAGGGCCAGGGGCTGTGGTACATGCTCCTAACTGGAATGGAACCCTGGATGGACCCTTCAGTCTGCAGGCTGATGCTCTATCCACTGAGCCAAACTGGGTAGTGCATAAAGTGCTTTTTCAGTGTAGTTGTAAAGTTTGTCATAAGAGTTTATTCTAGTCTCTATGAAGTAATTGTGTTCAAAGTCACTGTTGAATGGTGTTTTAAATTAAAATATCAGTCACTCCATTATTGCTTGCTGTTAATTACTTTCGTTTTGGAACCTGTGGGATTAGAGTCAGTAGTCCTTCCCAAGAGTGTCTCATGGTTGCTGGTTTTCAATAGATGCTTTGAATCATGGAATCTCAGAGCAGTGAGGGGTTTAGAGATCATAGTTCCATTTAATTACATTTTTGTGTTTGTGAATGCAATTTTTTCACATCAAGAAAAATCCTGATGCATACATCAAGAGAAGAAAGCCACATTGATTTGAAGTTCTATCTAAATTTGATTCCCAATTCTGTCATTAATGAGCTGTGTACTACTGGCTAAAATCATTTTATTTTCCCGAGACCACTTATTTATCTGAAAAATAGTTAAATAGTGGTAAATATTAAGTCATATTATATATATAGAAACCTAGCAGAGTGTATGATGTTGTAGGGTTTAATGTTGGTTTCAAGAAAGGGGGAAATAAACCAAAGAGACAGAAAGCTGGGACAAATAGCACAAAACAGGATAGCAAAAATATATCCAAATCATCAGTAATTAAAATATATGAAAATGAACCAATTTCTTCATTTGAAAGGTCAAATGTATCAGATTGAAAAACAAATATGGAATGAGGCTATATGCTCTTGCAAGTATCACATCTAAAACCTAAAGATACTATACTGGGTTAGCTATAGTAAAACCAGAAGACTTTTGTCCTATAATGTAATCTTGTCACAGGAATAATATCCAATCTCCTTAGCTACATTATATTGGTCAGAAGCAACTCACATATCTTGCCTACACTAAGAGGAAGCAGGTTACTCAGTAGCTTGAACACCACGGGGCAGAAATCCTTGGGCTCTATCCACCACAGTGAGGGAGCACAGTGGTAGGAAACGAAGATGAAGGGTGGCAGGAATTGGACTTTGAAAATTCTTGGATGCCATGTATGAAATTGAAAGTAAATAGAATTAAAGTTACATTGAAGCTTACATGTATGTTTATATTTTTGAAAAGAGCTTTTTAAGAAAATTAATAGCATAAATAAGTTTTTACAGAGACATGTTAATGTGTCTTGGATTACTAAGAGTTTTGGAAAACATAGAACTACTAGAGGCCCAGTGCATGAATTCGTGCACTAGTAGCATCCCTTGGCCTGGCCTGAGGGATCGGGTGAAACCCACTCTCCAATGTCCCCTGAGGGGTCCGGGATTGTGAGAGGGCACAGGCTGGGCCGAGGGCCCCCACAAGTGCACTATTGGGGTCGGGGAGGGATGCGGGAGGTTGGCCAGGCAGGGAGGGTGGGAGGGCTCCAGGGCATGTCCGGCTCCTCTAGCTCAGTCCCAATCACCAGACCCAGCAACAAGCTAACCTACCTGTTGGAGCATCTAACCCCTGGTGGTCAGCGCACATCATAGCGAGGGGTTGAGCAGCCTTAGCATATCATTAGCATATTATTAGCATATCATGCTTTGATTGGTTGAACAGACAACCCCACGACTGAACACTTAGCATATTAGGCTTTTATTATATAGGATTCCCATCAAAAAGAAGAAACAAATAATACATAATTTGAACTTTCAGATCAGGTACTTTATATCGGTTCACTTCTAAAGTTTTGGTAAAAAGAAAAAAATGCACAAACTCTGCACAACCTTTCTTGTCTTTGAGTTATACAACATCAATTTATTTGAGGAAATGTTTTCTAGCTGACCCGTTGGAGCAATAGAGAGAATAATAAAGATCTGACCTACATGTTGACTTTTTTCTTTCATTCCTCTCTTAAAAAATAGCTGCAAGGCAAGGGTGTCTACCACCCACTCATTCTGGAGATACCATTGCTTTGGGCTTCAGTCAGGTGGAAAGGAATTTGGGGGCTCCTTGTGTATCAGAAAAATGGAAGACAAGATCGGTGTGTATTTTTTATAATTTGATGAATCTGTTCTTTCCTGATGAGAGACTTTCAGTGATCCTCCAATGATTAGAATCTAAGTATTTCCCCCTTGTTTTTTAAAATGATGAAAAATGTCTGATATCTACATCTACATCTATATCTATACCTGTATTTATGGTTGTTACCCTTATGTTATATAGATATTTTCTATGTTCTCACTGGATCAGTGTGAGGATCAAAGATAATAGACAAGAAAGAATTTTTATCCATTTCCTCTCCCACTACAGTGCTATAAATCTCTTGAAGGCAGGAATCAGGCGTTATCTATCCCTGTCTGCCAAATGTGTCTGGCATATTGCTTGACTCATAGAACAGGAAGTCAGTAAACTTTACATTGCATATCCAGATTCCTGCTAGCATCAGAGAGTGGTGAACATAATATGAGTGGTTTTAGAACAAAGATAACTAGATAACCTGGGGACTATTTCTGTCTGAACTTGACATGTTCTCTGACAGATGGTAAAAAGGACAAGTTAGTGGAAAAACGATAAACATGGGAATCAAGGCGATTGTGGTTGTTAATATTTTTTAACAGTTTTTAAAAATATATATAGATTTCAGAGAGGAAGCAAGAGGGAGAGAGAGAGAGAAACATCAATGATGAGAATCATTGATCAGCTGCCTCTTGCACACCCCTTACTGAGGATTGAGTCCACAACTGGGTATGTGCCCTTGACCAGAATCAAACTTGGGACCCTTCAATCTGCAGACCCACGGTTGATCCACTGAACCAAAGGGGGTAGGGCGGTGGTTGTTATTTTAATGGACACCAAGAGAGGTGCATAATCAGCACACCTAATATCGGTAGTTATGAATTTTAGCTAAGATGTTCCAGAGTGTGTGAGGCTGTCAGAGATGTAAGAAGCTTTAGAGATCTCTGAGTTCAGTATCTTCCCTTTTTTAAAAATCTTCACCTGATTTTTAATCCACTGATTTTCAGAGAGAGTGGAAAACAGAGGGAAAGAGAGAGAAATATCGATGTTAGAGAAACACATTGATTGATTGCCTCCTGCACCTGCCCTGACCAGGGCCTGGATTGGGAAAGATCCTACAACCAAGGTATGTGCCCTTGGCTGGAATTGAACTCGGGACCCTTTGGTCTGCAGGCCAAAGCTCTATTCACTGGGCCATACAGGCTAGGACTTGGGCAACTATCTTATCCTCTCTGTAACTTAGTTCTCTCACTTGAGGATTGGAAGAGGATTAAATATATTCATATAATTCAAAGCACTCCACTTATAGTTATTGAGGAAGCAGTAACTGGCAAATTCAAAATTTTACAACCCAAATGCAAATGCAGGACATTTTAAGTAGTCTACTTTAAAAATGTACTTTTTATAGAGTCCTGGCCCACCTTTACCATCTTCAATGAGGGGATCAAGTGGAGACTACTTTTTATTGGTGTAAAGTTGGGGTAGCTTGATGCCAAGCTTCTTTCTTAGTATGTGTAGAGCCCTTTGAGTTGTGAGCAGAGGCCTGCCAAATGGCTGTCCTCCTTTCAGGAGATTTAGCCAAACCATTCCCTCAGAACTGACAGAGCATCAATTCCCACTCACTTCCCCAAAGGGCTGCTATTATCTACCGTTTTAGGAAGACAGAGCTTAGAGGGAGTGGTATCCAATTATTTAAATGTGAGATCCCAACTTTATAGATAACATATGTTTCTCTCCCTTTCTCTCTTCCTCTCTCCTGCATAGAGAGCAAAGGGTTATGGTTATAAACTGAAACATTGCCTACCAATGTGAAATTTATGGGGAGAATTTTAATAAATGCAGGGGTATTTCAACATCATTTATTGATGGAAACACAGAGTTAAATTGATTGAAACTAACTTGTACAGGCTGTGGTTTGAAGGTAAGAAATGAACAGTGAAACTATGGAACGTTCTCAACGTAAATATGTATTTGATCTTAGAGGTAATTTTGGTTATTTACATCATTTTGGTGACAACCTTATATTTGTCATCACAAAATACAAAATAATTCTAGAAATTTGCACTTGGAGAGTGATAGTTTCTTTGCATCAATGATTTTATTATGACAGAGATAGGATTGGTCTTATTTTTATGAACCCATTACATTTTTTAATTGGAATTTGAGGATTTGGATTTTTTCTTTGGAGTTGTACCTTTTATTAAACGACTTAGTGCTATTTTGTGGAGTATTTCTTTCTTTAATATTATGGTGAAGTCCTTTTGCTTTAAGCTCTGTAACCGCTATTTATATTACTAATGGAATATTAGATCTTAGAGGCTTTTAGAGTTTCCCTTATTGCAACCATCTACTATTAAAAGACTGAATTGTTGGTCTCAGGATAAAACAATGCTCAGTCTTGTTGTGTGTTATAGTTTAATATCCAGCTTATAAAAAACTGCTCAAAACGAATCCTCATTTTGCAAATATCTAGGATTTGAGGCATTGGTTTGTGGGAAATCTGTACAATTTTTGGCAGTGCTCTTTTATACAATAACTAGAGGCCTGGTGCACGAAAATTCAGCACTTGGGGATCCCTCAGCCTGGCTTGCACCCTCTCACAGTCTGGGACCCCTCAGGGGATTTCCAACTGACAGCTCAGGTCCACTCCCTGAGGGATCCGGCCTAAGCTGGCAGTCAGACTTCCTCTGGCAGCCCAGGAGCCCTTGGGGGTTGTCCTACTGTCGCTTATGTATGCTCCCCAGCCGCTTCTGTGGAACGGGAGGTGCCCGGGCCAGGCCCGCACCACTGTCTCTGCAGAAGGGGATGGGGGGTGGGGAGGGGGGTGGGGCTCCAGGACCGCCATGGCTGTCCTGGCAGTGCAGGCTCACTGGCCCTGCCCACCAAACACTAGTCATTCTGGAAGGTTGTTCCACCATTTGGTCTAATTAGAATATTAGATCTTTATTATATAGGATGATAAATTATTATCAGGTTCAGTTTTGTTATTTTTCTATTTCTTTAAAAATATTGGTATATAGAATTGATTGCCAGGAGTCTCAAGGTTTATTTATTTATAATATATTTTTATTAATTTCAGAGAGAGGAAGTGGGAGAGAGAGAGATAGGAACATCGAAGAGAGAGAAACATCCATCAGCTGCCTTCTGCCTACTCCCTACTGGGGTTCAAGCTAGCACCCTAGGCATGTGCTCTGACCGAGAATCTAACCTGTAACCTCCTGGTGCATGGGAGGACCCTCAGTCAACTGAGCCGACACCGGTGGACCAGACATGAGGTTTAATCCTGAAGTTTCCTCTAGTTCACTCTGGTAACTTAACCTCTGTATGTCTTGGGGTCCTGATCTATAAAATGAAGAGGAGGAAGGAGTGAGGTCAGACTAGAACATTCTCAAAATGTACTTTCTCTTTTGCACCCTGATCTTACCCACTGCTATTGTAGACTACATTTGGCAGGCTTGGACTGTTAGGATGAGGAGAGGATGGTTGAAATGAAAAAAGAAGGCAAATTGGAGGAAGTGCTTCAGGTTGGCTGGGACCCTGGGAAATTAAATTATCTATGGAGGAAAGTTCTAGCAGAGACTACTCAGGAGTCTCACACATGGGCCAAATGGCTTTACAAAGTTAGGCGAAGCATGGAAACACACCCTAACAGGACGGTGACTGTGGAAGGTGCGGCAGATTCTCAGAGGGAGAGTGCAGAGGAAAATAACGGTCAGCAGGTTATGCTCAGGACCACGTGATAAAGAAGCAGGACTCTGGCTGAGGGAGCACAGGAAGATACAAGAGCAATAGGGACCAGTCATAGCGGAATGGGCAGCATGCGATAAAGGATAAGAAATGCTGCAACTGGGCTGAGACCAGTTTGGCTCAGTGGATAGAGCGTAGGCCTTCGCACTGAAAGGTCTCAGGTTCAATTCCAGTCAAGGGCATGTATCTTGGTTGCGGGCACATCCCCAGTGGGGGGCGTGCAGGAGGCGGCTGATCGATGTCTCCCTCTCATCAATGTTTCTAGCTCTCTATCCCTCTCTCTTCCTCTCTGTAAAAAATCAATAAAATATATATTAAAATAATAAAAGAAATGCTGCAACTGAAAGGCTGTAGGGTTGTCAAAAGCTCATCTCCGTTATAGACATTGGGTCTGGCGGCAGAAAAATGTTAATCCTAAACTCTACCAACTACATGTCGAAAAGCAAGAATATCTCATGAGGAATTATGGGATATTCTTGCTTTTAGACATAGTAATACCTATAGTTGGTAGAGTTTAGAATCATGAGTGATACAAGGAGAAAGTGTGACCAACATGCGTTAGCTGCCCTTTCTCTTTTTGTAAGACCTGATTAATGCTTTTTTCCTTCCTTATTTCTGCCAGGCCAGAGATTCAGAGGAATGATGGAGGAGAGGGCGAGGTACTTAGGGAGAGAGAGTTTTAAAAACTGACAGTGTCTGTTTTAGCTAGCATGGGAAGGATGTTTCCTTGGTTACAGATCTTTATATGAAGCAGAATTATGATAAAAACACTTGAGGGAAAATTACTTGATTGCTGGGAGGTATGAGGCTTTTTCAACAAACATTTCATTGAATAGAAGTGGATTGAACACCTGCTATGTGCAAAGCTTTGAACTGAGTGCTCTGGGGTATATTAAAAATTATACTACATTATTCCTGGCCCTGAGGAATTCACACTTGAGACAGAGAGACGAAACACACAGAGCAGTGATTAAAGAAGAAAGTAAGGCTTAAATAGCCATAGAGCCTGTGATGGCATCCGGGGGCTTTCTCTCCCTCCGCTCCGAGTTCTGAACCATTTGAGAAATGAGAAATAATAAAGCAGTCCTACCTGGTTTGGCTGGACAGTCAGCCTGCAGCCTGCAGACTGAAGGGTCCCAGGTTTGATTCCAGTCAAGGGCATGTGCGTGGATTGTGAGCTAGATTCCCGGTAAGAGGCATGCAGGAGGCAGCCAATCAATGATTCTTTCTCATCATCGATGTTTCTATCTCTCTCTCCCTCTCTGCTCCTCTCTGAAATCAATAAAAATATATTTTAAAAAAGATAGTTAAGTAGAACCAAAATAGTAAAGACCAGAACAATATATGGTGTTATTTTTATAACCCGAGGAGATACAGAGGAAGATAAGACTTAAGCAGTGAGTGGAGGTCTCCGAATGGGGCCGTGGTAGTTCACTGCCTCTACATCACATTATGCGGATTGTAGAGAGGGTGAGGAAACTCAGCTCAAACCCTTTTAGTTTTCAACCCCAAGATCCAGGTAAGGAGCATTCGGGGTAGACCCGGGCCCATAACTAAGGGGCACAGGTACCTCCCTAGCGGGATGCCAGGAGAAGTCAGCTTTATTTGATTATATCTCCTGTTCCCAACCAGCCCACCCCAATACAGATCTGTCCCAAGTGAAGGAAGAATTTCTTTCTTTTTTTTAAAATATATTTTATTGACTTTTTACAGAGAGGAAGGGAGAAAGATAGAGAATTAGAGACATCGATGAGAGAGAAGCATTGATCAGCTGCCTCCTGCATGCCCGCCTACTGGGGATGTGCCCACAACCAAGGTAGGTGCCCTTGACTGGAATCAAACCCAGGACCCCTCAGTCCGCAGGCCGACGCTCTATCCACGGAACCAAACCGGTTTCGGCAGAATTTTCTTATGTTTCCTCAGGGTATGCACTGAGATCATCCTTTGGATCGTTGATTTTTGCAAACTCATAAACTTAAAATTTTGCATATTGAAGGTGGGGCTCACTTCAGTATCCTTATGTATTCTCCTGCCTTTTTCTTCAGTACAGATCAGTGAGGCTTATTATACATTTTAAAGAAGCTCTCTTGTATTTAAGACTTAAAAAATATATATATTCCAAAGTGGTCTTGTCTTAAAGAAGAAAAAAAAATGGGGCAAGGTGAGGAAATCATTCCACAAAATAGTAATTTTCAAACCTGACAGAATTAATTCTGTAAACACGCACAGTTCATGGTGATTTAATGTGAATGGATGCCTACTTTAGCTCAATGGCAAACAAAGAACAACACCTTATTCATATGCAGCGTTGTCTCACTGAGTTTATATAGCTCATTGATTTGTCCTTTGTCAAATGTTAGTGAGCCCCATTAAGCACTAAAAACGGTGTTGGTTGTTGAGGTTGGAGTGGTGAGCAAAACAGTTGGCATTTCTGCCACCCTGGGGTTAGTGTAGGATGGAGGAGAGGTGGGAAGGAGTAAATCTTATAAAGATAGGCCGGAGCCAAAGTAGGTTTAGACTCGTGAGTACAGGAAACACAGTTGGGTCCTGTGTTACTACTTATTGCATTCTTTTCCATATGAGCGACTGTCAACCTACCTTTGCCTCACCCTCTAGTTAATGACAAACCATGACACTGGCTATAAAGAGGAAGCACAGCTGCCTCGGCGATTCCTAATCAAGCCTCAATGGGTTCCCTGGGGCTGAGAGAGTAGCCAGCGGTGCGCTCTGTGTTCCACCTCCCTGTGTCAGCACCACGCAATCCTTGCTCCCTTTCTAGAACATTCTACCGTACCTTTCCTCTCCCATCAGGTCCAGTTCAAATGTCAGTGTCTTACATGGTATGACATGGTACCGTTGGACCTTGAGTGAAGACACCCCATCCCAGTTTATTTCTGACTGTTCTTCCAATAGCCACGTGACCCGAATTTAGTCCATCACCTGGCTCTGTGCTGACTATGTACTCGGCTCCCCTTCAGGCAGGCATCTTTTTTTTTCTTTTAATATATTTTATTGATTTTTTTTACAGAGAGGAAGAAAGAGGGATAGAGAGTTAGAAACATAGATGAGAGAGAGACATCGATCAGCCGCCTCCTGCATGCCCCTCCACTGGGGATGTGCCCGCAACCAAGATACATGCCCTTGACCGGAAGCGAACCTGGGACTCTTCAGTCCGTAGGCCGATGCTCTATCCACTGAGCCAAACCAGTTTTGGCGAGGCAGGCATCTTGCTAGGCCATATCTAGTTTATCTAAAAGCGGGATCAGGTTATTTAAATAAATAAAACATGAGAGATGCGGTTGCCTTGGGCCACTTAAAACGAGAGGTCGGCTGAAACCGGTTTGGCTCAGTGGATAGAGCCTCAGTGGCTAGAGCGTTGGCCTGGGGACTGAGGGGTCCTGGGTTCGATTCTGGTCAAGGGCATGTACCTTGGTTGCAGGCACATCCCCAGTGGAGGGCGTGCAGGAGGCAGCTGATTGATGTGTCTCTCTCATCGATGTTTCTCTCTATCCCTCTCCCTTCCTCTCTGTAAAAAATCAATAAAAAATATTTAAAAAAACAAAAACAAGAGATCGGAATTGGATACCTTGGAGTTCTGCTCCTGGGCGCTCAGGTTCTTTTGGAAGAGTTCACTGAGGACCCCCATGCTCCAGAGCTTGACACCCCCAATTGTCATTTCAGTTCCAGGTTCCACCGAACTCCCTTTCTGTACTGACACTGGGTTGGAATTATAATGCGTGCCCAATAAATATCTGCAGAACTAGAATTCAAAAAAGAAAAAAATTACAGTACGAGGAAACACATTCTAGAACACAGGGAAATAGCCAGGAACTGTGTTGTTCTGAGAGGAAGGGTCTTCAGAGCCCCATCACTGGGAAGCAGGACCACAGTCCCGGTGCCCCAAGGGTTTGGAGGAAGTACCCAGACAGGCACAGAGTCTAGCTTGCGGACTCAGGCCTGAAATCCCTTTATTATGGGCCGGAGACTTATGTCCTGTGCTCCTGGCGTAGGCTGGACATGATTCTCCTTCTCAGAGTGTGGGGTGGGGGAAGGGACGCGTGACTCACTTGAGACCTCGGCAGACAAATAGGGACATCCTCCTGTGAAAGCGAGTTTTACTCCGGGGAGCAGAAGACTGAGTTAAACGGCAGCGGAAAATGACTGGGAGGTGGAGAGAAAAATGGGAGGTTTCAGAAATAGTTTATAAACTGGCCTCCTGCCGGGAAAATCCAGCTCTCTTCTCCTGGGGGTATTTCTCTCCAGGTCTCACGCACAGTTCAGTGGCATGGGATGTGCAATTGGAGGTTTCCCTGGGAGTCACCAAATACACCAAGTTTCACCAACTGCAGCTGCTAGAGAACTGACTTGGGCCGAGACCGGGTTGGCTCAGTGGATAGAGCGTTGGCCTGTGGACTGAAGGGTCCCAGGTTCGATTCCTGTCAAGGGCATGTACCTTGCTGGTGGGCGCATCTCCAGTGTGGGGCGTACAAGAGGTGGCTGATGGATGTCTCTCTCTCATCGATGTTTCTGACTTTCTCTCCCTCTCCCCCTTCATCTCTGTAAAGAATCAATAAAATATATTAAAAAAAAAAAGAGAGAACTGACTTGGAAAGTTCTCAGCAAACCTTCTCTCTCTCTCCCCATCTCTTTTGTTTCTCTCCCTCCCTGTCTCTGTCTTTCCCCCTTTCCCTCTCTCTCCACTCTCTGTACCTCCACTTTGTTTCTGTCTCTCTCCACCCTGCCTTTTCTTTCCTCTCCTCCCCTCCCCATATTACTTTCTGCTCCCTCCTGCTCCGCTTGTCTCTCTGATTAGCATCCTCAGGGCTGCGTATTTCTGAGCCCAGGCAGTGAGCATCTGATTGTACTACAGCATCCTCAGCGTTAGCTCTTCCTACAGCCTCTCAGCCACCCCTCCACACCACCGAGTGCTGAGCCATCACTTCCTAGAGAGTCAGCAGGCTGAGTGCTGCATTGCAGCAGAAGCATCTAAAGATCCCCAGGGCGCTGGGAGTTTGCCATCCCCCAGCCATGCCTGGGCCAGGCAGGGGCAATGGGCATTTCAGAGATCTCTGTGCGTTCCTGCAGCAGATCTGGGCGCTCTCCCTCTGCTAGGTGCAGGATCAAACTAGAACTGATTGGGTTTGGAGACTATAGGGCGTGACAGGAGATAGGGTCACTTATTGGTCACAGCCCATCTGTAGAAAGCAGATCCAGCTCAGTGGCTGTGTATTCAGTCAAGGAGAGGTTTTGCTCTCAAATTGTCCACGCAGGTGTGAGATGCTGGGGGCAGGCTAGAATGAGAAATGCTCCAGCATCTGGACTAAGCTGGCACTGGCCTCTAATGCTTGTGGTGTTATTAGTTAATTAGTTGGTGTTTATTGCAAACCTGTTCGGCACAGATGCGGCTCTGGACAGCCCCGGGAAGAGGCAGAGAATAAACATTGGTTCCTGCAGCTGTCACTGGAGGAGGGAAATAGAGCACATTTTTTTTTTTAAATATATGTTTCATTGATTTTTCACAGAGACGAAGGGAGAGGGATAGAAAGCCAGAAACATCCATGAGAGAGAGACATCGATCAGCCGCCTCCTGCACGCCCCCTACTAGGAATGCGCCCGCAACCAATGCACATGCCATTGACCGGAATCGAACCTGGGACCTTTCAGTCCGCAGGCTGATAGATGTTCTATCCACTGAGCCAAACCGGTTTTGGCCACATTTTCATTCAAGCTGTGGCTGTTCAGTACCCAGCATGGGGTGTATGGATCAGAAAGGAGTTGAGGGCAGGATGGAGGTGGAGAGGGCTTCCTGGAGGAGGTGGGCCTGGAGTCAAACAGGGAAGGAGAGGCCTCAGGCTACAAGGAAGCTGTTCCCTTGCCAGGCACCTGCGAACTTAGGGTAAAAAGGGCTTCTTCTGAACCAGGAAGCCCCATTAATTCAAGAATTTAATGTGAGAATGAAGCAGTATTAATTCAAACGATGGTCATAGGGATTACAGTACAATTGAATGCAATTACAGTGGTACCTCGAGATACGAGTGCCCTAACAGACGAGATTTTTGAGATACGAGCCGTCGAGGGAGCGATTTTTGCTTTGAAATATGAGCAACAGTTGAGATAGGAGTCATCGTGCGGATCGGCCGGCTGCACACGACCCACCAGTTTACTGCGACTCGAGCGTCTCATAGTTTCCCACGCCTCAAGGTGACGGAACGAATTAAACTCGTACCTGGAGGTACCACTGTATTCCATGCAGTTTCATTGAGTACATAGAACATTTATTGCGCACAATCTCCGCACAGAGTTCTGGAGAATTCAGGGGAGAATATGAACCGGCCCCCAACCTCAAAGAGCACAGGCTTGGCAGAGAAAGACCCCCGGGACTGTGAGAGGAGCTGGAACCAAAGCACAGGGCTGTTTGCTGAAAAGATGAGTCGGACCTGCATGGCCACCATTGGTCCACCATCCAGATGCCATGGCTGACATGTGCACATAATAACTGTTTGACATTGAAACTGGGACTCAGAGCTATTGGACATTAAAATTGGGACTCAAACATTTTTTGTTTTTATAGGTTTATTTCTAGCCTGCAGAGGCAAGATGTTTTTAAAGACAAGAATCAGGGGGAAAAAAAACACAAAAACAGATACAGAGGCAAAGAAGCAGTGAACAGACTGTCATACTACAGCAGGAAGGCAGGGGAGGTTGGGGAGGGGGAGCTGTAAGAGATCAAACCGAAGGACTTGTGTGCATGGATGTAAGCATAGCCAATGGATATAAGACACTGAGGGGGGGAGGGAGCGCAGGTGAGGGCAGGTACCGAGGAGTAGGGAAGGTCTGGGGGAGGTGAGTGGTGGGAGAAAGGAGACATATATACTACTATTTGTAATACTTGAAACAATAAAAAAAGATGAGGGGGTGGAGGTGGCACACCTCAGCATCCGATCCTGCCTTCCTTCTTGGTTGTGTGATTTGACCTTATGGACCTTTAGTTTCTTTGTATGATAAAATGGGATTAATGATGTCCTTCTCTCTCTGGGTATGGGGGTTTGAGAATCAAAGGGGGTCATAGGTCTGAAAGCATTTTTCAACCACAAACTAATGCATGGATAGACATAATTATTATGCATGTGGCTAGTGGTATCATTATCAATACAGATCAATCATTTTAGCTGTACCCATGGCTTATGATTGAAATGTGGTCACCTCTAATCCCTAACCTCAAAGCAAGTACCTTTTTTTTTTTTAATTGATTTCGGAGAGGAGGGGAGAGGGAGAAAGAGATGGAAGATCAATGATGAGAGAGAATCATCAATCAACTGCCTCCTGCACTCTTCTACTGAGGACCGAGTCTGTAACCCGGGCATGTGCCCTGACTGTGAATTGAACCCAGACCTCCTAGTTCATGGGCTGACACTCAACCAGTGAGCCCCATCCACCAGGCAAAGCATGTATCTGTTAAGGAGCATTTTAATAAATTTCTTTGAATTACCTTTGGGAGTAAGTAGAGCAAAGCAGAATTCATTCAAAAAAGATGTCTACTACATCTTTTCCGTCAATTGGGATGGTCATTGCACATCGTTTAAATTTGTTTTGTTTTATGTTGTAGATGCAAGATAAACAAATTTTTACGTAAAAACAGTTTCACTTTTATGTAAAATGGAGGGAAGGAGGAGGACGGTTAAAGAAAAGACAAAAAAGAAGAATAGGGGTACATGACACAAATCATAAATCTCTAAGAAACAGTGGAGATGTTTCAGACCAGGCTCAGGAGGCCAGGATTCTAGTCTCATTCTGCTTTAAGCCCTTGTTACTCGGCCACATCGTTTGTCACCTCTTCTGGGACTCTCTGGTTTTTGTGTTTGTTTGCGGTCTAAGATAACAAATGGTAGGGATTAAGACTTTTGCCAACTCGAAAATTCATGACTGTAAACTTCAAGGGAACAATAACTTCAAGCTGTAATAGGAAAAACTTGCAATGTCTAATGTGAAGAGCTGAGACTGCTGGAGTCAGAGACTCTGAATTTTTATCCAAGTTCATCTGTTTTCATGGACCGGTTTCCATTAGTCATCGTGTTCTGAGCAGTCCTCCATTCAGAGTGGATGTCATTACGACTTACTGCCTGTGTCCCAGAAGCGCCATGAGTGAATGTCTCAGAGACAGCCGAGTCGCTCAGAAGGAAAGGTGGCCCACATACATAGGTGGGTAGGTAAACTGTAGAAACTGCTGGCTTTGGAGAGAGGCTGCTTTAGTAATGTTACAGTGGTACCTCGAGATACGAGTGCCTTAACATACGAGATTTTTGAGATACGAGCCGTCGAGCGAACGATTTTTGCTTTGAAATACGAGCAACATTTGAGATAGGAGTCATCGTGCGGATCGGCCGGCTGCACACGACCCACCAGTTTACTGTGACTTGAGCGTCTCATAGTTTCCCACGCCTCAAGGTGACGGAACGAATTAAACTCATATCTCGAGGTACCACTGTATTTGAAAAAGGTAGGCGAGGGGACAGGGTTCCAGCACCACATAAGCTACTCAAGAGGGAAGCAAGTCTACTGGAAAAGGAAAGGAAAGAGTAAGAAAGCAACAATAGTGAAAAAAAAATAATCATGGATTATCTTGGTATTTTGTAAACAAAAGAATGTGACGATGTGGCAGTCAAATCAACATGTGATATCACGGGCACTTTTTTTGGTAAGGATGTTTAAAAGTTTTAAATGATAGGCTACGTAGAACATCTAGCATGTTCACTGCTGAATAGTTTTTGCTGCCAGACATCTATTTTATGAGTCTGGTAATTTTGTTCTGTAGGAACGATGCTTCAACTTTAACAAATTCATAGTCTGCAAACCAAAGCAGAAGTGACTCAAGCCAAGTTACCTGGGGTTAAAAGATGTTTGGAGCATCTTCCTGTCTGTCCCTGTTTTATCACTCACGAATTCAGAGACAAATTTGAAAGATACAGAAGGGAGAATCTGAATACTTCCTACCCCAAATGTTGTATAAGGAACAGTTCTAACAGTCAAAAGCTTATCAGTGGCAAAGTGCATCTTACCTCATCATAGACAAACATGTAAATCGACCGTACCTGCACTATGCCCACAGCCAATCAGAGCGAGTATGCAAATTAGAAGGCCAAAGATGGCTGCCACCCAGCTGCTCTAGGTGAGGAGTAGTGGCCAGACAGGGCAGGATGATGCCTGCTATATGAGAGGGAGGGTGGGGGAAGGGAGGGTAGGAGAGGGTGAAGGGATCTACAGGAGTGGAGTGCCATAGCAAAGACAAGACTGAAGACGGGGTCTGCAGTGAAGTTGAAGATGGCACACTCCAGCAAAGATGAAGAAGGCAGACTCTGGCAGGAGCGAAGGCCTGGGTCCCAGGTGCCAGAGGAAAACCAGTGCTTTCCCTTGAAAGCCAAGGGAAAGAAGGCCTATTGCATGAATCTCTTTGTGTAATGGGAGTCTAGTAACTTTATAAGTCTAACCATCTGACCATGACAAACAAAAGTAGAAATAATAACAAAAGTTAACCAAAACTTCCAGCCCCCAAGTATGATAAACTATACCAAAACAAAACCAACTCTCCCAAATAACACTTGGCCAGATAACAAATCTAAACTGAAATGACATACTGCTCAGAAATCAATAATAAGAAACCTAAACACTTATAGAAGAATGCTAGGTTTATACACAGAGAAAGTCAATTATATTTATTGCATTTATTAATAAAAATAAAAGGATACTTAGTAGTCATTAACTTTCTACTGACCAAAGATTATAGAAGTCTCACAAGAAAAATACAAATTATAAACATAATTGGAGGAAAAAATTAAGAAACTGTTCAATGGCAAAGCTAAATTGGAGGTCCTTGTCCCCAGATACCATGTTTCTCCCAACACATCTTTCTATTTTGTTACAGAGAACTGGAATCAATCAAGCAATGCTCAGAGAGTTTGGAGTCACACTTTATTCACCGGTGGGCTTAGAGAAAATGAATTCAAATTCTAAGCCCAGCTACAAGCAGAACTCCCCTTTTTATTAAAGAGCCAGCCCAATGTGCACTTAGTGGTTATCTCACTGCTGGCCTTGAAAACAACACAGTTCTATCCAATTAAAAAATGCACCTGGCCTCGCATTGAGAGTATGGGCATATCTAGTCTTTGGCCTACAAGGTCAGACAGCTCAGGTTGTCCTCCTCATTATTCACGCAGGCTAAAGCA
Source organism: Lasiurus cinereus (assembly GCA_011751065.1). Classification (NCBI taxonomy): domain Eukaryota; kingdom Metazoa; phylum Chordata; class Mammalia; order Chiroptera; family Vespertilionidae; genus Lasiurus; species Lasiurus cinereus. The sequence goes on from JAAGEH010000041.1 coordinate 66,161,177, forward strand.
GACTAGAAAGCAAAGTTATTTTTTTAGAATAAGAGGCCATCTTAAAAAAACAACAAAAAACAGCAGAGAATTCCAAACGGTAGTTTTACAAAATAGGCATTAGCCTTCGCAATTTCTCTTTAGGAATGGCTGGGCATTTGTTTAAGCACTCTGAGCCAACTGAACTAAGGAGAGCAAAATAGCTTTGCTTTTCATCTTTGTATAGAGGAGTAATGTCCCGGCTGACCCTCTGATGCCATTGAAAGTGGAAGCTGGGATTGTCCTAGTGTTGGAATGATCATTCACTATCATGTCTGCATCATGAACACTTCTAGGATTCTTGGGAGAGAGTGGTCCCCTTGGCAGGGGGTGGTTAATAAGTAAAAGTAATCAAGCCTGACTGGGAAACAAGGAGGGACTCGAAAGGGTGTTGGCATCCTCAGTAGATTTTTACAGATTTGAAAGCGTGTGCCTGGCTAGGCGAGATAAGTCAGCAGTGTGTGCTAAGCCTCTGGGTGTGAGCATGGAGGTCATACTATGTGGAAAGGCAAGCGCATTTGTGTTCCAGTCTGTTAAAGGTCAGAGTGAAGTGGGGTACAGGCTCAGGGTTCACTTTTCAGTTCCAGCTTTCAGCCTCTCCTGAGTGGGGCCCTGGGGCTGTGGCTTCTTTGCTTGCTACAGTCATCATACACATCTATGTCAACGGCATCCTGGCTGGGCATTTGGGACTTCTATTGGCCCCTGGTTTTCATTTGGAAGGCGTTAGGTTATACGGCTGAAAAATTATACACAGGCTTCATTTTCACTTATAACTTTTCCCCGGGGCCAGGCAGATGAACTTTCTCTAGGTGACTCCAGTAACATTTAATCCCCCAGGGCTGGCATAGAACCATATGTTACATGACAATACATGATAAGATGTGTGTGGGATGGTGGTGGAGAGAATTTATTTCTATTGCCATCAGAGTTTTCCCCGAGGTGTTATGGCCCTGTTTGATCAATGTGTTTGAAGGCCACACCTTGTATGTTGGTTGATTTTGGGCTTTGTTGGTGGACAGTTATTGCTACAAAAAAACTAGAATAATCAAACCACGCTCGGAGAGTTTGGAGTGACATTTATTACGTGCGGGTCCAGAGGAAAATGTTTCTCAAATTCTGGGCCCCAACATGCAGAAATTTTCTCTATTTATATGTTTTTACCTTCTTTGTCTCCCAAATATGGGATGTTTTTCACTCCTTTGCAAGTTCTTAAAGGGCCCCTATGTGCTGAGGCCTTGAGACCTCCACCAAAGGCCTGGCCTGGTGCCAGCACTGATCATTTTGTCCAGGGAAGGCTTAATGGCCTCTCTGAAGTGAGAGTAGTCTCATTTTCCTTGTTATTGAAGCAAGCAAACATTTACAGAAGCCAATAGCAAGGTTAAAATTTCAAACAGCAGTTTTTCTATAAGATGGATGCTTCATTATTATGTCATCCTGGCTCATCTGTGGTGGCAATGCCTTGGGATGGGGGTTCCCCATGGATTGGGCTATTCAGACACTTTCTGTGAAGTCGACTTATTTTGAAAACATCTATTTATCCAAGTTACCTGGTTCGGGAGAGACAGCCTGAACTCCTACTATGGAGAATCTTGAATACCACAGTAAGCAAAGGAATTTGGACTTTTATTATATTGTAGGTCCTGGAGAATTTACAAAGAGATAAGTTACAGCATCAAGCCTGACATTTAGGAATACTGTTTCATTTGGAAAACATTTAGTGAGTCCCTACTATGTGTCATGGCTTGTGCTAAATGTGGGGGTACCAAGGAAAAGAAGACAAGAGTTCCTACCCTCCAGTAGTTTGCCATCTAACGGGGAAGTGAATCAGGGTTTGCTCTGTAGTGTGTTGGTTATGGTTGTAGATGTCAGTACATCTAGGCACAACGTGAGCACAGAAGAGGGCTTCTAAGACAGACTAGGGCAGTGGTTCTCAACCTTTCTAATGCTGTGACCCTTTAATATAGTTCCTCATGTTGTGGTGACCTCCAACCATAAAATTATTTTTGTTGCTACTTCATAACTGTAATTTTGCTACTGTTATGAATCGTATCTGTGTTTTCCAATGGTCTTAGGCGACCCCTGTGAAAGTTGTTCAACCCCCAAAGGGGTCTCGACCCACAGGTTGAGAACCGCTGGACTAGGGAATCAGAGGAAGCTTCCAGGGTGAGATAACTCCTGATCTGGTCTTCAAAAGGTAAGTAGGAGTTAGCTGTGGCGAATTCAAGAGGAGGGACAAGCAATGAACAAGTTACTAGAGAACAAAGGCTCTGAACAGCCTTCTGACGTTGGGATGAGTCTGCCACAGAGGCTGCTGGAGGCCGGAGGACTGTTTGGGGGGCAGGGGGCAGGAGGTGAATCAGTGCAGGGTGAGCACTAGGACAGAGAGAGTGGAGTGGCCAAGAAAAACTGTCAACACCCCTCTATCAGCCATGGCTGTTCATGTTTGTTCTGTTGGTCTTACATCTTCCCTCTTTTCCCTTTTTTGTTCTGTGTCTTACCTCTCACTTCAGGCTAGCAGCTGCATAGTGTTCACTGAAACTGCCACATCAGCTTCTGTTCAGAATTTTCTTCAAGTCCACAATGTGCTAAATTTTATAAACTCATAAAATTCTTAATAACAACATCTTTTTCTAAACTTGTTACAGGCTTCTTTTTATAAGATATATTTTTATTGATTTCAGAGAGGAAGGGAGGGAGAGAGAGAGAGAGAGAGAGAGAGAGAGAGAGAGAGAGAGAGAGAAACATCAATGATGAGAGAGAATCATTAATTGGTTGCCTCCTGAACACCTCCTTCTGAGGATGGAGCCCGAAACCCAGGTATGTGCCCTTGACCAGAATCGAACCCAGAACTTTTCAGTCCACAGGGTGACGCTCTATCAACTGAGCCAAAGCAGCCAGGGTTATTACAGGCTTCTTGGCTGCATTTGTCCAGCAGGGATTCCATGTACATACAAAGTTCCCTTCTCCAGCCTCAATTTTGGGATAAGTGAAGCCCCTTTCCAGAGTTTGCACCTTCATTTTTCCTGACCTTCTTATGTCTTGGATGGATTCCTGGTAGATTTTTTTTTTTTTATGAAGTCAACACTGCTGGGGGAAATATGGACCTCTGAGGTCCTGAGACCAAGTCTACCACTAATCCACGTGTGTTCTGATAACTGTGCCTTCTTCCTTCTGGAACTTGATTTTTATTTTTTAAAAAAATATTTTTTATTGATTTTTTACAGAGAGGAAAGGAGTGGGATAGAGAGTCAGAAACATTGATGAGAGGAAGATATCGATCAGCTGCCTCTCGCATGCCCCCTACTCGGGATGTGCCCGAAACCAAGGTACATGCCCTTGACCGGAATCGAACCTGGGACCCTCCAGTCCACAGACCGACGCTGTATCCACTGAGCCAAACTGGTCTTGGCTGGAACTTGATTTTTTAAAAAAATCTATATAATGCGAGGGCATAATGGTAGATTGGAGAAGGTGTATATTTTGTAAAGTCTGGGAGGCCCTACCTACTTCTATGAGTCTGCTTTCAGCGAGGCAGTAAAAACAACACAGAATCCAAAGAATGATATCCTAGCCATTCAGGGTGGAAGGGACCATGTTGCTTTGCAGGAAAAATAACCAACAGGGTGGCTTCATCCAGCTGATGACACCGGAGCGGAATGAGGTGCCGTTGGTCAGGATTTTGAACGATGGAGGTGAGCAGGGAAGCCGTCGCAGGCAGAGGAAGAGGAATGAAGTCTGAGGCAGAAAGATGCAGAGCTTGTAGGGGAATGTGGAACAGCCAAGGGTAGCCCAAGCACAGGGTCAGGGTAAGAAGGTGGTTGGAGGTCAGGCTAAAATTCTTGGTTTCTGCCTCAACGTGCTGTACCTGGGGTCTGAGGAACCGGAAATTAATTTGTTAATGAGAGTCATTAAAGGTTTTTTTATGCAGAGACGTGATAGGATTAGGGTTCCACATTGACATTAATTCTGAAAGAGCGGCTAAGATCTATGGGGAGAGCAGAGAAAGAAGGAAGAATGAGATTAGCTAAAAGGTTATTACAGTTGCTCATTTCATGTCAGAAGTAATGGATGAGGCAATAGGAGTACAATTGCAAAGGAGACAATGGATTTAGGGGTCATTAACAAAAATGAAATGTTTGGGTGTTTTCAACTGACTGTATGAGATGGGGAACAGAAAATAATTCCAAGCAAGTGAAACCTGAATAATGTGGGGGATAGA
>JAAGEH010000041.1:66165423-66228522 GCA_011751065.1 Lasiurus cinereus
AATGTGGGGGATAGAAAATAATTCCAAGCAAGTGAAACCTGAATAATTTGGGGGACAAAAAATAATTCCAAGCAAGTGAAACCTGAATGATACAGTGGCAGCAGCAGAGTATCATTTACATTGTTCTACTTCTGCCTAGAGCAGTGGCTCTCAACCTTCCTGATGCCGCGACCCTTTAAGACAGCTCCTCATGGGGTGGTGACCCCCAACCATAAAATGATTTCCATTGCTACTTCATCACTGTAATCTTGCTACTGTTATGAACTGTCATGTAAATATCTGATATGCAGGATGTATTTTCGTTGTTACAAATGGAACATAATTAAAGCATAGGGATTAATCACAAAAAACAATATGTAATTATATATTGTGAAATATTTATTTCTAATGACAAATAAATGAAATTTTGTCTTGAATCATGGTGTAGCCTGGGTAACAGTCTTAATGACAACAGTAAACTACATGGCTACACTTTGCTACACCGAGGAGCGGTGTGTTGGTTCCTAAGACCATGGGAGATAGGTGTTTTCCAATAGTCTTAGGCGACCCCTGTGAAAGGGACGTTTGACCCCCAAAGGGGTCGCGACCCACAGGTTGAGAACCGCTGGCCTAGAGACTTCCTTCCCCATCTTCCTCTGCTCATTAATTGAGGAGATTTTTCTCTTTTCTGCATTCTCAGATATTTTGTTCCTCACTCTGTTTCAGCATTTATAAGACTATCCTTTGCGTTGTATTTTATTTAGTCTCAATTTGATTTCAAGTCCCCATGAGGGCATCTCCCAGATTCCCATCAAAGTACCTTACACATAGTAGGTCTGCTCACAGCACTTACTTTTGTCAAGAGAAGAAGATTATTTGAAGTTGGTGGAAAATCTGAGGAGAGAGGTCAGCTCAGTACTATTTATTGGGTATCAGTTTTTCTGTTAAATACAAGTTTAGAGATGAAGGTAACGTGGCCACTCCCTCAATAAGCACGAGGAGCCACAGATACAGAAGTAATTACCATACACCGTGGAGGTATTTTAATAGAAACTAATTACGAGAGAGGAGACACCTATGGTTTTCTTGAGTCTGGAGAAAGGGCACACAGAAAAAGGGCACAAGGACTATGTAGTTCCTCCTCGCAGCCTTGAGAATGACGAGGTGATTATTAACTTTAGCGATAACGAAGGCATCTTTTTACAGATACACGCGGCAAAAGGAAAAGCAATCTCTGACTTGAGGATGGTGCGTGCCCCTAAGGAGCACATAGCAATGATTCGGCAAAACGAAACAAATACAGGGCGAGGCAAAAGTAGGCTTACAGTTGTTTGTATGGAAAAGAATACAATAATCTATACTGATAAAAGGGTGATATGCTAATTAGAGCAGACGTCTTCCGGACGTCCTTCCGGACAAAGCTGCAAGATGGTAGCTGCCTCTGCAGGGCTGGCCCCAGGCTCAGGCAGCTGTGGGGGCCCGCAGTGGCAAAACTGTTCTATCCAGTGGTTATCTCAATTTACATCATTATCAGCATCATATATATTTTTAAATATATTTTATTGATTTTCTACTGAGAGAGGAAGGGAGAGGGATAGTTAGAAACATCGATGACAGAAACATTGTTCAGCTGCCCCCTGTACATCCCCCACTGGGGATGTGCCTGCAACCAAGGCACATGCCCCCCACCGGAATCAAACCTGGGACCCTTCAGTCCGCAGGCCAATGCTCCATCCACTGAGCCAAACCGGTTTCGGCAACGTCATATTTTAAGCCCATGATTTGATTACGTGAAAACTTGGGACCTTGCTATAAAATGCTAGTTTTTGAACTTCCAGCAATCTTATAAAAATTCAGATGCATTATTTACTTATAGGTGCTAATGCATTCTTATTTGTCTTTACTGTGAGTGGCAGATACTAAACAGATATTGCTTTTTACCCTGGGCAAGGGTTACTTTCTTTAATCACTTTCACCCACCACTTTATTTTAAATTAGCTAACTTAATTTGTGACTAGGTGCTGCATGCAAAGAATAGACGTTTCAAAGGTAGTTATACCAGTATCCTGGTATGGCTGGATACTGATAAAATGAAAGGGTTTCCTTGGTTCTATCTTTCAGTCACATATTTCCCTCCTAAGCCAGCCACTGTGATCAGTTTCCCAGGAAATATTTAAAAAGCAGTTTCTCAGTGTGCTTCTAATACGTGGCATTTAGAATTAGGGGATCCCTCTTTTGCCCTCTCATAGCTCCATGGCTTAGTTTTATCATGGCATGTAAGACATTGAATGGTTGTGAAGCATGCATCTTATGTAAAAACTGCTGTTTGAGATTTTAACCTTGCTATTTGGCTTCCGTAAATGTTTGCTTGCTTAAATAACAAGGAAAATGAGACTATTCTCACTTCAGAGAGGCCATTAAACCTTCCCTGGATAAAATGATCAGTGCTGGCACCAGGCCAGGTCTTTGGTTGAGGTCTCAAGGCCTCAGCACCTAGGGGCCCTTTAAGAAGTTGCAAAGGGGCGGGAAACATCCCATATTTGGGAGACAAAGAAGGTAAAAACATCTAAATAGAGACAATTTCTGCATGTGGGGGCCCAGAATTTGAGAGACATTTTCCTCTGGACCCGCGCGTAATAAATGTTACTCCGAACTCTCCGAGCATGGTTTGATTATTCCGGTTTTCTGTAACAGTTGTTTACAATTTTTCTCTTACAGTAAACTTGGAATTGTTTGGGTGTTGAAATTGAGTTTTATTATACCCAGTTCCTTAGTACAGGCAATGCCCGCGACAGCAAAAGCAATTAATTAAAATATGACATCTAAGTGAATTAAACCAGCCTATTTTTTTTCCATTTTATCTCTGCGGCTTTCTCAAGTTTGAACGTCTGATCTTTTGGCTGATTTTCCTTTCACCTTTTGGTAAGGTTGGTAGAATGGCATTTTATGATAAATGTGGTGGCTCTGTGCAGGGAGATCCTGGTACATTGCTAATGTGCTTTGTTGGCCTTTAGAGCCTGCGGCAGGAAGATGGGCATCTTCTCCATCCCTGCCCTCCGCTGAGTCTGCAAAGGAAAGGCGCACCAAATACTCCACTTGAAGGAACCCATCCATTATCATTGATTACTCAGCAACAGGACATCCACATAATTAGGGGGAATGATTACTTAGGACTTTGTACTTCTGAAAAAACCGATGTTTGCTGAACAGAAGTTTTAGTCTTTTTACCTAAATGAGGTTTCTTTTCTAGCAAACCTAATGAGTTGCATGTTTCTGAGAATTCTGGAATTCTGTCTTTGCTGTTCTCATAGGAAGTGGAACTCTGTTCTTTGCGTTAAACAAGGCAGCATTTTAAGGCCCTCATTAAGTTTAGGAAAAAGGGTTTTATTCTGTTGTCTCTGACTACACTTGAATGTTGAGACATTGTCAAAATAACAGCTCAGAATTATAACTAGCAGATCTTTGGTGTGAAGCATCCTCACATTTTTTTTTCCTCTTGTTCTTTTTATTTTTATTACTGTGAACTTGAGGGTAGTTGTCTTGAGTTAAAAGTTTCTAAGAAAAAGTTATTGAAGTGTGTTGTGTTGATACAGCCGGTAAAGGGGTTGTGTCCCTTTTTTAAAAAAATATATTTTATTGATTTTTTACAGAGAGAAAGGGAGAGGGATAGAAAGTTAGAAACATTGATGAGAGAGAGACATCGATCAGCCGCCTCCTGCACACCCTCTACTGGGGATGTGCCCGCAACCAGGATACATGCCTTGACCAGAATTGAACCTGGGACCTTTCCGTCTGCAGACCGACGCTCTATCCACTGAGCCAAACTGGTTTCGGTGGGGGTTGTGTCTTTTGATTTGTGGGGTGTGGTGTGTGTGTGTGTATGTGTGTGTGTGTGTGTGTGTGTGTGTGTGTGAGAGAGAGAGAGAGAGAGAGAGAGAGAGAGAGAGAGAGAGAGAAAGAGAGAGAGATGCTGCTTGTAATTATCCTATTTCTGTGTGCAGCATCATAAACAACATGAATGCAAACTTACCCATTAAAAAGCAATCCCTGGCCTGGGCTGGATACTGATAAAATACTGTTCTTTACATTGTTAAAATTGATATCATGACCTTTTCCAACTTTATTTATTTTAATTTTCAAAGGAAGAAACTTACCTGGCCTGGTGCAAAAGATAGTGGTTACCAAGAACCAGGGAAAATGAGTCCCATTTTTGACTCTTATGGAAAGAGCCATCGTTAAATAGAATGAGATAGAGAGAGCGATGTGTACTGTTTTGGAAAGCTCTCCAAAATATATGTTACGAATACAAGCAAGATGTAAAATAGCATCTCTAAGAAAATCCCATCTATATATTTTAAAAAGGGTCATTATTGATATGCGTTGTCTAATTTTGAAGTTAGGTGCCTAATTTTTCACAAGGACCAGACAAGGTTGGTTTCTCATAAGTAGTAGGAGTAGGACTCCAGGCAGAGTTGTGGAGAGATGGAGGAAGATTTGTTTTTTCAACTTAAAATTTTCTTAGTGTTTGAACATTTTTCCATGAGATAGTATCGCTTTTATGAAAAATCAAAAGAACATTAAATAAATGTGCGAAACTTCAGGTGGATTTGAACTTTAGTTTATCTGAAACAGTCATAAATACTTCAACAATTATTACCTGGCTTTTTCCTCTTTCTCATGTGCTGCCTTATAAACAACATGAAGGAAAACCTTTCCTTTGAAAAGAAATGGCCAGTGGCAAGGCAGATACTGATAAAATATTGTTTTTCAACTTAAGTTGTTTTGAAATTCATGTGATGACCTTTTTCACTTCAATTTTATGAAGCTACTAAGAAAAAGAGTTGTTTTTTGCTCATGAAGCTGTTGTGAGGATCGAATGGAGAAATGATGTTGAGAAAAAAATTGCTTTAATTATGTGGAGAGTCCAAAGAAGCCTCCTCCCTGAAAGAATACAATCTGGTGAGGGAGCAGATATTCAAACATATAGACTTTAGGCAGAAACTTTTTCATTTTATTTCTTCCCCTACTGCTAAGCATATACAAACATTATTTCATGGCCTTAAATTCTAAGCACCCATTCTCTCATGTACTCAATGGCGATAATAGTGGTTACCTGCCTACTTGTAGTGTTGTCCAAGAAGAAAATGACCCAAAAAGTATGAAAACTCTTAACATTAAGACTGTCATACAGAAGGAGAAAAGCAGTGTTGTTACAGAAAACCAGAATAATCAAACCATGCTGGGAGAGTTCGGAGTTACATTTATTTCGCGCGGGTCCAGTGGAAAATGTCTCTCAAATTCTGGGCCCCAATATGCAGAAATTTTTCCTACTTATATGTTTTTACCTTCTTTGTCTCCCAAATCTGGGATGTTTCCCACCCTTTTGTGAGTTCTTAAAGGGCCCCTATGTGCTGAGGCCTTGAGACCTCAACCAAAGACCTGGCCTGGTGCCAGCACTGATAATTTTGTCCAGGGAAGGTTTAATGGATTCTCTGAAGTAAGAATAGTCTCATTTTCCTTATTATTGAAGCAAGCAAGCATTTACAGAAGCCAATAGCAAGGTTAAAATTTCAAACAGCAGTTTTTACATAAGATGGATACTTCAGTGGTTTTCAAGGAAGAAATGGATCATTATCAGTAGGTGGTTGTTAGATTGTGAATCCTTTGCAGGATGGAATTATGTCTGATCAATTAATCTGTATAACTCCAGTACCTAGTATGATATTTAGAAAATTTTAGGTACTTATTAAATGTCTGCTAAATATATCAGTGAATGTTTTGTTGAATGTTCTAATCTATCTAAAGCTACAGAGGAAAACAAACATATAAAAATCTCAGCTAAGCAGCATAGTAATTAGGATTTCTTGTCCTGCAAGTATTTGAAGTAAAAAGGGGGTGAAACCGTGGACTTTATGTCGATGTCTTAATCCCCAATGTGATGGAATTTGGAGATGGGGACTCTGAAGGTAAGCAGTTAAATGAAATCAGGAGGATGGGACCCTCATACCGGGATTAGTGTCCTTAGAAGAGATACCAGGAGCTTGTTTTTTCTATCTACTCACCAAGTGGCATTTACAGCAAAAGTTTCTAGAACTACAAACAAGCAACATCACAAGCATTCTTTTTGACACCCATTTCTACTTATTTTCAGGAAGAGCGCGATACTGGCTGTGTTTCATAACAATTTTTTCACTATAATCTGGTTAGAAAGTTGAGAACACTGCTGTTGCTAGAGAATTAACTTTGCTGATGAGCCTTTGGGCAACAGTTTTATCTAAGACTTAGATGAAGCTGTGTGTGAGAGAGAGGCTTATCAGCTTTGCAGATGACACAAATCTTTCAAACTGGAAACAAAGAGGAACACAAAAGGCCAGAACACAGGGTTGAAATGAGCAAGTTTGACCTTTAAAAGGCATCACGTAAAGTACTGCTTTTAGGTTTAATTAACCCATTGCACAGCTCAGCTTGGTAGCACTTCTAGCAAAAAAACCCCAAAAAACAAAACACACACACACACACACACACACACACACACACACACACACTTTTAATTGATCACAAGATGAATTGAGCCTTAAGTAACCCATGATTACTAACACAGAAACCCAATCTCAGCCTTACTAATTGGTGCATGGGGAGAGTGTTACTCTTTTCTCCTGGGGTGAGATCATTCCTGAAATAGTGGATTTAGTTCTTTTTAAAAAAATATATTTTATTGAGTTTTTACAGAGAGAAAGGGAGAGGGATAGAGAGTTAGAAACATCGATGAGAGAGAGACATCGATCAGCCGCCTCCTGCACGCCCCCCACTGGAGATGTGCCCGCAACCAAGGTACATGCCGTTGACCGGAATCGAACCTGGGACCTTTCAGTCCGCAGACCAACGCTCTATCCACTGAGCCAAACCGGTTTCGGCTGGATTTAGTTCTTGATAAAAATCATAGGAAGAGCTGTAAGCAATTGTGCCTGTTGAGGAAAGTCCCATGATTTTGAAGGAAGTCAATATTACATTTCCTCATTTTGCCAGAACTGAGCATCGTCCAGAAAAGGGGATTGTCACAAGTCCATGGAACTGTGACTTCACTGAGAGAACGTAAAAGTGGGACCATTTTCAATTTTGTTTGTATTCAGAGGTTCTATTCGAATTTAGGGGATTGTCTGTCAGGGTCAACCACCAGTCCTCCTTCCCACCCTCCTTGTGTATCAAACTCAAAGTAGGAGGCCAGAGTTTCATGACATTCATTCATGGTTCTCTTCCCAGATTTGGGAACACATTCATTTTTTAAAAATGTTTTTAATGAATTTTAGCGAGGTAGGGAGAGGGATAGAAATAGAATCATTGATGAGGGAATCATCTATTGGCCTCCTGCACACTCCCTATTGGGCATTGAGCCTGCAACACTGGCATGTGCCCTGATGGGGAGAATCAAATCTGCAATCTCTTGGTTCATGGGTTAATGCTCAACCACTGAGCCACACAGGCTGGCCTGAGACCATTCTTTCCAGTTGGCTGGGAGTGTTGTTAAAAATGGATATTCCTATTTCAATGAGATCAGATTTAAATTAAATGATTGATTTCAATAACACTCTTCTAGCAGAAGGAGCAGTAGTGGGAACAATAGCGAATTCTCTGTAAGTGGATAAGACAGAATCCATTGCCCTCCTCCCCAGGAGGGACTTCTCAGCGTGCCTGCCCGCAGAACATGGGGCTGAGGGCTTCTCAGTGACTCTCCTTTGTTTCCACTTACCGAGAAAACATGGCACCGAATAACTCTTTGCTGATAATAGAGATGTTGCTGTAGAGCCTATCTTCTATTTGCAGGGATTAATCACCATGGATTAGTGTCTAGTGCATGAAGGAAAAGAATTCCTTAATTACCTTATTTAATCATAGTAACAAAAAATACTTGATTACCCATGTGCAAGATATTGTCCTGAGTTTCATATAAAATACTTTTTGCATTCATGTTTTAATATTGGGACCAGGTAACTGGTATTTTCTCTTTTTTAAAAATTAAATTCGCCAAAACCGGTGTGGCTCAGTGGATAGAGCGTCGGTCTGCGGACTGAAAGGTCCCAGGTTCGATTCCGGTCAAGGGCATGTATCCTGGTTGTGGGCACATCCTCAGTAGGGGGCATGCAGGAGGCGGCTGATCGATGTCTCTCTCATCGGTGTTTCTAGCTCTCTATCCCTCTCCCTTCCTCTCTGTAAAAAATCAATAAAATATATTAAAAAAAATAAATTCAAGAAAGTTAAACTAGTTGACTGAGGACATTTATCTAGTAAGTGGCCGAACTAGAACTTGAACCCTGTTCTTTACAGCTCCACGCCCAGAATTCATTCCATTGCAGGAGACCTACAATGTCAAGGAACAGATTTTCTCAGACCACACAGAGGAAAGACAGGTTCTAGTGCAGCGGTTCTCAACCTGTGGGTCGTGACCCCTTTGGGGGTCCATCGACCCCATCACAGGGGTCGCCTAAGACCATCAGAAAACACCGATATTTACATTACGATTCACAACAGTAGCAAAATTACTGTTAGAAGTAGCAACAAAAATAATTTTATGGTTGGGGGTCACCACAACATGGGAAACTATATTAAAGGGTTGTAGCATTAGGAAGGTTGAGAACCACTGTATCTAGTGGAATGCTGGTGGAAGGGTTCTGCGACTGGGAGGCTACTCAGCATCCGGGCACCTCTGGGACCCGCAGGGTCTCTCTGGGATCTTAGCTTCTTTGCAAAGCATTCTTTCACATCAGGTTGCTCCTGTCTGGCCAATCCTCTCTGGACTTGCTAGCCCAAAGGTAGTTGGTTGCTGTTCTGATTGGTCAGTCCCTCTCACTTCTTCTTGGCAGTGCCTTTAGCGATAGGCCCTCCGCTGATTGGCTGGCTGGTCCTGGAAGTCCAGCCTCTGGGTCAGAAGCCAATACTGCTTCAATGAATCAACAGCTCTGCATAAAACCTGGTCTAGCACTACTTTTCTGAGCCAAGGGTTGTGGGTTGGGCAGTTCTAGCCAGAGGCAACATTGGCCATAAGAGACTCTGGTCTGCTCAGAGCTGCGCTGTCTTATTATAAATCTCCAAGCAAGAAGAGTATCTTTTCAGTTTCAGCCACGCTTAACACAAAAGCATCTTTACTGGATGCATGGCTATTCCCCATAGAAAACATGTTTACGTCAAGTATCAAAGAGGAACATGAATGATAGAGTTCTTCCAAGATCAATCCTGGATTTATAACCTCTCTACCTTGGCTAAATTCCCATGAAGTCTGCTATGAATTATAGAAGAGACATTCTTTCAGATCTCTATAAGGCGGCATTAGGTCTAAACACGAAGTCTCAAGTCAATTATTCATAAACAAATCAAACAGATTCCAACCATATTTTGTGCAAACAGAAGGTCCACCAAAGCAGAAGACTAAGTGGTCCAATGGAAACATGGGTTTCGGTTGTTTCACTGGACAAAGGGCAGAGTCCATGTTGCAGGGAGCCCAGCAGATAGAGGGAGGTTTGCAGGTGGTAGCTACAGCCTACGTCAGAGTCTTGGGAGGGACCCCGAGACTGGGGCTGAACTCTCTGCCATTTGGATGTGGGTCTTCTTGATCTCTTTCCAGACAGTTTCCTAAACAGTCTGTAACAGTATGGTTTTCTGTAACAGTATGGCGTGGGGTTAAGGGATCAATATTCTTAAAATGAACCCCAGGGGTCTTCAGTGTATGCTAAATGGACTTTAGAATCTCTTTCAGCCTTATGAATCTATAGGTCTATAGGATCCTGAGTTCATCGACCATCCATGGTAGATAGAAGTTGTAGTAATCCTTTTTGACCCTTCAGATGGCTCCTGCCATTTTATCAAGATTAATTCTCTGCCAAGAGTCACTTTTATATTTTAGAGGAGACGGAACTTTTCTAATCAGAACCTTATAAATTCAGTTAATTATGGAGATGCAAAATGGTTTCTGAAAAGTGTCGTAACTCCAGAGCAGTAGAAAGTATTTTTTTTCTAGATATCTGTCATTTACCAGGGGATTTCCATGTTGAGGTTTGGTCATTCGGATCCTATTTTACCAAGCGAACAATTCTTCCCGAGCCTGTGAGAGAGATTTATCTGAGTTAAAGAAACAGCAATGTGATTAATCATGCTGTTCCTGGCTGCCAACTTTTTCTCTTCAACAGCCCAGTGATAGAGCTGCTGGAGGGAATAACATTAGAAGGTTAGCCCCCGGGTTTTTTTTTTTTTTCTGCTCAAACAGAAGCTTTATGCGTCTGATGGGAGAATCAAGTCCGCGGGAAGAGGGACCTGGACATGTGTTTGGAACCCTGTGAAATATTCAATAATGCTTTTCTCCTGCTCACGTAAACTCTGCTTATCAGAAAACGGCCAAGAGCAACATCACTTGGATTTGCTGGCTTATTAAAACAGTGACAATTAGAGAGAGAACATTACTCTAATTAAGTAATTGAATAAAATGGTGAACAGATGTACTCTGGCTGCTGTGGACAGCCGTCCTCGTGTACTAGGGGGAGCACAGAAAAGCCAGCTGGACCCTTTTTGTAATCTTTCATCCACATTGTGATTTGTTTTTGAGAGGTGGCATTCCAAGAATGTCTATACCATAAAGACTGCTGCTCATCGGACAGGGGTTGGATGGAGAAAGTGCCCATAGTAGATCAATGAAGGCCTCTGCTGAGACATCTCCTCTCTGCTGCGAAGGACCAAAGGGCTTTTTTCACCCTGTTTTGTACCACAAGGTCATTGCCTGACTTAATGCTGGTTTGATATCAGGGTGTCTTTTCATATGCATCAGGATTCATTGTTAAAATCTAAGCTTTCTCATATGCCTGATTGCTGGAAGCAGAAATGGGCCAGATATTTATGTAATGAACCACCCAGCGTGAGTTTTCTCACTTTGAGGACTGCTATGAGGTTGACCGTAGTACCATCTGCTACGATAATAGGACCAACCTCTCCTTTTGAAGGGGGAACTGTAGCATATAATCCCGTGGCCTTAAATTCGTATGAACTATGGGAGGTAGACTGCAGCGAGAGCCTAATCGTTGGTCTGATTGGCCTTGGCTTTGTTTATTTTTCTAAGGATGAAGTAAATTAGAGGGAATTTTTAAAAAATCTTATGTCTCAAGACACACCATGTCTGTCAAATGCTTCCTTTTCTCGCAGAAAGTTTTTTTCTTTTTTTCTTTAGGAAATATATTTCTCTTTCCCTTGGTAGTTCTTTTTGTACAATTGCCTATGTCACACAGTGAGCAACCAATGGGAGGCCATTTATGTACAGTTGATCCTTGAACAACATGGTTTTGAACTGGATTCATTTACATGTGTGTGTGTTTTTCACGAACCATAATAAACATGTTTTCCCTTCCTATGATTTTCTTTATATTTTCTGTAACTTACTTCATTGTAAGAATACAGCATTTAATAGATATATAGCATACAAGATACGTGTCAATTGTCTGTTTATGTTATCGGTAACTTTCTAGCAAACTGCAGGCTATTACTAATTAAGTTTTTGGGGAGTCAAAAGTTACAAGCTGGTTTTCTACACTAGAGGTTGGCTCCCCTAGTCCCTACATTGTTTAAGGGTCAGCTGTACTCCACTTATTCAAAGAAGAACTGTAGCCTTTTCTAATTCTGTAAGGTGTCAGAGAACTTGACCCAAAGAACAGACCATTTCAAATGAGACCAAGCAGAGTTACCCTAAACTGTGATAGGCCTTGAAATATACACTCAAGTGGTGTACATCAGTGTTCACTCCAGATCTATATCTGAGAGCAAAAATTTTCCAGAATCCAAGTAGACTGTGTATGTGTGTGTGTGCATGTGTTGTGTGTGTATATATGCATTTATGGTGAATGGGGACTGGAAGGATATTCCACATACTGTTCCTCCAAACCTACAATAAATTGGAATTATTTAAAATATCCAGAAGTAGAGATACATTAATTCACACATTTTATTACAGTAAGTTGAAGACAATTTTAGAAACCCCTTCCTAGATGCATTAAACAAAGTGTAAGATGGCCCTAAAGTGGAGGTAGAGTTCAAAAGGGAGCTGCCAAAATAAAATAACAAAATTTAAGAAAATAAAAATGTAATATTGGAATAAAAATATTCAATGGAAGGAAAAAGAGAAGATGAATATTAAAATAAAATAAGCAAAGATAAATTTTAAATACTCTTCAATTGCAGAGACCAAATAAAAATATAAATAAAAAATGACAAATATACAGCTCAGAATACACACGCGCGCGCGCGCGCACACACACACACACACACACACACACATTCTTTTCAATATATATTGATAAGAATACTTGTTTGCAAATTGGAAAGACTTACTATATTTTAGGTAAAATTTAAAATAATGATTAGCCTGGCTGGCGTGGCTCGGTGCTTGAGTGTTGACATATGAACCAGAAGGTCACGGTTTGATCTCTGGCCAGGGCACATGTCTGGGTTGCAGGCTCTATCCCCAGTAAGGGGCATGCAGGAGGCAGCCAATCAATGGTTCTCTCTCTTATTGATGCTTCTATCTCTCGCTCCCTCTTCCTTCCTTTCTGAAAGTAATAAAAAATATATTTAAAAAATAAATAAAAATTTATTAAGTTCTAACTCTATATCAGTGTTTCTCAACCTTTCTAATCCCGTGACCCATTAATACAGTTCCTCGTGTTGTGGTGACCCCCAACCATAAATTTATTTTTGTTGCTAATTTATAACTGTCATTTTGCTACTGTTAATGAATCATCATGTAAATATCTGTGTTTTCTGATGGTCTTAGGCTCTACAGCAGCGGTTCTCAACCTGTGGGTCGTGACCCACAGGGTGAGGACCACTAGCAGAGTTGCCTAAGACCATCACCACAACATGAGGAACTGTATGAAAGGGTCCCAGCATTAGAAAGGTTGAGAACTACTGCTCTATAGGCTCTATATGCTAGGGCAAGTTTCTTAACTTCCCTGTGCCTTTTTATTAATTAGAGGCTCGGTGCACAATATTCATGCACGGGGAGTAGTTGGGGGTGGGGGGAGACAGGGGTTCCTCAGCTTGACTCTCCAATGTGAGCCCGGCTTCTGCCTGAGCGGTACTTCCCCTTTGGGAGGGCTCTGACCAGCAGGGGCAGCTCCTGCGTTGAGCATCTGGTGGTCAGTGAGCATCATAGCGACTGGCTGTTCTGTGGTTTGGTCAATTTGCATATTAGGGTTTTATTATATAGGATAAAATAGGGATAATACTATTATTTTTCTCAAAAGATTGTTACAGGTTTTAAATGAATGATGGTGAGCATTTTAAATAATGACTGAAGCATGACTGCAGTGACTGTTTTAAGTGAAATAAATAAAAAGGCATACATACATATGAGTATATATGTCTTTTGTGAGTACAAATAGTCTTGTATTACTATTTATTAATTATTGTATTATTTTTCATACAAATAACTGTAAACCTGCTTTTGCCCCACCCTGAATTTATAAACATGCTTTGTTGAGTCAGTAGCTTGACATCATGTAATTCTCAGTGCCTGGACTATGCTACCTTGTACCTCCACTCTGATTACTGGGGTCCCCTTCCTCCGTAACTCCGTCTTGCGTCTCCCTCTCTACTTCTGCTCTCTGGTTGGTGCTTACTTTCCTCCAGTCCTGTTCCTGTTTGTTTCCTGCCTATAATTCCTTCCATGTCTTGTGCATTTGAATTCACTTCTACACCTGTACTGAGAACTGCATTGGAAGTCATAAAATGTGCCTGTATATTTAAAAGGGAAGCCATGAACCATGAAGGAAATCTGGTGAAAGGGCCAGTGGGGGATAGCCCAGGGTGAGGAAGAGTATGACTTCATTCCATTTTGCCGTTGGGTGCTTCATTGACAGAACTAAAGAAGCACTGCTATAGGATATAGGCAGCCACCCAGGATTCTTGAACAGGCAAGTGGCATGATCTGCAGTAGAGGAGACATTATGGCTCTGGAGAAGCATCCCTCTTCTCGGGAGAAAAGTACTCAGAGAACACGTATAGACAATGGCTCATCTCATGCCAAGAGAGCACAGAAATAAATGCAGTCAGAGCTCCAAAGAGGGAGACGTCTCTGGGGCCTGGAAAGACTGGAGAGACTTGCTTGCAGGAGCTAAGTAAGATATGCGCTGGATTTACAAAGACAGGGATCTGTGAGGGCAAAGAGGAGGGAGAAGAGAACCAGTGAAGAATATCCAAAGAACATGGTGCCGTGTGCATGCATTTGTGTATATGTGTGGATGTGCACGCCATGTGTGCTGGAGGGTCTTCAGTCAACAGATGGGAATCAACTTGACTTTATAAGCTGTCTCAGAAAAAGCCTTCTTCTCATCTCATTCAAATGTGTTTAAAGGGTGGATCAAGAGAAAGGGAAGGGAGATGGAGATATTCAGTTTCGAAGAGGAGAGAGAGGAGGATAGGAAGGCAGAGACAGAGAGAGAGACAGGGAGGAAGTGGGGAGAATTATGGCTGGAAGACATGGCACTTTCCCGTTTCCTTCTCTCACTCTAGGTGTAACCTTGCTGGAATCAGCAGCAGCGAGAGCTGTTCTCTGCAAAGCGATGAGAAATGAATTTTTATATGGAGAGGAAGGAACATTTGGGGTAAACAAGATTCTCCAGCAAAGCCACATCAAATGGGAGATTTTCAGCCAGCCCTCTGAACTAGTTCAGAGGAGCATAAAGTGTGCTTTGAGGGAAAGATCAAAATGAAGTCTTAAACTTTCCATCAGTGTTGGAGGTGTCTTCATTTGGGCTGTATTTTCAAAGCGCACGGAGAATTCAGCTCCCTCCATTTATCATCCTATCAGGCTTCTCCCGGGCGCCTTATATTCTGACAAAGCACTAGGAACTCCAGTGACAAGTGTAATGGAAAGAAATAGGGAGGTATACTTTTTTATTTTTTTGTGGGTTTAGCACAGGGCCTCTAGAAATGATGGACCCAGAAGCCAAAGGCGGAGTGTCTCCCCACAAGGAGGACAACATCCATGTCTTCAGTCCCTGCCAGTCCGTCAGTGCCAAGCTCAGTGGGCATCTATTCTAGAACTCATTGCCACGTCCCCTTAGGTGAAGCCATAGTCAGCTTCCTCTGTGACATTCTGCACAGCTCCCCTAACACGAATGGAGGCCTCTGTGTGAATATTTCTCTACCGCCAAGTTCTTTGAGTCAGGGGTAGTGCTTACTTATCCTTGGAGCCTTAGGATGGGGGAAAAATCGATAAAAATATGTAGAGAGAAATGTCCTCAGAAGAAGCTCAGGGAGTTAAAACTGGGTTATTACTTGGGGTTTGGATTTGCTATCCCTTCCCTAAGTAGTCCCCTGGAGGTGATCCTGTTTCTGTAGACGAGCTGCTAGCTCAGTTACTAGCTCTAATTTCAGAATCATCCTTGAAGGAGAGCTTGGAATAACGCCCCGTTGCTAGGTTATGAAGGCTACTTCCCAACCCAGGTGAGGATGAGCATCCTCCTCCTTGTAGCTCTGTGATGTGGCAGCCCCTGCGTCTCCGTCTCACTAAAGTGAGCTGCGTAATTCCCTTCTAAAAATGGTCCCCTCTGAGGACAGAGTAGGAGAATGGATGTGACCAATGTCTGTGACCTGGAATTAGAAAGTGCTCCGTACACATTTCCTTCAAATCACCTCTGCTGCTGAGAGTCTAGATTTCCTAATTTCCTGATTGGAATTGATAGTTTCCCAGCTAGGAAAAATACACATACCATTGCCCTTGACAGGCAGTAGAACTTACATGTCAGTTTCATCTTATGTCAAAAGTCAAAATCTGTTCTGTGTATTCCTTCCATCTGAAGCTACCTGCTGGACTGAATGAGAGCAAGCGTTCTAGTTGTCTATCACCGCATAACAAACTCCGTCAAGTGTACAGTGGCACCTCGAGATACGAGTTTAATTTGTTCTGTAACCTTGAGGCGTGGGAAACTATGAGACGCTCGAGTCACGGTAAACTGGTGGGTCGTGTGCAGCCGGCCGATCCTCGCGATGACTCCTATCTCAAATGTTGCTCGTATTTCAAAGCAAAAATCGCTCGCTTGAGGGCTTGTATCTCAAAAACCTCGTATGTTAGGGCACTCGTATCTCGAGGTACCACTGTATTGGCTTTGTGCAGAGATCCTCTTTGGCTCATGACTGTGTGGGTCAGGAATTCAGGGAAACATGACCTGTAATTTGTCTCTGACCTAGAAGGCGTTAGTTGGGATGGCTGGAGCTGGAAGATCCAGGGTGTCTTCTTTGCTAACACCTCTCGCTCCTCCGTGGCATCTCTCTCTCCCCATTACATCTTCAGGTTGCCCAGATGGCTTGAGTTTCTCACAGCATGGTAGTTTCAGCGTAGCCAAACTGCTGACATCAAGGCTGACTTTGTCTAACATGAACATTTCTAGAGTGATTGTTGCTAGAGACCCATAGGGAAGCTTCTGCTTTATATGAACTGGCTCCAGAAGTCATATGGTATCATTTCTGGTACATTCTATTGGTTGCACAGGGCCAGTTCAAATTCACTGTGAGCAGGGACTACTAAAGAAAGTGAAAATAGGGAGGTGTGGTTTGTTGGGAAGTCATCTGGAAGACCGGTTATCATAGCAATTAATTGAGCATTAGTTTTTCCTCTTCTCTCCTCCCTCCATTCACCTCCTCTCCCATCCCCTCTCCTCTCCTCTGTCTTCTCTTCTCTTCCTTTTCCCTTATTTCTTTCTATCTCCTGACCTCCTGAAACTTGCAGGTTAAATTCTCAATGCTCACAGTCTCTGGTAAACAAAGAGAGTATGTGGGGCTCTTCAACATAACAGATGTGAAGAGTGTGAATGGTCAACTCTCTTCCAATGTGTGTCGGAGGGTTTATATTCACTTTAAGGAGGGTGAGTGTTCAGAGCACATTGCCTGTGGCCATAGTTTGCACAGTGAGCTTCCATGAAAGCAGGTAGTCCATTATGAGAAAGAAGGATGGGATAGAGGAGGTACATGGTGTTTTTCTTAGACCTCTTAAAAAAAACGGAAACAAATTGGAGCTTGAAAGGGTAATTAATTTACATGAATCAAGAAAAACCGGAAGACAGGGCGTGGGATTGATGGCATAGAGTAGAAGGAAAACAGGAAGAATTATACATTCAAATGGGACAAATGGCCATACATTTCAATGGCCTTGGGGCAGAGGAAAGTAATTCTACACTTGGTAACAGCACCTCCAATTACTCACTCCTGGCGCTGAGCAATAATTGTCAGCTCTCAGCTTGTAAATGGAGGTAGACCTTACACGTTTACCTATGTCAGGTTATCATCAGGTGGACACTCATTGAATTTTAATAGACCAGTGGGATTTCTGATTCTCAGCAAAGCTTTTCCTGACTACTTCATCTCTTATTGATCTACATTCTGGTCTTGACCACATAGCTCGGCACCCTGCATATTAACTGTGATTAACTCACTAGGTTATGTGTTAAGGTCTTGGATCAAGTATTTCTCCTTCATTCTACTTTCTGCACCCTATATCCCTGCTCACTGCATACACGTATGTGTACATGTACACACGCACACACTCACTTATACAGTGGTACCTCGAGATACGAGTGCCCTAACATATGAGATTTTTGAGATACGAGCCGTCGAGCGAGCAATTTTTGCTTTGAAATATGAGCAACATTTGAGATAGGAGTCATCGCGTGGATCGGCCGGCTGCACATGACCCACCAGTTTATCGCAACACGAGCGTCTCAGAGTTTCCCACGCTTCAAGGTTACAGAACGAATTAAACTCGTATCTCGAGGTACCACTGTACTTAATCTCCTCTTCTCCAAACAGGCCTCCATCTGTAGGAGCTTTGCACCTTGCAGTACCTAGAATTCTCTGAAGGGTTGTTCTTTGTTTACAATGAAGGTGCCCTGACTCTGAGGATACACAACAATACTTGGGGCTTCCAATGTTCTGGCCTTCCTCTGCCACTGGCCTGATTCAGTAGACTTTCCCCTGCACACTCATGCTTCTCCGCCTGTGCTAGGGAGAAGCAGCCCGTGGCCCCTCGCCCTTGGATTGACAGCAGAGAGTAGTAAGAAAACAGGGGGGATTATACATCCAAACGGAGTGAGAAATGGCCATACATTGCAATTGCCTTGAGGCAGAAGAAAGTAATTCTACACTTTATGGCAGCACTTCCAATTATTCAGTTGGTGCTAAGAAATATTTGTCAGCTTTCAACTTGTAAATAGAGGTAAATCCCCACCCCTCCTACCCCAACCTTAGATTCTCAGGGATGTGGGTCCTAGATTCAGAGAGAAAGAATTGAAGCTTTATGAAAGGCGACAGAGGTGCTAGTGTTACAGAAAACCGGAATAGCCAAACCATGCTCGGAGAGTTTGGAGTTACATTTATTACGCGCGGGTCCAGAGGAAAATGTTTCTCAAATCCTGGGCCCCCACATGCAGACATTTTCTCTATTTATATGTTTTTACCTTCCTTGTCTCCCAAATATGGGATGTTTCCCGCCCCTTTGCAAGTTCTTAAAGGGCCCCTCTGTGCTGAGGCCTTGAGACCTCCACCAAAGGCCTGGCCTGGTGCCAGCACTGATCATTTTGTCCGGGGAAGGTTCAATGGCCTCTCTGACGTGAGAAGAGTCTCATTTTCCTTATTATTTAAAGAAGCAAGCATTTACAGAAGCCAAGAGCAAGGTTAAAATTTCAAACAGCAGTTTTTACATAAGATGGATGCTTCACTGCAACAGAACATTCATCAGCCAGACCCTCTCTGTGTAGGAAACAGAGAACCGAGAGGAGACAGATATGTTCTGTGGTGCCTGCCCTAAGGAGCCTCCATTCTTGCACAGACAGAGAGGACCATGGGACACTGGACATTCTGCCATAACTGTCAGCAGGTGCTAGGTTGTGTGGGTTTGGGAAAATTCATGTGGTTTGAATAGAGAACAGGTTTCATGAATGTGCAAAGATCTGACAGACGTCTCAGGATTGTTCTGTTCCTGGGAACAATCCACAGACAGGGCATGCCAGCCTCCTCTCAACTCACTCTGAACGGCAGAGGTTCTGAAGAACCAGCAGAAGAGTTTTAAACTTGTCTGTGCTGAGCAGTGTTACAAATGTCAAGCATCCTTAGCAAATGCTAGCAGGCAGGCAGGCTGGGCCTGGGTGTGGGAAGGAGACCTGTTTGCTGAATGGGCCTGAGAGGCGAGGGCCCAGGAAAGGGTTGATTTTCAGGCCTTGTGGCTTTAACTGTGGGTGGAAACTTCCTGCTGGCTGGACCGGAAGCTCTGCCCTCACCACTGAGGGAGCGGCCCGCTCTCCCACGGCTGCCTCTCCAGGGCTGATACACAAGCTTGCACTTCCTTAGGGCCGGATGCAAGCCTCATGGCTGTTCATCGCAATTCAGTGTCTCAGACTGGACGTTTCCCCATCCATGCATGCATCCATGTGCATTAGAGGCAGAAGGACTGTCCCACCCTGTGCAAAGGCCTGGTGACGGCCACATCTTCCGAGATGTCATTCCTAGGAGGCCTCTTCCACCACACACCTTGGTTCCGGCGGGGCCAGTGACTAACATGTCCCTGTGGGCTTGTCTGAAACCTCAGAGGTGAGCCGGTCTTTCTACCTCATCCAGGAAAGAGGTTGAAAAGAAGAGGTGGGCCGAAACCAGTTTGGTTCAGTGGCTAGAGCGTCAGCCTGTGGACTGAAAGGTCCCGGGTTTGATTCTGGGCAAGGGCATGTACCTTGCTGGTGGACACATCCCCAGTAGGAGGTGTGCAGGAGGCAGCTGATAGATGTCTCTCTCTCATCGATGTTTCTAACTCTCTATCCCTCTCCCTTCCTCTCTGTAAAAAATCAATAAAATATGTTAAAAAAGAAAAGAAGAGGTAGAAAGAAGGCAACTAAACTGTGAATAACTCAACAAAAGCCACTGTGAATATCCTTATGGCTACCATTATGACTATTGGGGCAGCACTGTCCTAGGGACCTTGCTTACCCGATGTTAACGACTCTGGGTAGTAAATGAAGATGGCAAGAGATTAGGTAACTTCTCCAAGACAACCAAGCGAGTAGGTGCCAGAACCAGGATTCAAACCCAGGCCTGTCTAGCTCTCCTGTCTGCATTCGTTCAACCACACTCTGTAATAATCTCTGAAGACAACGATGATTCCTTCTTCTTCTTTTTTTAAAATACATTTTTATTGATTTTTCACAGAAAGGAAGGGAGAGGGATAGAAAGTCAGAAACATCGATGAGAAAGAGACATCGATCAGCTGCCGCCTGCACGCCCCCTACTGGAGATGTGTCCTCAAGCAAGGTACATGCCCCGACCAGAATCGAACCCGGGACCTTTCAGTCCGCAGGCCGACGCTCTATCCACTGAGCCACACGGGTCTCGGCACGATGATTCCCTCTCGGACTGTCTTTTGCCTGCTGACCTGATGTCCTGGGGAAAATGTTGTCTTTCCTGCTTTATTAGACCCTGTGGACCAGTGGTTCTCAACCTTCCTAAGGCCGTGACCCTTGCATACAGCTCCTCATGGGGTGGTGACCCCCAACCATGAAATTTTGCTACTGTAATGCATCGTGATGTCAATATCTGCATTTTCCGATGGTCTTAGGCGACCCCTGTGGAAGGGTCGTGCAACCCCCAAAGGGGACTCGACCCACAGGTGGAGAACTGCTGCCGTGGACCCTGGGGTGCCCCGGGGCCAGGACATTTCTCTGCCCTTCCTGCCCAGCCACCGTAACTCAGCAGCTGTCCCCGCGCTGGCCTGCCAGGGCCAGCCAGGCAGCCTGTGGAGGTGGCGGGAGTGGGTAAACATCGCTTACTCCTCACCGCGGAGGAGATGTTTACCGTCCTCGTCATGAAATATTTACCGAGCTCTCCTGTAATTTGCGGATGGCAAACAGATTTCAGTTAACTTGGAGGTGATGAGCAATTCTGTTCACCAGATGGGACCGCTAACAGAATCCCGACTCGACCAATGTTTGCTGTCGAACGGAGCGTGGACCACGGTAGGCTCGCTGCTGGCCGGGGGGACAGAGCCCAGCAGAGAGCCGGGCCCAAGGTGCCCATCGCTGGGGCTTAATGCTTTTTTCTTCCTTTTTTTTTTTTATGCAGGAACATTTTTCTTGTCTTTCCCTGACAAGGGGCTGCTGGCTAGGACCTGCTTTCACTGTGAGCCCTCCTGTCCGGTGATTGAAGGCAGTCCGAGGGCTACACACCCTGTCATTGGTCCGTGTGCTCTTTCCCATGCATCTGGCCCAGACGCACACGGCATGTCATTATCGAGTCCTCTGCGGCAGACTGGACTGGCTGATGTCCAAGGCAGATTTTCGGAGCGCTAGAGACTGCCTGTTCTCTGCTGCAGTGAGCAGTGTGGTTTCTTTTTTTTCTTTTCTTTCTTCTTTTTTTCCTCTTTCTTACAGATAATGACTTGCAGGCGGCAGCATCCTCGTCCTGCAGGTCCAGGCCTGCAGCTCACTGGCATGCCCCTCAGAGGCCAAGGTTACATAACCTCTCGTGTGTATGCCAGCAGCGCCGTGCTCTCTCCTGGCATCAGCCTGGCAAGGTTGCTGTCACTTCTGCAGAATTTACTCTTCCTTTAAGGCTACCTGTTTTCTCTGCTACCTTGCTTGAAAAGAGTGCCTTGTCCACATTTGGGATACAAACCTTCCAGGATTGCTCAATCACTTGTGAGAGAATTCCAGTGATATTTAAAACACCCCCCCCCCCATCAGGACCCTACCATGGGGAGATTTCTTAGAGAAGGCTAGCCTGGAGATGCCTGTTGCTTTATTGAAACACTGGTTTCGCCAGGCCAGTGTGGCTCAGTGGTTGAGCATTCACCTATGAACTGGGAGGTCACAGTTTGATTCCCGGTCAGGGCATATACCCAGATTGTGGGCTCGATCCCCAGTAGGGGGCATGCAGGAGGCAGCTGATCAGTGATTGTCTCCTATCATTGATGTTTCTGTCTTTTTCTTCCTCTTCTTTCCTCTGTGAAATATATATATATGTAGATATATAGATATATAGATATATACACACACATATTTATATTGGTTCAAGTGTTTCTCCAAGTGTTACTGGGGATTTCAAGTTCACATTTCTGGGTAGCAGCGGTCTTTGAATAGAGCATTGACCGCAGAATTGTTCTGTGCTAAGAGGAAGGGAAATACCCTGGTCAGGGATTTGGTCCTCACTGATTTGAAATCTGCGGTCACTCTTATTGAATTTATAAAGAACAGATTTGCTTACCAAATGAAGAGCATACAAAGTTGCCAGAGTCTCTTTATCTACTCAAAGAATCTGGCGTTTCAAACCTGGAAATTCTTGGTTGTGGTTGATCGAAGCAGAGCCCCTAAGCAGCTTTACACACTTCTCTTAAGTTCTTTGAAAGTTGCCACGATTTAGACCTTAGATATTGCGCTCCTCTTTCTCCTGAATTAGCTTAGAAATACACGTAAATGAATTTTAAAATCTCTGATGGCAGGAGAGGCTGTCTTCAGCTTTCCCAGTTCTCCCCCTCCCCCGCCCCATCCAGTCCTCCTAGAAGAGGTTGATAACTTGATGGCTCAATTCCCAGGACATTGATTGGGACACATTTCCTTTTTGTTACCAGAGAGGATCGATGTGATTAAAAGGCAGGAATGTCAGTAACGCTTTATCTCTCTTCTGTGCCACGTGGCAGGGGCCGGGCTAAGTCAAGGCCCCCTTTTAAGATCTACCTTTCTCTCTTTGCCAACAACGTTCAGCACGTGGTCCCTGTTTTGGTGTCGGCCAGAGGAGGGCGGTTCCTGAGACCTAAATTGATAATTAGGGGAGGTATGAGACCATGTGTCATCTTTGAAACTCGGTCTTAGGCTCTGACCTAACTTATCTAGATTCTGTGGGGAGCATATGAGACATTGATCTAGGAAATAGTTAGGGATAGTTTTCCCACTTATTATATTTGTGTGTATGTCTTATATGACATAGGGATAATGGAGTAGAGGGTTGTTACTGGCACATGCCATCCAATGCCACCAGGCCCCATCCTTATTGTTAACACTATATTGACATATCTGACATTGTCGATATTCTCTGCTTTCAAGAATATCAAACTTCAGAATTGGAGGAGACTTAGACATCTCCAACTTGACTCGCCCCTAGAAACAGTCCCCCCTAGACAAGTGCCTGTTGGGCCTCTGCCTAGACTCTCCGAGTGACATGAAGGTTATCATCCACGAGGCAACATAGAGGCTGCTGACTGACGCTGAGTGATGGAAATCTCCTCTTTCTACATGCCGATATGGTCCTCTCCGTAATTTCCACCCATTTCATAAAATCAAGAAATGACAGACATTGAGGCTGAGTCTTGGGGGATGACTGGTTTCTGCGTTTGGCTAAAGTTTAGGCTCTGCAGATCCACCATGGAGCATGGGCATCGCTCAGAGTGTATTGTTAATGCAGCAGATGCGGAGTCTGCTTCGGCACTCAGTGCGTCAGAAGCAGTTAGTTGTTTGTTAAGTAATCAACGCAGAGTATTGCACACGCATCCTCTGTCAGGAATGTAACAGGGTTTGGGAGATACAGCAATGATTGAGGCAGATGAAACCCCTGCTTATGAGATATTTACATCCCAGTGGGGAGAAATAGACTCTAAACATATATATCAAGTTATAAATAATTCAGGTAATCTCAGGTGCTCTAGGTGCTGTGAAGAAAAGGAAAGAGGAAATGTTGCCAAAACCGGTTTGGCTCAGTGGATAGAGCGTTGGCCTGTGGACTGAAAGGTCCCAGGTTCGATTCTGGTCAAGGGCATGTATCCTGGTTGCGGGCACATCCTCTGTAGGGGGTGTGCAGGAGGCAGCTGATCAATGTCTCTCTCTCATTGATGTTTCTAACTCTCTATCCCTCTCCCATCCTCTCTGTAAAAAATCAATAAAATATATTTAAAAAAAAAGAAAATAGGTAATGCAATAAACAGTGAGCTAGCATGGTGAGGGTTAGGCCTCGGAGACAGGGACCACACACTCTTAGATGAAGCCGCAGGTGCAAAGACTAAGAAATGGAAGCGAATTAAGCATGTGGAAGGGACAAAAACAAGCCAGGGGGCTGGAGCCCAGTGACAGAGGACATCTAAGGGGCGTGAGATGGGCGTAAACTGGAACCACCTCGTGGGGCCCCTTGGACACCACTGGATGCGTGATTTGTAGAGCCTGGTGCGAAATAAAAACGTAGGGCTTATTCATAAATGATGAAGGATCTCAAGATGGAGACAACAGAGCATTAAACCACACAGGTCCCTCTAATGGTGAGGCTCTGGATGCCTACATATGCCATGTGCCCTGAGAGCAGACCCAGCCTCTAGGTGACGGTGAGAGTAGGCTGGTTTTGTGCCAACTGCGATTGGCAACAGTGGAACGGAAGCAGGAGGAGGAAGAAGACCTAGATCTGGTTATAACCCATCACTTAATTTCAGAGAAAGTTGTGTGATCTAGCGAAGAGAATATGGTGACTAAATATATTTGGTATTTAGGATATTTGAGTTCTTCTAATTCTGACTCTTGCTTGCCATATAGTTTTGAGGATAGGAGAGCCTGACCCCCACACCCCTCAATGCTAGAGTCTTGAGAAATCCTGAATCTGGAGCTGGGCCTGGGACTCTGACTTTTGAAAGATCTCTGGGTGATCCTAATGTGGGGTCAGATGTAGAAATGATGGTACCGAAGTGTCCATGACAGTGCCTGTTTATGTGTGTTAATCTTCTGCTTATCTGTTTATCACAGTGCTGACCACATGCCCTGGAATTCTCAAGAGAACGCTCTGTGCCAGTTTCCAAAGACAACACTTTTGGCAATGTTGGTGACGGCCTGGTAGGCACGGTGTCCACTGGGGACATCTGCTGTGTAGACAAGTGCCAAGAAGCAGCGAGTCAGGCATGGAACAATCCCAGGATCCTCCTCTGGACACTGTGCTCCTGAATCTTAAAAGGTAGACTCATTTACTATCTTATTTTATTCTTCGAATGGTGAAATATTTATCATTTCACTTGGCCAAAATTCTTTTCGCTGACTTTAGCTCCTGTTTTAAGAATAGGTGAAATGATCACTTTCTTGGATCTCTCTTGATTGGAATAGCATCATCTCCCCTTAGCTCTGCCTGCAGGCGTGGTTGATGACGCTGAAGACAAGAGAGCAGTGCATTCGGTGTTTTGTGGTCTTCTAAGTTTCAATCACTAGGGAATGTTGGCCATTGAAAATAACAAAACTAGTGAATTCCTGTTCAAAATCTTTAAATATTTGTAAACTGCGAAAAGAACCATTTTCGGATGTCCACATGACCTCTGAAGCATCCCATTCCAGTCTTTAAAAAGTTTCCACCGCATGTTGTATTTGAATTTGTGTGTGGGAGCAGGATCAAATAGAGTCATTTTGTATCTGGAGAAGAAAGAAAAGGGAACTCATTCCACAGGGCGGAAATGGCTCCTTTTGAAAGGTGTCCTTCACTTGCCTTTGTTGGAGGTTAATTATGTACTTTTAGAAGCACTTCCCACGGGAGTGATTTGTGACTCAGGAGTTATTTTTGTATGTATATGTTACTCCTCCAAATATTTGCCATTTTGCTAAAAAAATAATAGTCAAAAAGCAATATTTCTTTGCTGGTGTCTGAAGGCCTTTTTTTTTTTTTTATTATAAGAACAATACAGTAGTCTCCCTTATTCGCAGGAGTTACGTTTCACGACCCTCAGTGGATTCCTGAAACCTTGGGTAGTGCCAACCCCTATATAGTCTGTTTTTTTCCTTATACTTACTTATGATAAAGTTTATTTTATACATTAGGCTAATGAGAAATTAAAAATAACTATTAATAAACTAGAACAATCATAACAATATACTATAATAAAATTATGTGCATATGGTCTCATCGTATTGTACTCACTCCTTTTCTCGCCATGATGTGAGATGATACAATTCCTATGTGATGAGATAAAGTGAGATGCGCAGAATGGTGTTCAATTGAAAACCTATGAATTGTTTATTTCTGGAAGTTTTCATTTAATATTTTCAGTTGACTGCTGATAACTAAACCATGGCAAGTGAAACCACAGAGAAGGGAACACTACATATAACAATAAGACAACTTTGAAAAAAAAATGCAATAACACTCTCAGTCCTCCATATGTCGTTATTTTGTACTTTTCATTTAAGGTTATTTTAAGTGGTGTTCTCACAAAATTGTATAGGGGATGTGACAGAGAGAGACTGATCAGAATGTAGAATTAATCTTGTGGCACCAATTTGTTTTCTTTCCTGTAAGCACCTTTATTTCTCTCTTCAGAGTCGAAGAGTAGCTGATAACAATACTCCCTTTATTATCAAAGTTGCTGATTGTTTTCCTATGGAAATTAGATGCTCATATCCTTCAACTTTGCAATATGTCTCCTCTCCTCCATTCTTTCCTTTGTCCAAACTTGCTGTCTCTCTTCCTTCCACTCTGCTATTCCCGGTCTGTGTATGTCAAGCAGAATCCCCAGTGATTATCAGTACAAAAAAGAATAGATGCCTCTCAGTGTTTATCAAAATACAACAGTGATTCACGCATTTCAGTGACATCATAGGGCCTTTATCTTACTTGATTAGATAGGAATCAACGTTTCTCTACAGAAAAGGTGCCAGGATTTAGCTGCAGCACATAAACATACATTATATTAGTGATGTAGCAATGCTGTCAGAGTGGGTATTACTTGAACAAAACAATTTCCAAAAGACCAGGAAAAAAGGTGATTTTTTTTAGGCCACCTGGCAATAAGGGAAAGTGTGAATCACACATAAAGAAGCTGTAAGCAGATTAAAAACTTGCACAGTGGTCTATAAGGGTTATTTCTGATAATCACTTCCTGTGCAGAGCTATTGAGTCAATAAGGAGGTAACCATGCATTGAAGACCACATTTTCTAATATTAACTCCAAGTCTCAGTTTTGGTGGCAAAAATGCTCCATGAGTTATATTTTATGACGAATATTTAACCTTTGATTTGTGTTCACAATTTTACTTATACCCTTTTTTTATGCTCATGGTAGACATGGAAGAGCCAACATACAAAAGTAAGAGGATAGTCAAGATAATAAAATTAAAGGATTGAATGCATTTAAACTTTCTTCCTTTCAAAGATGCTCTGGTCACAGAAGCCATTTAATAGGAAAATATACGATTGATAGAGTAGTATCTAACTAGAGATCAGTACATCAAACACTTCTGGGCATATGAGGCACTGCTCCTAAATATTCCATTTTAGATTTATGTTTTCTTCATCATCTTTCACTGTTTTCTTCCTATATTCATTTCTTCAGCCAGTCCTCAAACATGTAACTGAATAGTATTCTATTTTTACTGTTATTTTAAACTAGAGGCCTGGTGCATGACATTTGTGCACTTGGGGTGGAGGGGCGCACGGGAGAGGACCCCTCAGCCTGGCCTGTGCTTTCTCACATCCCCCGAGGGGTGCTTAGTGCGGCCATGGAGGTGAGAGAAGCTCTTGCTACCGCTGCTGTGCTCGCCAGCCATGAGCCCAGCTTCTGGCTGAGCAGCGCTCCCCCTAAGGGAGTGCATTGACCACCAGGGGCAGCTCCTGCATTGAGCGTCTGCCCCCTGGTGGCCAGTGCGCGTCACAGTGACCATTCGTTCCACTGTTCATAGATTTGCGTATTAGCCTTTTATTATATAGGATAATCTTACATGCTACCTCTTTATAATAGAATATGTGCCCATTTCATAGACAAGAAGCTTAAATTACCTTGTGTGTGACTGTGACTGTTTAGAATCTCAACCAGAGCTGAGGCTCCAACCACACTAGTCTCCATGCTGCTGCTACAGTTTTCTCTCAGCTTGCGTTATGCCAGCCTTTGCCAATGATTATTGCTTCATAGACCTGGGAGTGTAAAGCAAATGAATCAGAGGCCAAAAGTTGAGCTAATGTCAGTGAAAAGTGATAGAAAAACACCATAAAGATCATTTTCAGTGGCAGAAAGCAGGTATATGTTACTTAGAACCAGAAACTTTGGTTAGAAGCCTCTGCTTGAACCTCTAGTGGCATCTTTTTGGGTAACTTTGGTCATACATATACATAAACACACACACACACACACACACACACACACACACACACATTGTGTTGATTTCAGAGAGGAAGGGAGAGGGAGAGAGAGAGTTAGAAACATCAGTGATGAGAGAGAATCATTGATAGGCTGCCTCCTGCGTGCCCCACACTGGGGATGGAGCCTGCAAAGGGCATATGCCCTGACTAGGTATCAAACTGTGACCTCCTGATTCATGGGTTGATGTTCAACCACGAAGACATGTCGGCTGGGCTAGATTTGGTCTTGATGTTGAACCACACCCATCTTATTTTGTTGAGGATCCTATGACAAAGCGCCATAGACTGGATGGCTTAAACAACAAATATTTGTTTTTCACAGTTCTGGGGGCCTGGGAAGTCCAAGATTTAGGTGCTGGAGGATTTGGTGTTTCATAGACGACTATCTTCCCACATGGCAAAGGAGCTCTCTGGGGTCTCTTGTAAGAGCACGAATCCTATTGATGAGGGTTCAACCCTCATAACCGAATCACTCCCAAAGGTCCCAACTTCTAAATTTAAAATAGCCTCACATGGGGAATTAAATTTCTACATAGGAATTTTAGGAGGACACAGTCTATATAACAATGCCAATCTTTAGAAATGCCATTATTAATTGAATAGAAATTAGTCTCATTGAAGCATTAATTCACTTCCACTGAAGCCAGCAATTGTTGAGTATGGACTCTATGCCAGGGGCTCTGCTTGACTGTGGTTGACGAAGAAGAGTGAGAAAGACACAGTGCATAGATCACTCACTAGTAATGTTTAATGAAAGTGATGATCAGGATTTTTTTTTTAAAGTAAATAACAGAAAACCTCTCAAAGAGCCTTAAACAAAACGATAATTTATTGGAAAGTTTCGGCGATTATTTTAATGTCATGTAAGATGAAGACTGGTATTTAGACTATCTCACAGCAATCCATTTCTTTAAACCTCTGAGCTCTTCTTTTCTTTGTGTTGGCATTTTTCTCTGCTGGGCTCTGTCCAAGTGGTAGAGAAGATGATAGTTGGTAGCTTAGATGAGTCTTACAGTGGAAATCTCAGAGAAATGAAAGTGATTTAAAAAAAAATACATTTTATTGATTTTTTACAGAGAGGAAGGGAAAGGGATAGAGAGTTAGAAACATCGATGAGAGAGAAACATCCATCAGCCGCCTCCTGCACACCCCCTACTGGGTCTGTGCCTTAACCAAGATACATGCCCTTGACCGGAATTGAACCCGTGACCTTTCAGTCCGCAGGCTGATGCTCTATCCACTGAGCCAAACCAGCTGAAAGTGATTTTTGATTGATAATACGGAGTGGGGCAAAAGTGAGTTTGCAGTTGTGAATATGTGAAACACGGTTTACTTTTGTATTATTACTTCTTGTCTTATTATTTATTAATTATTGTATCATTTTTCATGTGAAGAACTAACTGTAAACCTATTTTTACCTTACCCTGTATTAGCAAAAATCCAGGGAAAGCTCTGATTAGGTTTGGGTCATATGACACCCCAAAGTGGGATTGGGTATTACTGGGAGAAATGGCATTTAGCCCTACATGGACAATGTGGAACAGACTTTCCACAGAAAAGAGATTTCCATTATTAGAAGACACAGTGAAATGAGAGCATAATTTTAGTGAAAGAGGCTCCTGCTCCTTCATCCCATCATAAGTATGTTCGCACATGTGCACATATACACAAACACACACACACATTGCCTCTTTCCTTAATTTTCTGGTCTCTCACACAACAAACATTGAATTTTTTCAAGTGTTCCTTCTGTCGCCCTGTGTTTAGACTCCTCCTTGCCCCCAACCTTCGGCCTCTTTCTAGTTTGTCCAACATAGATGTCTCTCTGCACAGTCACAATTGCCCATATGTAGTCCCACTAGGACAGATGTGCATGGGGCTTCCGCCTTTACCCGAATTGTTCTGTGACTTTCACCTCTGATGACAGAGCACGTTAGTCACTGAGTCAATGTTGATTGACCCTGGGTACCGCAAACTAGTAGGTGGCGGGTTATATCTTACCGTAGCTGTGTTTTGTTTGGGTCTAATGTTTTAAAAAATGACAGGGTTTCCAATATTTTCAGTCAGATGATTCCAAACAAAAATCTGAATTTCCACGAGACATTCATTTTCTGAGAGCAGAGCCCTTGTTTGTTAGTCTGTCTGCAGTGCTTGGAATGAACACCGAAGCAATTGAATAACTATTTATTAAAATGAGTTTGGGGAGATGATGTGGAAGGTGGATTCTGTGTATCACCTGA
The DNA here is from genome assembly GCA_011751065.1 of Lasiurus cinereus. Lineage (NCBI taxonomy): Eukaryota > Metazoa > Chordata > Mammalia > Chiroptera > Vespertilionidae > Lasiurus > Lasiurus cinereus. The sequence goes on from JAAGEH010000041.1 coordinate 66,195,792, forward strand.
GCTGTTCAGCCTCATACTATCTCCTGTCTTCATTCATGTCATGTGTAAAATGGTTGCGTAGGATAGGATTGTGGATGGCGCTTTGGAGCAACCAAGATGCATTAGCATAAATTCCGTAGTCGGATTATGCAGGCATGCCCTTTGTCTGCTTTTTCTTTCAGCTAATAGTTCTACATTCTCTCCAGAAGGTTATTAGAATACATTTGGCAAGTCTTTTATGGTAATTCTATTCAATGGTAATTTCTAATAATCAGACTAATAACGCAATTAAAAAAAATGATGTGAGCTCAGCAGGGCCTATTTTCTTTATAAGTCCATTTTGGCTCTTGGTGATTATCTCCTTTTCTACATGACTGTAAGTTATCTGTTTATCAACAACTAATTCTAGAAGTTGGTCAGAGTTTAAGGGTCTCCTCTATTTTGATACGCCTAGGACCTCGGGGTCAACTGCAATGACTACCTGTAGTCAGCAGAGGGCAGTGTGCAAGAGGAGTGAAGGACAAAGGTCTTCAAGCTGAGGAGGCTCTGTCCACAGTATCCATCTGACATCATCTCTTGAGTCAGCACAGCGGCGGAAAGATGCTATAGCTGCTACAAAAATATATCAATGTGAACTCCTACTCAAACAAGAAGAGAGTACAGTAGAGAGCAGTTGGTAAGGGGATATGAGAGCAAAGAGTTAACAGCAATAATAATTCATATTATTGGTCAGCTATTATTTGCCAGTCAGACTAAATACTAAATCTATCCTCTCAATGAATCGTCACAACAAACCTGTGAGAGCAGAACTTTTATTCCTATTTTACAGACGAGGAAACTGAGTCCTAGAGAGTTTGACATGGTTTCATTCTCTCAAAGTTTCTGACACTCTCCAAACTTTCATTTTTACTTGTGTGTAGGAATTAAGTAATAAATAGAATATACTCCTGATACTTACTCCTCTTACCATATATATATATATATATTTTTTTTTTTACAGAGAGGAAGGGAGAGGGATAGAAAGTTAGAAACATCGATGAGAGAGAGGCATCCATCAGCCGCCTCCTGCATGCCCCCTACTGGGGATGTGCCCGCAACTCAGCTACATGCCCTTGACCGGAATCGAACCTGGGACCTTTCAGTTTACAGGCCGACGTTCTATTTACTGAGCCAAACCGGTTTCAGTTCTTACCATATTCTTGACAATCATCATTGCATCTTTGGTAAGTCCACCTAGAAAATGTCCAGCATCTGGGACTTATTTTATATAAATGAAACTTATTTGCACTTGCCACTTGCCTTTCAAAGGTCCTTCTCCTTCAATCTTGGTCTTGGCTGCAAGTACCACTATTTGCTAGTTAAATATACAGACTAGAAGCCTTAGATTCAGCATCCATTCCTTTATTTCCAGTTTCCAAATCTAGTTAATTGCTAATTTCATCTTTGACCTCAATTTGCCACCCACCAAGTTCAAGCTTTTCCATTTTTTTTTTTTACTGGGCTATTGCAATTACTTCTGTATTGAATGCTTTGCCTTTATTTTCTCTCCACTTATTTATCACTGTCACCAGTTTCCTTTTTATAAGGGAAATCGAGTTTTGGCACTTCCCTGCTTCCACCAGCAGGATGATTTCCCAGATCCTACCATCATCAGAAGTCTGCCTGCTAACTAATATGTAGTTTTAATCTGCTAGCATATGGACAGTTAAAATATTTAACCAGGTAGTCATGTGTTCTCAACGTATATGCCCTTAGCCTCATAAAAACCTTAAAAATGGAATCTACCAGGATTCCCAGGAACCACCACATTCTGTTCACCCTCATCTGCCTTGTTCTGAGTCCATTGATGAAAATGCATAAGAAGACATTTCACCATCAATAGTTTTTCTCTAGTAAAAGTGGCATCTATTTAAAAACACATTACTGGCAATAATTGTAGACATTCTTTCCACTGTGTACTAAAGAAAATTGAGTTTACTTAAACTCTTCATTATCCTATATAATAAAGAAGTAATATGCAAATTGACTGTCACTCCAAGACACAAGATGGCTGCCCCCAGGTGGACACAAGATGGCTGCCCCAAGATGGCCGTCAGGGGAAGGCAGTTGTGGGTCATCAGGCCAGCATGAAGGGCAGTTAGGGGAAATCAGGCAGGCAAGCAGGCAGGCAGGCAGGCAAGTGGTTGGGAGCCAGCAATCCTTAATTGTAAGAGGGATGTCTGACTGCTGTTTAGGGGTCCCAGATTGGAGAGGGTACAGGCTGAGCTGAGGGACACCCCCCTGCCCCATGCACGAATTCTGTGCATTGGGCCTCTAGTATATATATGAAATATAATAAACATAATATGTGGAATATATGTTAATAATGCATACTTTCTGAATGACTACTTATTTGTAGTCATGGGCTATGGTTCTGAAAAATAAAATCTCTTATTCTGAAGTTGTATCCAGTGTAGAGAGAAAATGTAAAATATAAATGCATAGCATTCGAAAAGGAAATGATATGAGTGATGTGCAGACTACTGAGTAAGTTACATAACAGGAAGTAAGCACAGGAAAGAGGGAAATGAGTTGGTTGGAGAAGTCCTTATGGAAGAGTAGTGTGGAGCTAAACCTGCAGGAAGTCTAGACTTTGGGCATGTCACTGTTAAGGTAAGGGCTCTTCATTTGACTTGAGTAAGAAGACAGATGAAAATGATAAATTAATTCCATTGTTATTATTTTAGTGAAGGTTAGAGAAGAAAGATCTGGCTTTCAGTAAGAGAGAAATAATTTATTTTTCATTGTTATCATTGACAATTTTAAAATGCATGTTCTCTCTTTTCTCTTTAAAGATAGCCAACCCACAGAGAATTAAACTTCCTTCCTTTCTTTTTTTTTTTGGTAAATAAAACCATTGCTCCCTGGTGAATCATAACTCAGCATGTATTAAGTATTCAAGGTTAGGTATAGAAATCTCAACAGTGTGGAAAACGTAAATACAATTTCCCATATTTTCTTGCTTAATTGCTAGCTAACAAGTCTCAGGCATTACTCAGAACCACAGCGGATGTGGAATAGCCTAAAATAGATGCTTTGTCTTTGTCAGATCAGAGATTGCAGTGGAGAAGGGCACAGCCAGGCAGTCTAGCTGATCACAGGTTTGTCTTGAATCAAGTCTAGTAGGTAAAAATGACACGAAGGCACCCTCCAGTTCTGTTTTTCTTGTTTGCTTGTTTTTACTACCTAAGTAACTAAGGAGGAGAATCAATTCAATGAACAATTTAAGAAGCACTTATTTTAAGTTTGGCGATATTAAGGAAGAGGCATCAACATTGAAGGCACATTCACCTGTCTCCAGGGCATGAAGCTGTATGTGAAGAGATGGAGTGTGAAGAAGATATGCTGAGGAGTAATATATGAGCACTGGTTATAGCTCAGATAGACCTGCTTTCAAGTGTGTATTTCATACTAGTTGGAAAACCTAGGAAAAATTACAGACTTAGCCTCAGCTTCATGTACTCATCTGAAAAATGGGGTCAAAAACAAGATTGCTTCCAAAGATGATAGTCTAGCCCTAGCCGGCTTGGCTCAGTGGATAGAGCATCAGCCTGCGGACTGAAGGGCCCCAGGTTTGATTCCAGCCAAGGGCACATGCCTGGGTTGCAGGCTCAATCCCCAGTGGGGGGCATGCAGGAGGCAGCCAATCAATGATTCTCTCTCATCATTGATCTTTCTCTCTCTCTCTCCTTCTCCTTTCCTTTCTGAAATAAATAAATAAATATATATTTTTTAAAAAGATAGACCATGGAAATCTCTTAGTAAAAGAGACATTTGTTTTTCTTTCTTCTGCCTGAGTCTTTTTTGTTGTGGGGCTGGTGGGAAAGTACCCAATGACATAAAATTTACCATCTGAACCATTTGAAAGTGTCAAGTTCAGTATCATTAAGTACATTCATGTGTTGGGTATCCATCGCCAGACCTCTTTTCATCTTATAAAACTGAAACTCTATACCCCTTCACCCCAAATTCAGCCCTGGACAACTACCATTCTACATTTTCCCTTTATAAATTTGAATACTCTAAGTACCTTTCATATAAGTGAGAGAGCCAGCCACGCCTGATGCTGAGGCTCTTACCTTGTTGGTAAGGCCTCTTTAGAATGGCTCAACCCCACCAGACTCCCAGGGATAGGAAGGAAACAGGACCAGAATTTAGGAAAGATATCATTTGCCAAATCTCTGCTTCTTTGGGAAAATTTCTCATTTCATTCTTCAGAATTTTAATACTTTCATATTATATTCGGTCAATATTTTATCGTCCTCAGGATTTTAATACTTTCACATTATATCCAGTCAATATTTTATCTTCCTCAGAATTTTAATACTTTCACATTATATTCAGTCAATATTTTACCTTCCTTGTAATTTTATTTTTAATAAAATTATAAATATGACTCTTAATAGATATTTACATTATTTTATTTTTACATTTTAATTCCATTATTAAAATCTTAATATATTAAACTATATGAACATATATTAATAGTGATGATACATATTTTATTTATTTTTATTTATTTTTTTAAACGTTTCCTTTTTTTAAAAAAATACATTTTTATTGATTTTTACAGAGAGAAAGGGAGAGGGATAAAGAGTTAGACACACCGATGAGAGAGAGACATCAATCAGCTGCCTCCTGCACGCCCCCCACTGGGGATGTGCCCACAACCAAGGTACATGCCCTTGACTATAATCGAACCTGGGACCCTTCAGTCTGCAGGCCGACGCTCTATCCACTGAGCCAAACTGGTTTTGGCATGATATATACTTTAATAAATATGTTAACTTATGTTAGGGAGGCAGGTTAAGAATAACCATTACAATTTTATAAGTGAGGACACGGAAGTTCAAAACTTTAAAAGACCTGAATGCAGGTCCACAGCTAGAAATGATTAGATTCCAAAGTGAATACTGCTCCTTGGTCAAAGGTCAATGGGATAAACTGTACGCAGGAAGACAGGGCTTCTGAAAGTTATTTCCACCTTCATCACTTTGCAGTCCTGTATCTTTGGGCAAGACCCAGATTCTCTTCCAGAAAATGCCAATGACATCTGCTTTGTGGACCTCACAGAAATGTGCAGACCATGCTAGAAAATGGATACAGAAGCATTTCATAAGCTAAGAAGCATTATGCAAATAAATGCAAATGTCGACAGTGTTCATTAATAAATTATTCACGTAATCTTATTTCATGAATACTCCGACTGTTTTTCACAGCTCTTTTGGGAATTCCACTGCCAGTTAATGAAGACCAGGGCCACTGGTGCATCTGTCATTTATTCCACTCTGAAACATTCCTGTATGACAGCCTTGCTTAAGCTGCAGAGAATGCACAGATGAGTAAAATGTCTCCCCTGCCTTCCAGGATTTTACTTCAAGTCTGGTTAAGGGAGATAATACTTAGACTAGGATATGTATGATGCAGCTTCTAATCCAGAAATTTAAGTGACACTCTGTGAATAATAATTAAGAGCTAAGCACTCTGCTATTTCCTAGAGATATAGAAATTAATAAGGCATGGTCTTTGCACTCATTGATCTTGCAGTCTAATGGGGACACAGCTAAGTAAGAAAACAGGGTTAACAGCAAGCAGAGGCAGAGTGCCGATGAGCCAAGTACAGACTTCACATCCAGGAAGAACAGAGTTCCCAGATTCTATGAATCCATTTTCTTGCATGACAAATGGGCCTAAAAATATCCTTTTAGCATGACTGGGAATCTCTGCAACCTTGGAATTAAAAAATACAGGTTGAGCCGAGACCGGTTTGGCTCAGTGGATAGAGCGTCGGCCTGCAGACTGAAGGGTCCCAGGTTCGATTCCGGTCGGGGGCATGTACCTTGCTTGCGGGCACATCTCCACTGTGGGGCGTGCAGGAGGCGGCTGATCGATGTCTCTCTCTCATCAATGTTTCTGACTTTCTATTTCTCTCCCTTCCTCTCTGTAAAAAAATCAATAAAATATATTTAAAAAAATACAGGTTGTGGTAAGGTATTACATAAGATGCATACCAAGGTTTCTGGCACAGAAGAAGGACCCTGAAAATGGAGATGCAGTCAAACAGTGATAGATCTGAAAGTGGCCCTGTGTCTGCGAAATGCCACCAATTGTCTCAGGGAGCATTTTGGTTTCCTGGTGACTGACAGTATTTCCTGACATCCCTCATGCGATGCTGAGTCACAGCTCAGTGCAGGGTTATGTTCCCAGTAGATTGAGTTCCCACGAACTGCATTCAGATCAAGGCCATGGCTATTTGGTTTGGTCTTTCCATAGTTTAGACAGAAGTCCAGTCTCCTTTGATCCTCTTGGAAGGAAGAAAGATTGCAGTCTCTCTCCCCTTTTTAACTTTGGAGAATCTCTCCTTGGACGGGGAAACAGAGACAGACTGACGTTCCAGAAGCTGGCTTTGGAAGAAACAATCTATTAGGTACCAAGGTCCCCAGAGCACATGGGTAGGCTCACCTCTCAGGACCAAAGCTAAGAGACGCTGCATGTTAAATAGTCGCTGGACACCCACAGACAGGGAGAGCTGAGAGCATTCGTGCCTCTTTTATTCCTCAGCGATTCTCTGGAGGTTTTGTTCAGTTCATTCCTAAGGAATATTGTTGGGTTTTGGTGTTTGTTTTTGTAAATAGTTTTTATTTTATTCCAGTTGTCAACTCCTGGGTTATGAACTACCCCCACATTTAGTGGCTTAACACCATTTCATTCGGCTGTCATTGTCTTGTGTTCCTGTGGCTAGACTTTGTTCAACTGGCTGGTTCTGACCGGATGGAAGTGGCTCCTGAGGCTGTAGCCAAACACTGATTGAGACCGGAGTCACTGGGAGTTCAGTGGCGCCGGGCCTGCTGGCTGAATCACCCCGATGGCTGGCATAGGTAGTGGCCAAGGGCTCAGCGAGGGTTATCTGTCCGTGTCAGCACGTGTGGCTCAAGACACCTGACCTTTGAGAATCTCAGTCAAGCCTCGAAGCATTCTCTTCAAGGTCTTCGGTCAAGTTTTTCCTGTTGCGGGAAGCGCTCTTCTCACCACGCACCTGCTTTCCTTAGGCCTGGCTACTCTGCTTTCAGATCTCAGAGCACCGCGCTTGTCTCTTTCTAACACGCGTGCAGTTGCGATGTTGCATCGGTGGGTCAGTTTTTATGGAGGTTTGGCTCTCCAATTAGATGGTGGGTATATGCACGCAAGGAGATTCAATTCCAGATTGTAGTCCCTGTTTTCTTGAATCCCCAAATCGGAAGGTATCTGGCAGAGAGAACCTTAAGTGTTCAGTGAGCATTGGTGGAATGACTGCTTGCATAACCTCTGGTATTAATTGAGTTTTTACTCTGTGCCAGGCACTCCTTACTGCCCTCAGGTTGAAATACAAGTTTCTTTCTTTCTTTTTTTTTTGAAATATATTTTAATGATTTTTTTAGAGAGAGGAAAGGAGAGGGATAGAGAGTTAGAAACATAGATGAGAGACATCGATCAGCCGCCTCCTGCACGCCCCCTACTGGGGATGTGCCCGCAACCAGGATACATGCCCTTGACCGGAAATGAACCTGGGACCTTTCAGTCCGCAGGCTGATGCTCTATTGGCTGAAATACAAGTTTCTTAACAAAAGAGCAATGCCCTCAGGATCCAGCCCCTACCTAGCACCCCAGCTGCATTTCTCAATGCATCTTGACGTCTTCTCTGTTAATTTTCAGCCTGTTTTCTCCAGGCATACTAAACACCAGGCAGTCCCCGAACATGTTATACTTTCCCCTCCTGGCCTTTGTATACACACGGAGTGGCCCGATTAATATGATCTCTGGACGCATGATAATCTGGCCACTCCGTGTACTTCTGGATAAGGGAAACTTTGGTATGTCAAGGGACCAGAGATAGTGGCCCCCAGACTCTGCTTTTTTTGAACTACCCATAATGCAATTCTTATACATGAAAAAAACCTTATTTTAAAAACCCAACTCTGTGATCAGTCTAGACTGAGTGGCCAGATTATTATGTGTTCAGAAATCATCACAATCTGGCCACTCAGTGTATTTCTTCCTATAAACCAATCTTACTACCCTGGCCAAAATGCTTTTTTAATATCTTATTGATTTTTTTTTTACAGAGAGGAAAGGAGAGGGATAGAGAGTTAGAAACATCAATGAGAGAGAGAGACATCAATCAGCTGCCTCCTGCACACCTCCTACTTGGGATGTGCCCGCAACCAAGATACATGCCCTTGACCGGAATCGAACCTGGGACCTTTCAGTCCGCAGGCCGACGCTCTATCCACTGAGTCAAACCGGTTTCGACAACTCTGACCAAATTTTACAAAATTACAGACTCTAGCTTTGAGTGTCCCTTTATGAGGCAGGTTCCTCTGAACACTCAGGCAGAATTTCACGCCCCACTGAGAGATCCTATAATACTCAAGTCTCACATAGCAGTACTCTTTATTCTCCATGGAATTGGAGCATTTCCTCCTTGGTCTCTGAGTCAGGAATTTAGTTGGCAAAGGGTTTCTGTCTCAGCCATCAGTGTGTTCTATTGAGTAGCTAAATGAGTGAGATCTCCAGGAGGGCTACCGCTGGCTTTGAGGCAGCTTGGAGGTCAATCCAAGGGGTTTCTGGGGACTGCGGGCGCCCCCATGAGAGATATGGCCCCAGCAGGGGCTAGAGAACTATGGATGCTATTAACTCGAATAGCTCAAGTCCTTACAGGAAGTCCTGCCCCACTATTATGGACTCCGGATGGAACAGGCTTCTGCTCCAGCAGGACACTCTGCTGAGGCTAACTTGGTTGAGTCACCGGATAAATCGGTAGAGTGTAGGTCAGACTGCGCTCATCATGGGTCTGGTAGCTTCCTTGCCTTTTTATAGCCTCCTCTGTTTCTTTTTGCAAACCTGTCACTCATTGCCTAGTTTCGGTGGGGTCTTGTTTCGACTAACTTTTTCCTCCTTGAGCCGGGACACATACCCAGGGCTGTGAAACCCCAATACTCATGGCATGTTATTATCCAATGCTATCATGCCACAGTTGTGATTTTTTTCCTGTTTACATGTCTAATGGATGTAGCGTAGAGTTCATGTCTATTTTAAGAAACAGATCGAGGATCTCAAAAATTGTTAAGATCTTTCATATCCTAAATGGAATGAGTCTTGAATGGCAGAATTCGGGTGTCATGCCAAAATTTTAAAGGATGTTTCAGACTGAAAGATGTCTGAAGTCACTGCAAGGTCCAGTCTGGGAGTCTCTCGTAGCAGCCATGAAGAAGTTTTGTTGAGGGTCCCCTTCTATAAGGACTCTACCCAGCAGTGGGGTGATGAAGCGACAGCTTGGAGCCATTAAACTTTATGAGAGTCTGCCTGCGCTCTGGAGATGGTCCCGCTCTTCTCAGGCTGGATTCTGGCCAAAGACTGAACAAAGCAATAACAAGAGAGTCTAGCCCTCTGGGCTCATTCTGGGATTTCTCTGATGGGCACTCTTGTTCTAGAACACTCCCTGTGGGGCTGCCGAAGTTGGCATCTTCCTGATCCCTCTTCCTGCCAAATCCTGCTTCCTCCCTTTTTCATTCACAGATATTAATACACCTTGGCTCTCACATCTCCATATCACTGTCTGCTTCCTTGAGAACTCAACCAGTGCCACTGGCTTCCTAGAGTTCATTCCAGTGTATGCAGTAGGTGTCTAGTTGGCATGATGGGTTAAAAGGTCAGGGTAGAGAAGCATGGCTATTCTCATTGCTCCTGTGACTTTGGACATTGACAAGCAAAGGTGAAGGGTAGGGTCCCTCTTGGGGAGAGGAACAGCGTAGGCAAACTCAAGGAAGTCAGCAGTTTGACTGTACTCCAAGATACATTGTGATTTCCTCAATGTGGTAGAAACACTTGAGTCTACCAGGTGGTTTGAGGTCAACCTTGGGTATTATGCTATGGAGTATAGGTTTTATTTTGTAAGGAGTTACTGCATGGCAAACAAGGTCATGCTTAATGTACTTTGTGGTATTATCTGGTTTGGGCCCACACGGGGATTTGCGCCTTAAACCTAGCTAAGCACAAGCTAATTAACAAGTAGATATTTTGTATTGGAGATTACTTTGAAAATTCAATTTTTCAATATAAGATTATGTGGGAGGATGGAGGCACATTTTAAGCTGCGTGTCAGCTGAGTTAATGTCCTCTGTCCTCCCATAGCCTGTCAGCTTCCTCTCCTGTCCCCAACCCCGCAGTTCTTTAGGGATGACACTGAGGAAGCATTCTCACCAGATGCATGCTGTGTTCCAGGTGGAGATATTCCCTGAGTTCATTCTATTTTCTGATGTGAGGAATGTAGCTGAACAAACATCCAGAAGAAGACCTGAAATTAGGACAGCCAGATTTAACTAGAGCAAACAAACAAATAAAAACTATAAGACATATATACACACACACACACATATGTGTGATGTAATTATAATAAAAGGTATTAATTATTTATCTGAAACTCAAATTTAACTAGATTCTGATATTTTATCTACTAAACCTACATGAACACTATCCTCTCTGCTTTCACTTTGGTGGCCTAGATCTAGTCTTAAAAGAAACCAGGTCCACCCGGCTGGTGTGGCTCAGTGGTTGAGCATCAACCTATGAACCAGGAGGTCACTGTTCAATTCTCAATTAGGGCACATGCAGGGTTGCAGGCTCAATCTCCAGTGTGGGGCGTGCAGGAGGCAGCTTATCAATGATTCTCATCATTGATGTTTCTATCTCTTTCTCCCTCTCCCTTCCTCTCTGAAATCAATAAAAATACTTTTGAAAACACACACACACACACACACACACACACACACACATACACACACAAATTTATTTTCTCATAGCTTTGAAGGCTAAAAGTCCAAGATCAAGGTATCTGCAGGTTTTATTTCTTCTGAGGTCTCTCTCCTTTGCTTGCAAACGGCCGCCTTCTTGCTGTGGCCTTACATGGTCTTTCCTTGTGCACTTACACTCCTAGTATTTTCCTGCGTGTCCAAATTTCCTCTTCTTATCAGGGCACCGGTCAGATAGGAGGAGCGCCCAATCTGACTATATAATTTTAACTTTATTACCTCTTTAAAGGCCCTAGCTCTAAATGCAATCACAATTGGAGGTACTGGGGGGAAGGGCTTTAACATGGTAGGTCATACAGATCCATCAGAGGTTCTTGAGCGGGGAGGTGATTTCATAAAAGTGGAGTAAGGTGATTGCATCTCTGTGTGGTATGAGTGGGAAGAGAGGCCACTGTATTAAATTATAACCTCTGGGTTTTTACAGATGCAGCTTCTGAATGTCAACACGGGTGATCACTAGCTGCACAGCTATTCAAAAAGCAAATTTGCCCTCTTTGACTTATTGGTAAACATTGCAAGCTCAGACCACATAATTTAGTCATAGTTCAAAATGCTTTTGAAAATCAATGATTTTGTCCTTTGGCTGGCTATAGATGATAAATGAATATCCTTCCTAAAGTCTCAGCTAATATAAGTGTTTACTTCAAAGTTTAGTAAGGAAACATCATGATTTGATAGGAACGAAAGGGAAATACAAATTTGGGAATATTCATGTTCAGAATTGGTAACTTGAGGGGGTATGGCCTGCATGTACTACTTCATTCAGTTATCTGTCTGATGATGACTATTTAGCTGTCACTGTCAAAAATGGAATTGGGAAATTCTGCAAATGACTGACTTTTATAGGATGTATTGCATTATTCTTTGGCATGGAGACTTACTTTTCATTCTAGTTTAAAGAAAAACCATGTTGCCATTTGGCACAAATAAAATGGTCATACGTTCTGTTCATTAAAATAAATATATTTGTTAAAAGCTTATTTTAGGTACTGTGACTGATGCCGAAGACATACAGATGATTAAGAAATGTGGCTCCTTTAAAGAAATTCCTAGTAGAGTTCACCATTCATATTCTGGAATTATTCTGCCCTTGCAGCCCAGTTTTATCCTAGTCTTCCCAAAGATCTTTGATGATGACCTAAAAGTGTTTGGAATTTACAAAGTGTTTTCTTCTTTGTATTTTAAAATCTATTTTGTAGATCAAAAGATACAGTGACACTCTCTCCATTTAAATGCCAATCATTAATCTTTTGACATTTCACAATGAAATTTGAGGATTACTCATGCACTCAGCATCACTATCATTTGTTTATTTCATCTATTTCTTGCAAACTTTCTATTGTTTATATGACTTTGCTGTTCGTTGCAGACACTTCAAATGTTCCAATTTATAAAATTTGTTTTCTATTTCTATGTCACTGTTTTCTAGATGTTTTAGGTATTCATTGCTGAAGGCAATATGTGTGTGAGTACAGAGAGGCAAATAGTATTTTGGTTAAACCAAAGTTTCGAAGGCTCGCAGCATGCAGCTTAAGGCAGAAGAATATATGGCTTTCTGGATGGTCTAAAAGGATTGAATCAAAAGACTGATCTGAAAGGAAAAATAATCAGCGAGTTTATGATTAACACTTAACCCATTTAAGCCAGTTGTGCTCACGTGATTTGTTTGAACTTGAAATTTTTTTTCTTCCTGATAGTCAATAGTGTCCCAAGCAAAGGAATAGAAGTGAACTTACATGTGCCTTATCAGGGAGTTGGGAATGATTATTGTTTTTCACATATCTTGCACCTGATCAAGGCATATAGTCTTTTTAAAAATATATTTTATTGATTTTTTACAGAGAGGAAGGGAGAGAAATAGAGAGTTAGAAACATTGATCAGCTGCCTCCTGTATGCTCCCTACTGGGGATGTGCCTGCAACCAAGGTACATGCCCTTGACTAGAATTGAACCTGGGACCTTTCAGTCTGCAGGCCGACACTCTATCCACTGGGCCAAACCAGTTTCGGCAAGGCATAACGTCTTAAAATACAATTACCATTCACAGTAGGACTTCAAAAGAACCCCATTCATACATGTGTCCAGGCTATAGCTCTTACATGGAAGTGTAACCAGTTCTCCTGTGGTCTCCACAGCATCGTGGGCAGAATTGAAGGATTGCTGCAGCATTCTGGGAACTTCTGGTCTAATGGTTTCTCACTCCCGTGCCAGCTCTTATGATCTCACCGATACTCTCAATATGCATCACTGTAGGCTAGCTGCTTTAACACAAAGCCCTACATCTCAATGTCTTAACAGAGTGAGTGTTTATTTCTCTCTTACAAAGCAGTTCAATATAGTTGATTTCCTAAATAGTGATTCTGGATGCAGGGTACTGTTTTCTTATGTTTCATCCTCAAGCGTGGACTTGGGGTTCTCTGCTGGATCCTTGGTGCCCATGCTGTGGAGGGGGGGAGAAAGAGTCTGAAAGATATGGGTCTTTCACATGGGTTCCTAAAAAGAGTGAATATTAGTTTCCTCTTATTGCTGCAATAAATAACCACAAACTTAGTGACTTAAAACAAGCCAAATGTATTACCTTACAGTTCTAGAGGTCAGAATTCCTAAAATATGGGGGTGTCAGAAGGGGAAAAACTTCCAGCCATGCTGTCTGAAATTATTTGAAATTTTTAAAACCTAACCTTAAGTGGATTCTTAGTATTATGCTCAATAATTCTACACATTTCCCTAGTTTGTTATTTGTCAACTTTTAGTATGCATCAGAGTCACTGGGCGGCTTAATGAAACACATAGTGCTACATTTTACATTCAGGGAGTCTGGGTGGAATTGGAGAATTTGCACATCTAATAAATTTTTAAATGATTCCCCTGGTCTAATGACCACGCTTTAAGAGCCACTGCTGGTATCTAGTCATTCTTGCGTGCTGTGAAATGTTTCCACATTTCTAGCATCAAATTTCTAACACCTTTTTCTGTCATTCTTACGTTAAGTTGGTAGTAACCTTGAGTCCTGTCTCAGAGCTTCTCCAACTGCGAGTGGGAAAGGACAATTTTTCTTTTTCTTTTTTTTTTAATTAATAGTCTGTTGCTCTGTTTTTCATTTCTAAATTTTTAAAATGTCCAATCTGTTGCTTTTGTAACAACAAAATAACGAGTATGTATTCTGGTGTACAAACATAAAGAAAAGAAGAAAACAAAGACAGATGAAAAAATGAGCCTAAAATTTTTAGTATTCGGGTCAGCAAACATAAAAGCACTCTGTCAAATTGCCATAATACTTTCTAAACACATGCTCTGAATTATGTTCTCATTTCATCAGGAGCCAGAAACCATGGGTTGTGGGTTATGGATAGTGCCTGCCTGTAGGCCACACGCTAGTGGCACTGCTCTGTATCACTGAAGATAGAGCAGTCAGAAGGGACCTCTCTCACGTCCCATCACCATAAATTTACCAATATACTTTTCCCCAATGTCTGCCAGTACTATATATAAATGGTCATTGCTCTTATAAAGGGTCAGACCCGAGGGGAACAAATATGGCGGCGGAATAGATGGACATGTCCTGAACCTTGTCCCTGAGCAGACAGAGGGAACAGCTGAGGGTCGCACTGGGATTGTTTGTTGGCGAGTTATGGGACAGCTATACCCCAGGAGAAAGTGGAGAACTGCTGGACAGGGCTCCCCTGACTGGGCAGCCCACACTGCTGCTGGGTTTTTCTCCCAGAGCCACCAGCTCGGCCGCGGAGACCACACCATCTTGATGGGGAAAGTGGATGTTTATGGAAGCCTGAGACTCTACAACTGCAGCACCTACCGAGCAGCTGCAAGCCCAGAACACTAGTCCCCAGTTGGCACAAACACACAGATTCAGAGAAGCTATACATTCCACACGGAAAGGTCAGATTTCGCCTGGGATAAGGAGAGACAGAACTACATAACCAGACACCTGGAGAAGAGACACCACGGGCAGACAAAGAAACAGCCTGCATATAAAAGAAAAGTAGGCATCACCAGAAAAGGAAGTAAATGAAAGCAACCTGCCAGAGAAATAGTCACAAGGTGGCTGAAAAGAATGGAAGACAAATTCAACAATATGAGTAAGAACCAAGAGGAAATGAAGAAGAACCAAGAAGAAATGAAAAATGACATTGCTGCTCTAAAGAACTCAAATAGAAAGCATCAAAAGTAGATTAGAAGAAACAGAGGACTGCATCAGTGAGCTATAAGACAAGGCAGGAAAAAATACCCAAGTAGAGCAGCTTCTAGAAAAAAAAAATTAAAAAGCAGGAGGAGAGCCTAAGGGACTTTGGAACAACATGAAACAAAAGAACATCTGCATAAAAGGGGCTCCAGAAGGAGAGGAAACTGAGCAAGAAATAGAAAACCTGTTTGAAGAAATAATGATAGAAAACTTCCCTCATATAGGAAAGAAAAGCCCCACACAAATCTGAGAAGCTCACAGAGTCCCAAGCAAAATGAACCCCAAAAGACCAACACCAAGGCACATTATAATTAAACTGGCAAACACCAGCAACAAAGTAAGAATCTTAAAAGTAGCCAGAGAGAGATCGAAAGTTACTACAAAGGAACCCCCATCAGACTAGCGACCAATTTCTCAACAGAAACTCATCAGGCCAGAAAGGAATGAATGAAATATACCAAGTTTTGCAAAGGAAGGGTCTGAATCCAAGAATACTGTACCCAGCAAGGCTATCAATCAAAATTGAAGGTGAAATCAGGAGCTTCACAGACAAAAACAGTCTAAGGGAATTTATTACCACCAAACCAGCAATGCAAGGGTCAAACCCAATAAAATTGTCCTCCCTCTCTCAAAGTCCATTTGTTTGCTCTACTCCATCAAAACAATAACAATAAATAACAACAAGAAAACAGTGGGACTTATCCCTATTAAAAAAAATAAAGCTTTCTGGACCTCAGATTTCTCTTACAGCAAAACTCTTCAAAGGAGCTCATAGTTATTAAAACAACAAGCCTATGCTGTCATGGTAACTACGGATTCTTTACCCTACCTGTAATGCTAGTTCAGAATGAAACTTGACCTGTGTTGCTAGTGTTCACGTGTTGTGGGCAGAGGGGTATTGAAGAGTAAGTTGATCTCTTCTCATGAATGTGTCTTTCACCAACTTGCCCACCCTGTTCTCTCCCCCCTTCGCCTTAGCAGGGAAGCAAGGCTGAAGTGTTTAGTCTGCCTTCACACATCATTAATGTAGGCACCAACTGAGGGGGACCTAGCCCCAGACTGGTGTCATTTAACCACTCACATCCCCAGCAACCCGATTAATTGCTATTTTCCACAAAGCTTTCTTTGCAATTTCTGCCTTAATTTGAGACAATTTCAATTAATGTTTCAAGTGTGATTTCATTAGACAATTTCACGCACTTAATAAAAATCAAGATCTATTGTAGTTCTAGTTTTTCCCCTTCTGCTTCATAATTCTCGTATTCTAAGTAATTGCATTTTTTTTCTGGCATGATTTGTCTTTGCCTAGTTTTGATCCTCATGCCTCCAAAATGTTATCTTCAGGCATGCAGAAATCCCCTCTTTTAAATGTAATTTAGCTAAGGCACTATTGCCTTTCCTTGTAAAATTTCAGAATTATCATCTCCTGTCTTAACATTTTCCTCCCTTCTTATTCAGTGTTCCCAGGACACCAGATTTTCTTTGAAGTGTGCTAATGTAATTTATTCTGCCTTTCTGTACAGTATCTATTTGATGAAGGAGCCATTTCTCTGTTTTGCTGCTATCTCCCCTCCCCACCAAGAAGTATTTTTTTTTTTTTGCCTTCCCTGGATCTGCTTTCCTGAGTCTATCTCGACTCTGTGAGTATAGGATATGTGATTCCCACATACCACTCCACACATTTTGATTTTTATGAATGTTGGAGTGGGGAAAGATTGTACGAAGTAATTTAGAGGCAGGAAATCACTGTAATAATATGAATCTTTTCAGAAGATTTTTCAGCAGGCACACAAAAGGGCCTGGTGCACCGCTCTCTTTGGCCAAGACTAGAGAGAGTAAAGAATTCTAGTCATGCAGGTCAAGTAGGAATTTGGTCCCTCTAAGCATATGCCTTAAACCTAAGGCCACCGGTGTGGCTCAGTGGTTGAGTGTCAACCAATGAACCAGGAGGTCACAGTTTGATTCCCAGCCAGGGCACATGCTTGGGCTGTGGGCTTGATTCCCAATGTAGACTGTGCAGGAGGCAGCTGATCCTTGATTCTCTTTTATCATTGAGGTTTCTATCTCTCCCTCCCTCTCCCTTCCTCTCTGAAATCAATAAAGATATATTTTAAACAAACAAACAAAAAAGCTACCTGAGACCATAGGCATAACTCTGAGATACCAAAGATAAAGGCTTTCCTAGAAAGATAAGGTGACCAATTTAATCCTGATTTGTATGGGACTTATCTAGTGTCTAGTGTCTTGGAAAACACCTCAGTCCCAAGGAAACCTGGTGAGTTGGTTACCCTATATAGCACAAAAGCCTCTTGTTGGATATGGATGACCAATGATCTCTCCTGGCAGTGTGCTTACAGGGGATATGTTTATTTTTTGCCCAACTCAAGCAATACAACTGCCTTCAATCTGTGTATCTGTATATATAGGTGGTGGGTGGGTGTGGCAATGGGAGAGAGTCAGTTGAGGAGCAAGGAGGGGAAAAAAATCACCCCAATATGAATGAATAGCACGGGAATATGTGGACTTCTTTGTTCCACCATCATTACAGTAGCATCTTCTGGTCCCTTCAGATTTTGAATCAGTTATTTAAAATGCAGCATCTCTATTGAAAACCTCATTTATCATTTGTTACCAACGCTTCTATGTGAAATGTCAAGTTGCCTTTGGCCTGGGCCAAACAGAAAAGGATTAGGGATCTCTTCTTCCCTCCTCAGACTCCTCCAACTTAGAGAATGAGTAGGGAGAAAACTTCAACATCCTCTCTACCACTGAGTGGCTCTTCCACAAAGGAGAGGTGGTGGCTACGATGGTTGCCTAGAAACTCACATTTATTGGACCACATTTTAAATCACAGAGTTGCTTTCAAAGTTTACCTCCAAGTAAACTTTTCTCTTTCATTACCTTCCTCACCCAAGGATGTTTTTCCATTGATTTTTTAGAGAGTGGAAGAGAGGGGGAAAGACAGAGAATCACTGATGTGAAAGAAACACATCCATTAGTTGCGTGAGATTGATTGTCTCTTGCATGTGCCCTCACCAGAACCTGGGCTGGGGAGCAGCATGCAGTCGAGGTACATGCCCTTGACCTGAATGGAACCTAGAACCCTTCAGGCTGCAGGCTGATGCTCTATCCACTGAGCCAAACTGGCTAGGGCCTCATGAATCTTTAAGAGGGCAGAGGCTGCCTTAAATTTCTATCTGCCAGTTTTTTAGGTTCTTTGCTTGTAAATGAGAAATCAAATGAAAAAAGGAATTTATTCTTCAAAGTCACTCTCCATTCAGGTAGACCCTAAACTCTGTCTGAAATAGTGTGGTGATTGTAGCCTAGGTTAAAGTTATATTTTCTAGTCCAAATTTTACCAAAGAGTACACAGTTTGAGATTATTGTGTGTGGGAGGCCACTAATAAGACTTGACCCTGGTTAAGAAGCAGCAGCAGAAGATGGGCATCTTCACCCAGGAGAAAAGAGGATTTTACTTGCTATATTTTATTCATTCATTCAACCTGGAGGCCACTTGATTTACCATATGGCAATCATTCATCTATTTACCATTTCTAGTTTTACCTTTTCTAGAATGTCATATGATTAGAAACATATAGTATGTAGCCTTGTCAAATTGCCTTCTTTCTTTTAGAAATGTGCACTTAAGATTCATCTAGGAGAAACCAAGATGGCGGCATAGGTAAATACCTAAATTGCTGTCTTGCACAACAATTTCAAAACTATACCTACAAGACAAAACGGACATCATCCAGACCCACAGGAAGGCTGGATGAGTGGAAATTCTACAACTAGAAGGAAAGAAAAAATAGCACATTTTCAGAGTGCTTGACTAATTTCTCTTGTGATGAAGTATTTGCAACTTTAACGTCAACACGCTCTTTGAACTCGAGAGGAAGGAACATATAACTGACCATGTCTGAAAATGGGTTCAGGTAGGAATACTCTTCCTCTGTCTAGAGTTTGTCCTTGTGATTTATTAATAGTCATCACAAATGCTGGCATCATGGGAAACTGTCTTCGAATTAATTTAAATGGGAAGCCAGTGTCAGACGGGGACAAATCAATTCTTGGAATCAGAACAATCTCTCTTTCCACAGATCCTGTTGATACTCAGCTGTGAGTGTGTGAGGTCAGAATCTTTTGTTAATAAATCTAGTATCATTACAAAGAACCCATTTACATTCTGTCATTATGCATGACTGGTACCAGAGAGAGCTTTATATGTATTGTGCATGTGTGAGTCAACATTTATTTTTAAGTTACCAATGCGAGTCATATATACTGGCTGGTTGGACGTACGTACGGTCAGTCACTTAACCTTTAATATATAGAGATAGGACATATTCCAAGGGAAGCAAGGTTTCAGTAGAGCTCAGAATAGAAAGTGAGATCTATACTTGGCTGAAGGCCACTCTCAGTGATCTTCCTCTGGGTGCCACTCTCATTGGCTGGGCTTCCTGCCTGCCAGGGCAGCCTCAAGGTTACCGCTCTCAGTTTCAACCTTGTTCTCTCTTTGAATGTATAATAACAGGACCGAGTGCACACGTTTCCTTCCATCCCAACACGCCTACACTTCGGCTTTGATGTCTAAGTTAATGTTCTTCATGTTCTCCCCATTTTCAAAAACTGTTTTGAAATGTGGATTATCTCAGGGTACTTCCCAACCTGTATGCAGATTTTGCTGACTTCCTGTTTCTTTGTCCACAGGAGAGCTCTATAATGCAGGGAGGGAATTTGCATGTCTTCCCGTGGCGTGCTGCTGTGTTCCCGCACTGCTCTGTGTGGAAACATTCTGTACTATTTCTGATAACGTTATATTCAGAGGTGAAGGCCCAGGAAGTAGTATAATCAAGATTGGAAAAAGGTTTCATGCTTTCTACCCCAGTGTTCCAGTGCCTGTCAGAATGCTGTTAAAAAGAATAGAGATGAACGCACGCCCTCACTAGACCTATCGATTTCGTAGGTCCAGTAAGAACATTGCACCCTGAAGAGGGAGAGTCGATCTTAGAAGATATTCCTGCTACCTCCCAAATCAAGTGCATTCCTTTCAAACTCCTTCTTTGTTATTACAGTACAAATGGCCGAGTCTCTGTTGCTTCTCTCCCCTCAGGCTATCATCCTCTGATGTTCCCCAGCATAGACTCTCCCAGCTCCTCATTATCTTCTGATATTGATTTTTCTACATCTACGAGGGCGACAGGAGCGAACCAGTATAGATCTTGTCTCTCCCTCCTCCACAAACAATAATATCTCCTTTATGGGCCTGTTATCTTCTGCATTGTAACGTATACAGGTCTGCCCCAACTTAAACATTTCTCCACCTAGATCAGTGGTTCTCAATCTTCCTAATGCCGAGACCCTTTAAGACAGCTCCTCCTGTGGTGATGACCCCCAACCATAACATGATTTCCGTTGCTACTTCATCACTGTGATTTTGTTACTATTATGAACTGTCATGTAAATATCTGATAGGCAGGACGTATTTTCATTGTTACAAATGGAACATCATTAAAGCATAGTGATTAATCACAAAAACAATATGTAATTATATATTGTGAAATATTTATTTCTAATGACAAATAAATGAATTTTTTTTTGTCTTGAATCATGGTATAGCATGGGTAACAGTCTTCATATAACAATAGTAAACTACATGGCTACACTTTGCTACACCAAGGAGCGGTGTGTTGGTTCCTAAGACCATGGGAAATAGGTGTTTTCTGATGGTCTTAGGCGACCCCTGTGAAAGGGTCGTTTGACCCCCAAAGAGGTCGCGACCCACAGGTTGAGAGCCGCTGACCTAGATCCTACCTGCCCCTCCAGATATCACTCTCTCTCTTTCTTCCCAAATTGTGATGAAGCTTCTGATGGGAACTATTCCTACGTCCTCAAAGGCTCATTTCTTGGTTCTCTGCAGTCTGGATTTGGTCCCCTTATTCCAGCTCAAGCCATTTTTCTGGGGTCATCACTGATACTAGTGTCGCTATCACCTGACCTTCCTGTAGCATGAGACTTTGGACTTGGCCTCTCTTTGTCACATCCCTACAGGTATTTCCAGCTCCTCATTCCATACTTTATAAATAGATAGTATCAATTGCTGACTATGTGCGAAGGCATTATTCTTAGAACCATGCGTTTTGTCATATTTTTGTACCTTGTTTTTTAAAAAACAAAGCGAGTGTGATTGGGGGCACATAGAGAATGCCAAAAGGAAAGATGAGATGAATAATACGATGGAGCCAAGACTTTTGAGGTTTTGTTGCTAGACACTGAACATTTATATATTGGCGGTGGGAAGCTTCCATGGACTTTAGTGTAAGAATAACAACGAACAAAGTTCTTGTTGTCAGGAACCTTTACACTTCTCTCTAGGTTTTTGATCTTGAATATTCATAAGCCCACTGAGATGATTGTATGCTAGAATGAGAACTGTAACTCCCTGTCATTTTAATTGCCCTTCTTTCTTGCTTTGGCTCATACCTCTGTTTCTTCATGTCTATAGTTTCCTGTTCACTCCACCTCCCCCTATTAGCAGGAGCCGGTAAAGGGTTGGGCCAGGGATTCATTTAGCTTTGAACCTGATGAATGATATTCAAGCAGAGATCTTGTATTCGTTTGCTAGGGCTGCTAGGATATTTTTCCATTGATTTTTAGAAAGAGTGGAAGGAAAGGGTGAGAGGCAGAGGGAGAGAAACATCAATGTGAGAGAGACACATTCTTGGTTGCCTCCTGCACACGCCCCAACCAGGGCCGGGGATTGAGCCTGCAACTGAAGTCCATGCCCTTGACCGGAATGGAACCCGGGACCCTTCAGTTTGTGGGCTGACGCTCTATCCACTGAGCCACCCCAGCTAGGGCTCCCTCTGTCTCTTTACATCGTTTTCCTCCTATGTTGGTCTGTGTCCAAAAGCCCTCTTCTTAGAGTGACCTCACTCATACCAGTTTAGAACCCTCCTTGATAACCTCATTTTCGTGTGGTTGTCTCTGTAAAGATGCTATTCCAAATAAGTTCACATTGTGAGATAATAGTGTTAGGACTTCAACATATCAATTTTGGGGTGAACACAGCCTATCACAGATATCAAGCCGAGGGAAGAGGTTGGAGATGAGATGACATTTGCTGTTATCTGTACAAAAATGATATTTAAAGCCATGAGGCTGCATGAAGTTACTATGTGGCCTGAGTGGAGACAGAGAAGATGCCTTCAGATGCTCTAACATTTAGAGGTGGGTGATTTTCACTCACATTTCCTCGGAATCTTCAGACATACATGTTCATGAATTATAATTCCACCCAGATTAAGAGCCCGTGACTTTCTGAGCTTAAGGGCCATGCTTTCTGAGGAGAAGAGCACTTTGTGAGGTGGTTAAGATTAACTGAGAGAGAGAGCGAGAGAGAGAGAGAGAGAGAGAGAGAGAGAAGGTTCTGAGGCCTGAGGCTGTTGTGTTCTTCAAAAAGCTTATTTCTGGGTATTTATTATTCTTACTATTTTAGCACTGTCTGGAAAAACAAAGCAAAATTTAATATGCATTAAAGAACTTTGCCGGGGCTGAATAATAGTCTTGATAGAAAGTGTGAGACTTCTTTCAGATGTATAACTTCCAGGATGTTCTGTAAGTGAAATAAAAAACAAAGCCATTTTATTTTCCTCTTTTGTTACTCATTGGCACAGGGCAAACCATTTCCACTTGCTTTGAGCTTCTGGAATGACTGCAACTCAGGGTGTAGCTGTATTCCTGGAAGGGTAGTTTCTGCTCATGCAGTCAGCAGACGTTTGCGGAATGCCCTTTGCAAATCATGAGACTGAATAGGAAGGTCACAGGTCTCACCTAAGGAATAGTATGTGATGATTTTGCTTTCTGGGTTAATTCTTTTTTTTTTTTTTAATATATTTTATTGATTTTTTGCAGAGAGGAAGGGAGAGTGATAGAGAGTTAGAAACATCGATGAGAGAGAGACATCGATCAGCTGCCTCCTGCACACCCCCTACTGGGGATATGCCCACCATCAAGGTACATGCCCTTGACCGGAATCGAACCTGGGACCTTTCAGTCCGCAGACCGATGCTCTATCCACTGAGCCACACCGGTTTCGGCTCTGGGTTAATTCTTCATGCAGACAACATATTATGGTAGGAAGAATGAGGAACTTCGTCAGGAATTTTCTCCCCAGCTCTGACTCCAATCTAGAGAGCATGCCTTCTTCCTAGACTTAGCCCAACCAATGAGAGGTGTGGACGTGACGACTTACGATATGTCTACTCAACCCAATGTTCCACAATCTTACGCTTTAAAACTTATCTACAGTTTTGAAAAGCCATCACTTTTTCCCAGATAGACACAACATGGCCCGATTCTGGGACTTGATCTGGATGTGGGGGTGACATTCTAGGCGGGGAGACTGAGTGTCCCTGTCACAGGATAACAAGAAAGGCTTAAGAACAAATCCCAACACCCCGCACCTTGCCTCTGGTGCAACTTTCTGCTTCTGTTCTCCTCCACCCACCTGGTCTCTGACTCACGCTCCATTAAAATTATTCCGAGGGATCTTCGTGAATGCTAGGCCTCAAAGTGTTCAGCTTGCTTGAGAAATATATTTAAAAATGTCATCTTTTTTCTTATCTTCTGACTCTCATGTTGAGCTATTGTTCTCTTATTGGGGGACTCCTCCTCACTTTCTGTACTGAGATCAGACACTCTGAGGTGTAATATGGGAGCAAGAGGCTGCCCTTAAAGTGTACTTACCACCTTATGACTTGGAGGCCCCGGATCCTTGCCATCAGCTACAAATCCCCCACCCCCTTTTCTAAAAACATATTTTATTGACTTTTTACAGAGAGGAAGGGAGAGGGATAGAGAGTTAGAAACATCAATCAGCTGCCTCTTGCACACCTCCTATTGGGGATGTGCCTGCAACCAAGGTACATGCCCTTGACCGGAATCGAACCTGGGACCCTTCAGTCCGCAAGCCAACGCTCTAGCCACTGAGCCATGCCAGCTAGGGCTACAATTTTCCTTTTAATGACTGCTTAAAATCTGATGTTCTCCTGGGTTTCGGTTATTCACCCTGGATATAGGCATATTATTTATCATCTATTGTTCTCAATCAGCAGCAAAGGAAACATAGGATGATGTCCACTCACTGGCAGAGAAATCACCTAACTGGTGTCAAAGTTGTAATTTGCCTTCTTACTCTAAACACTGAATTTCCTTTTCATCATCTGGAGTCTTCATTGGCGGACACTCTTCTCATAAGGGTGTCACTTTCCATTTGATTTTAAAGAGTAATTAAGTTTAAAAATCTAGAACTGGAAGTGAACTTACCAATAACTAGGCTTATGAGAAAGCATGGCTAGTCCAGTGGTAAAACAAGTTGTTCAAGTTCACACTGAGACAGGCAATGGGATTCTCATTAGAACTTTAGGCACAAGGATGACTCCCCAGTGATCTAATACTTTTCCTCAAACACGACTTTGTCTTATTATTATTATTATTATTATTATTATTATTATTATTTTATGAAATGAATGATTCCATTTAAATATCCATGTTTCCCCCCGCTAAATTTGTATTTATAAACCGTGAGGAGTAGCAAATATGTGAATAGCTCTGGAACATTATGACTTTAAGGAGAAAACATTTTGTGTTGAAGTAGAGGTTTCTTTGTGCTCATTTATTATTCTGGAAATTTTGAATGTCAGGTTGTTTTCTAAAGGTAAATGAACTCTACTTAGAAACAGTAAGAGTGTGGATCTCAAGGATGTGACCTCATCCTCAAGGCCCTGTACTTATAGATCTTCCTCTTCCTACTACCTACCAAATGATGTCGCATTAAAACGATTTCAAGGGTCCAAGCCATAAATGAGAGGTCTATCTCCTTCTTTGAGAATTTAGCTCAGAAGTCCATTCAGACCCTCCTCCTTTCTCTTCCACAGGCTGGATCATGGGCCTCCACATCTTTCTGTGGTTCCCTATATTAAGCACTCACCATGTTCTGGAAATGTCTACTGATTTGTCATTTCCTCTACTGTTCTGTGGCTTTTGAAGTCAGAGGCTCAGTCTTTATCTTGTACTCATAGAGTACTTAGCACAGTGCTTGAGACAAAGTGCATGGTTAATAAACATTTCAACAGGGAAATAAGTGAACACATGTGTAGTTGTGTAGAGAAGATATTAGCCAAGGTCCTTGGAAGAGCAGGTGTCAAGACAGGGCTAGATGTTGATGTGTTTTATTACAGAAAACACCTGTCAGAGAAAAGGAGAGGGAACTGGGAAAGGTTGGAGGCCCATAAGAGTGTCAGAACTCTGGCCTGGAATGAATGAGAAGGAACATAAGCCGGGCAGAGTGGGTGTCAGAGAGATGTAGACTGACGAGCCCTCTCAGGAAGGTGCTGGCAAGTGGGTGGAGAGGCTGACAATCTCCTCCCCTTGGTGATGACGCTAGACAAGAGCAGCCATGTTTGTAGGGAGAAGTAAGGTTGTTATTGTTTTCCTCATTTTACACCCAAGGAGACTGAAGGTCAGAGACTTTATTGTCCACCATTTGCCTGGGGTGTCTATCACCCTCACTCCACCACGTCTGAGTAGTGATCAGTGCAGTCTGATTAGATCTATTTGATTCAGTGAAGCCCTCAGTGATCTCTCCTGCAGCTGTGCCTCGATTGCATACATTTCTACGGAGTGTTCATCTCATTGAGGGTTTGGGTGGTTCTTCCCTCTGATGAGGGTGGGTGGGTGCTCTTCTCATTTTGTAGTAACTCATTTCTTTCATTCCGTGTTCTCTATCCTTTACCAGCGAAGAGCTTCAACTCCATAGTTCCCTTCCTGAGGGAGGTCCTCTTTCTAAATTCCTTTTAGCCAGTTAGGGGGAATGTCAATGGTTTTTCCTGAGTGGTTTTTTCCTCCTTAAAAATAACCAGGTTAAAATAATTATATCCAAGGGAGCATATTTTGGGATGGCTAACTCTGCTCCTCCTTGTTAACACAACAGAAATGTGCATTATTAACATAGTTTTATATACCTAAAGTCTATTAAGTAAACTCAGTGTTTTATTTTATTTTCTTTTCTTTTCTCTTCTTTTCTTTCCTTCCTTCCTTCCTTCCTTCCTTCCTTCCTTCCTTCCTTCCTTCCTTTTTCCTTCCTTCCTTCCTTTCTTTCCTTTTTTTGTTAATTCTTACCCGACAATATTTTGCCATTGATTTTTAGAGAGAGTGGAAGGGAGAGGGAGAGACAGAGAGAAATATCAGTGTGAGAGAGACACATTGATTGGTTGTCTCCTGCACACACTCTAACCAGCGGCAGGGATACTGCAACCGAGATACGTTCCCTTGACCAGAATTAAACCTGGGACCCTTCAATCTACAAGCTGATGCTCTGTCCACTGAAGGCATTACTTTATCAGTGGTTCTCAACCTGTGGGTCACGACCCCTGTGGGGGTCGAATGACCCTTTCACAGGGGTTGCCTAAGACTATTGGAAAACACCTATTTCCCATGGTCTTAGGAACCAACACACCACTCCTCGGTGTAGCAAAGTGTAGCCATGTAGTTTACTGTTGTCATAGGAAGACTGTTACCCATGCTACACCACGATTCAAGACAAAATTTCATTTATTTGTAATTAGAAATAAATATTTCACAATATATAATTACATATTGTTTTTGTGATTAATCACTGTGCTTTAATTATGTTCAATTTATAACAATGAAAATACATCCTGCCTATCAGATATTTACATGACAGTTCATAATAGTAGCAAGATTACAGTTATGAAGTAGCAACGGAAATAATTTTATGGTTGGGGGTCACCATCACATGAGGAGCTGTCTTAAAGGGTCGCGGCATTAGGAAGGTTGAGAACCACTGTTCTATATGGAAAAAAAATTAATAATTCTTCTTTCAGTTTACTTTTATTTGAAAAAGATCAACCTTAGGAACCTTGCATTATTTACTGCTGTTGCTCAAGAAGAGCACTTAGATGTAACCCTCTTCTTGAATCCATTGCACGGCAGCAGCCAGTTTCTTAGTTCATTTCTGGAACAAACCGTAGATCATGTGAAGTATCTTCTAAAAGCTAGCTTGGGGGCAGCAATAAACTGTGTCTCATGGTGCAAGCTGATGAATGTGATTTTCTCCTCTGTGCAGATCTAAATTGCTTTTGTCTTCTCAATTCTGTGGCGAGTTAAAAATCAAGAGCACAAAAGATTGCTTGAAATGCAGTTATTATGTAAGGAATAGAGTTGAGCTTGACAAAGATTCTACTAGTAGGTATTCTAGAATAAAAATAGAATCGATGGACGATCTTGTAAAAGGTATATTCTCTTATGGACTCTCCACTTTTATATTTTTAAGTTGGGGATAATAATAATACCCTTTGTATAGCATTGTTGTGAGAACTAAATAAGATGTGATATAAATATTAGGATGGAGCCTAGATTAGCAAACATGCTTATAGATTAACTGTGATAGTAAATAAATTATGGTAAATCTTTTTTTTCATATATTTAATTGATTTTTTACAGAAGAGGAAGGGAGAGGGATAGAGAGTTAGAAACATCAATGAAAGAGACACCAATCAGCCACCTTCTTCACATTCCCTACTGGGGATGTGCCCATAACCAAGATACATGCCCTTGACCAGAATCAAACCTGGGACCCTTGAGTCCATAGGCCAACGCTCTATCCATTGAGCCAAACCGGTTTCAGCTAAATCTATATTTTAGTAGACCATGCAGCATATAAATACTGTTGTAGAAAAATATTTAGGGACATCAAATATGTCTAAGACTAAAATCAGTTTACAATATCATGTGCCCCATTTGGGGGAAATATATAAATGGGCTAAGAAAATAATTTGTTTTACCAAGTATTACATAATTTGTACATGTTAGTAATGATCTACAAGGTCAAGGCAAAGCCACATGCTCCAGAAAGTCATTATCACAAGGGACTCATTCATGTTCCATATTGTTTGGGTGGCTGATCCCTCTTCATGCCTTCTGGTATACCTATTATCCACAATTCTGGTATTTTCCATGTTTGACCACTGCCTAGCCTAATTTAACATTTATATATTTCTTCCATTTCTAAGCTTTCAAATTAAGAGAGAGAGGCTAAGCCTTGAGCTTAGTCCACCTTCTTTTACCCAAATGTGGTCATTTGGATTATGTGACTTGGGTCTGAGTTCACTCTGTTGAAAATCTTTCTGAATCCTGCCCACAGCTCTAAACACATGGGTAAATTTGTTTTTCAAGATGACTAAACTTTGCACCAAGCACTTGAGGAAATAATTTTGAACTTATCTGACTCCAGATCACTACCCACAGCACCGGATCCATGGACAAGTGGTTGTATTTAGCATTACTTCCTGCAACTTACACAACTATGTGCGAGATGGCAAGTTGTCTGCCAAATTCTTGTTTCCCCTCCTCCACATTATAGCATTACTGGGGCTGTATGAAGTCTGGGACAGCAACTTTAAAAAAATTAAAAAAATATATATTTTATTGATTATTTTTACAGAGAGGAAGGGAGAGAGATAGAGAATTAGAAACATCTGTGAGAGAGAAACATCGATCAGCTGCCTCCTGCACACTAGCCACTGGGGATGTGCCCACAACCAAGGTAAGTGCCCTTGACCGGAATCAAACCGGTCAATGGGACAGGAGCTCTTCAAATCTACTCCACTCCATGCGTAGCCAAGTGACAGGAAAATAAGAACCAAAGTTATCTGACCCATAAACACTGTGCTTTCATGACTTTTCCTCTTCCGACTGCCCACAGTTGGAAATGAAATGTTCAAGATGGTAGCGCTTCTGCCTGCCTGGGTCCTTGAATGGTGGCAGGGAGAGGGACCATTCCACTGTCCTTTACCCGAGCCCAGGACTGTCCCAGCGTCTGTTGTGCTTAAGCTGGTGTTTATCTTAGGGCTTTTTGTTATAGCAGTCTGCCTACCGGAACTAATACTCTGGGATTTAATTATTTACCTTTTAGATATTTTCCAAGCTCTGAGCATAATGTACTTTATTTCGTTTGATGAAAGAAAGAAAAAATAATACTCCAATCGCACACTGAGTTGATTACTGAGACAACTTTCTACCTCTATTTGATTATCTATGACTTTTACTGTCTGCTTATACGGAGGTCACTTAAGCGATTCTCTGGACTTATTTTCATCTTATAAGATCTCCTGATCAAAGTTCTTAAATACATACTTAAAGTAGCTTAGTGATAGATACAAACATAAATCTTGCCGAAGTCATTCTTCATCTTTCTCATGACAACCCTGTATCAGAATGTGGAAAGGAATGGAACATAATCACAAGGATAGAGTCAGAAATGACCTTGAATACAAAGTTTAGTCTTTCATCAGCATTCTCTGTTAGCTTTAGTGAGATATTTCATTGTACAATGCACTGTTCTGTGCCCTAAAGTGGAATGCATACTTTAAATTCCCTAAGAAATCCCTTTAGCATTTTTGTTTGTTTGTTTGTTTTAGTTTCTGGCAAGCTGCTGAGACTTGAAATAAGAATTATAGATTCTCTATAATATTAAAGGCATATTTAGGAATGTGCTATATTCTTACCTTTCAGATTTTGATTTTTACTAGAGTAGGAAAATGAGAACACCTCACTTTTTCACGGTGGGAGTTCTGAAAAGAAATGGGCACTGTGATCCTTGAGAGATGGCGCACGAATCAATTATGGGGTCTTGGAGATGTGGGTTATTGGCCCAACAATTTCCTGGGCTTAATACCCCATTCTTACTGTAAATATGATAACCTTTTAATTGTTAGACATCTTCTGAACTTATTCATATTTTCAAAAAAAAAGTGCACTTCCCTCCTTCCCTGCTGAAACCAATTTGTTGTCACGTTTGGTTGATTTTTGACAAATGGGTCTTTCTCATAAACCTGATGACTTTCCACAGTTCCTCCTCTTCTTCTTAAAAAAACAACACATTTTTATTGATATTGTAGAGGGAGGGAGAGGAAGAGAGAGATAGAAACATCATGGATGAGGGAATCATTGATCAGCTGCCTCCTGCATACCCCACACTGGGGATGGAGCCTGCAATCTGGGCATGTGCCCTGACTGGTAATCGAACTGTGACCTCTTGGTTCATAGGTCGATACTTAACCATGAAGTCATGCCAGCCAGGCAGTTCTTCCTCTTCTTGACTTTTCCACATGGCGATGTTTAATATTGGCTCCTCAAAATCCAGTTTTAGGCATCATCACTTCTGGGGTACCATCTCTAATCCTGTTTTCCTATCTTCAGAATCACTTCCTAATCTGCATCCCCTCCATATACATGTCTCCTGGTACATTTGACATACCATGTGATCATTAGTTTGCTGATATGTCTCCCAGTACATATCAGCAATGGAGAGTTTGTTGAGACAGAAGGAATAGCTCATTACTATTTCTGGGAGGAAAGTGAGTACCTATTGCATAGGAAGAAGGAAGGCAGTAAATATTTATAAAATTCTATTAAGTTTAATCAGCAGATCTTTTTTTTCCTAAATTTAATCTTTTCCTAGGATACTCTCTAGTTAAATGTCCCAATAAAGACCCCAATGTAAAATTTAAAATATATCTTTGGTTTTAGTGTGAACTTTTAACTGTAGACTTGATGCATAAATAATCAACTGCATTGAATAAAAAATGATTAATAATGGGCTGTAATTTTACTAGGAACATAAGTGGGCAGTTGGAAACCATTTCATAGGCGATAACCAGAAATATAGAATCCTCCCAAAGGCTAAAAATTGCAGAATGATTCACCTAGAAACTATATAATTATTTCAGCTTTTAACTTTTTTATCTAAAGTGAATTTTATTTATAGAGCAATGTATGGCAGAGAGACATTTGCATGCCTAGATAAAATGGATGCATAGTGCCTTTAATTTAAATCATTTTAGATCAGATGATTTAGAACTGTTCAGCTGGGAACAGAAAGGGCTGTTTTCAAAAAAAAAACTATAGGTTATAAGAATGAATCATTTTAAAACCTCAGTTTCATGTTTGATGACTCATAAAGCTTCTTAAGGCAAATTACAGGAGAAATTATTAAGAAATTGAACTTTGCAATTAGACAGACCACGGTTTCCCTCTCTCCCTTGGCCTTTGCTGGCTGTCTGGCCCTGTACAAATTTAGAAAGGTTCTAAAAGTCAGTTAATGCATCTGTAAAATAGTTGCAATACATATCTTGTTGGACTGTTTGCAGAATTAAATATGATTATCTGTGTACATGCGTAGGGCCCTGGTCACCTGTTATCTCTGCTCAGAAAACGATAGCTATTCCCATCACTACGACAGATGCATAGAAATGGGTGATGCTAAGAAAATGTCAGATTTTTCTGCCTATGTTTTCTTCTAGGATGTTCATAGTTTTGAGACTGACATTTAAGTATTTAATCCATTTTGAGTTTATTCTTGTATGTGCTGTAAAATAGTGGTCTAGTTTTATTTTTTTGCATGTATCTGTGCCATGTTCCCAGTACCATTTGTTGAATAGACTGTCTTTACACATTATATGTTCTTGCCTCCTTTGCCATTTATTAATGGGCAATATAGGTGTGGGTTTATTTCTGGGCTCTCTATTCTGTTCCATTGATCTACGTGACTGTTTTCACGCTAGTCTAATGTTTTTTAAAAAAATATATTTTATTGATTTTTTACAGAGAGGAAGGGAGAGGGACAGAAAGTCAGAAACATCAATGAGAGAGAGACATCGATCAGCCGCCTCCTGCACACCCCACTGTGGAGATGTGCCTGCAAGCAAGGTACATGCCCTTGACCGGAATCGAACCCGGGACCTTTCAGTCCGCAAGCCGACGCTCTATCCACTGAGCCACACCGGTCTCGGCCCAAACTCTATATTTTAACTGGAAAAGTTGGGGGTCGTCTTATACGCCAGAAAATAACGGTAGTTACCTCTCTGTTTTGTATTTGTAAAAGCTACCTTTCCTCAGTAAGATGGCCAGCATCTTGAACTAATTCCCATAAACTTCCTATAAACTGGTCTCCACAGTGCCTACCCCCGTCTCTAGTTAGAACAGGTTCTTACTACTTGTTTACCAAATAAACGCATTAGTAAGTCTAGTTAGTAGAGAAAATGTCTATGGGCAGGCACTGGAGATTATGGGGGCGATGCATAGAGCGGTGCTAACAGAAACATAACCCAGATAGCTGCTCCTCCCAAGGAGAAGAAAATTAGTATCATTATCAAGAAAATCAGGTCTCACTTGATGTCGTTTCCGTCTAGGGACAGTTGTCCCTCCCAGTGTGTCCTGCGGGGGCTGGGCTGACTGTCGTTGTGGTCTGGGGACAATGTGTTCTTTATGGCTTTAGAAACAGAAACGCGAGGCTCTGCTATAAATCTCATCCGATTTTAAACTCTTGCTTTCAGTTTCTCCTTCAGATAAGCCGGAAGTTTCATTCTTTAAAGAAAAAATGAGAATCTGGCTTGTTTTTTTTTTGGTAAAAACATAGGTGATCTGAAAGGCAGAGGGTTTTCAAATTAAAGATGGAGAAAATAGGAGCGTGCAGGCTGCCCGGCGTTGCAGGAAGAGCACGTCTCTCTGTTTGGGAGCTAATGTGGCCTCCTCTGGGGTTCCTCAGAAGCCATTGAATCTTTTCAAACCCCCATCTTTCGGC
>JAAGEH010000041.1:66228532-66270323 GCA_011751065.1 Lasiurus cinereus
GGGGGCTGTGGCTTTCCCCACGCCTTGGGTCTCCATAAAAGGGAGTGTGAAAGCCAGCGTTTCATCTTCTTTGATCTTCCTCACTCCCTTCTGTTCACTATTAATCCTACTTTCGAGATCACAAACCTGACACCGGTCTGTCTCGCCCCAGGTCCCTCGATCGATAGGTGGCTGAGGGAATGCCACGCAGGTGCCTGGCTTCAGATTTCGTGTTTCTGGGAGAGAGGGATGGTTCTGTTCACTCTGTGATGGAAGAACTGGGGAATAATGAACCTGGGCGTTTAGAAAAAACGACTGCTTTCAAAATAGCGAGTTTAGTGTGATTATAAAAGTGTAAATCGCCCTGTGTTGGAACATTTATAAACACGGAAGAGAATGAATTATTTAATAGACAGAAACAGATTGTCATCTATCATCTCAGAGGGAGGAAGACAGGGTTTGCGGGTAGGATTTATGACTTTGATGTCTCAATCGGGAAAGTGCCTTTGGGACATCCTGAATTTTCATGCTGAATTTATATGATCTACACCCACCCAGGTTCATATATTTGACTTAAGCAAAATATGTTTTAGAGGAAAAAATTCCATTTCACAGATACCTGGAGCAAAGCTCAGAGTATTCTTCGATTTCTCATTAACATTTCAATTGGAAAGAAACCTTAAGAAATCTTTCTGTTGAATGTCTGTCTGACACTCTACCCTGTCTCTGAAATCATCAGACTGTTCACTCTGCCTGTTTGCACACCTTCAGAGCAAAAAGGCTGTTAGTCTGACAGGCACAGTGTGGTAAGGCTCTGAGGACCGGAATCCAACACATGAGTTGAAATCCTCGTTCTGTTTCTTTTTTTTTTTTAATATATTTTATTGATTTTTTACAGAGAGGAAGGGAGAGGGATAGAAAGTCAGAAACATCGATGAGAGAGAGACATCGATCAGCCGCCTCCTGCACGCCCACTACTGGAGTTGTGCCCGCAACCAAGGTACATGCCCCCGACCGGAATCGAACCTGGGACCCTTCAGTCAGCAGGCTGACGCTCTATCCACTGAACCAAACCGGTCTCGGCTCGTTCTGTTTCTTAGAAGATACATGATTCCTGGCTTGTCACTTAAAGTTATGTTCATGCTTTCATTTGTTCATTCATTCTTCACCCACAGATGTTGATTGAGTGGCCACCATGTCCTGGGCACTGTGCTAAGAGCTTCAGAGGGCATGTCTGCTATGAATCATGGCGCTTGCCTTCACAGAACCTGAGGACAAAATATAGACAACATGACTACATAACAGACATAAGAGTGTTTTTGCGAGGGAGAAATTCGGTGGGATGGTAGATGCTGTGTTCCAAGGTAGGACATGAGTGAGATGTTGGCTTAAATAAATGGTGGGCATAGGTCTGGGGAAGACAGAGACTCAACAGGAGCAAGGTGCTTGCCTGCCTTCTCAGGGGATATTGTGGGAGGTGGGGAGAGTCCAGAGTCACAGCCAGAGTTTGGAAGGCTGTGGAGTATGATGAGAACCAGTGCTGGCCAAAGATGCCCTGGGAGATGTGATCCAGTCCCTCAGCCATACAATTTTTCCTGAGTGTAACCACGCTCATGAACTTGATTCAATTTCTTTTTTTTTTTAAATATATCCCATTGATTTTTCACAGAGAAGAAGGGAAAGGGATAGAGAGCCAGAAACATCGATGAGAGAGAGAGACACCGATCAGCCGCCTCCTGCACACCCCCTACAGGGGATGTGCCTGCAACCAGAATACATGCCCTTGACCGGAATCGAACCCGGGACCCCTCAGTCCCCAGGCCAACACTCTCTCCACTGAGCCAAACTGGTCTCGGCTTGATTCGATTTCTTAACAGAGAGATACAGAGGCGTGTGCTTGGTCTAGGTTGTAGATTAGACAGAAGCTGGGTAACACTCTGAAGGCAGACAGAAGCATGCAAGAGGCAGTGAGGCATGGACCCCTGGGAGAAAATTTAAATTGCACACCCCCAGAACTGGTACGTGAGCCTTATTCAGCCACATCTCTGTATCAGTCTGATTTTGCAGAGCAATCTGGGGAGACATTCTAGCCTATGTCACTTGTTGGTTGACTATAGCTCCGTACCACAGTTTCATTCTGTCATTGAGCCGAGGGAACAGCCCTCACTGGGGAATGCTGTTCTCATAGGAGAAGAAAAAGTAGTATTAGAGCCGAAACCGGTTTGGCTCAGTGGATAGAGCATCGGCCTTTGGACTAAAAGGTCCCGGGTTTGATTCCGGTCAAGGGCATGTACCTTGGTTGCAGGCACAGCCCCAGAAGGGGGTGTGCAGGAGGCAGCTGATCGATGTTTCCCTCTCGTTGATGTTTCTAACTCTCTATTCCTTTCCCTTCCTCTCTGTAAAAAATCAATAAAATATATTTTAAAAAAGTAGTATTAAGAGGCAGATGATGGTCTTACAGCTCCTGCAGAGAAATGTCACTGCTGCTCACATTCCAGTGGCCGAACATGGCACACAACCAGGCCCGGTGTCAGTGTGTCAGGAAGGTCAGATCTCACCAAAAGGGACAGTGAATAATTTAGAACTATGACCAAGATCCCACAATCTGTAAGGACAGGGCGACATGAGCCAACATCAAGATTACATGACAGTGTAAAGGAAGTCGTCTCTGGAGAGCCAGGATTTATACCCTGCTCTTAAAAGATGATGGAGTGGTGGGGTAGTGGAGAATGGTGCAGCAAAACAGGATGTAGACTGAAGGAATCCTGGGTCCAATTTCTTTTATAAGTTTTGAGTACCCTGGGGAGAAATGTGCATTTTATTTGTAGAAGGTGAGTAGCTGTTAGCCTATTTCCCGGCGTATAAGATGACTTTTTCACCCAGGAGAATCTTCCCAAAAGTCGGGGGTCGTCTTATACGCTGGGTGTCATCTTATAGGGCAAGTGTATCCCAAACTCTATATTTTAACTGGAAAAGTTGGGGGTCGTCTTATACTCCGGAAAATACGGTATTTATTTTTATGCAACTAGATAATCATTTTAGCACTTTTTTTCTGATGGCAGTCTGAAGAAGGGATGGAAGAGGTGGGAAATGTAGATAGAAAAATCAGTTGGATACGGGTAGTTAAGTCCAAGAGAGGACTGTGGCAGAGCCAATGCAAATAAAAAAAGGAGGAATGTCACAATGATCAGAGATACACTGTATCTCAAATGTTGCTCGTATTTCAAAGCAAAAATCGCTCGCTCGACGGCTCGTATCTCAAAAATCTCGTATGTTAGGGCACTCGTATCTCGAGGTACCACTGTATATTTGGCAGGATCTGACTGCAGGTTGTCATTGAGCTGGGAAGAATTTTACGGTTCCATAAGCTTGTAAGGTTTACCGAGGATAATAATAGAGTAAATAATATAGTGGCAGGGTTTACTTGAACTAATTCCTATAAACTTAGAAGCAGAAGCACTTTTAAAAACACCCTGGAAGTGCCCAGCCAGTGTGGCTCAGTGGTTGAGTGTCAACCTATGAACCAGGAAGTCACAGTTTGATTGCTGGTCAGGGCACATGCCCTGGTTGTGGGATCCATCCCCAGTGGGGGTTGTGCAGGAGGCAGTCGATCAATGATACTCTCTCATCATTGATGTTTCTGTCTCTCTTTTCCTCTACCTTCCTCTCTCAAATCAATAAAAATATATTTAAAAAAGACACTCTGGAAGCGTAATAACAGTTTATCCGGTAATGGTAACCTTGAAGGGTAAATAAACTCACAGACAAGGTTGAAATTCTGCTGGTTCCCACTGATACAGGTGTATCTAAGAAAAAAATTGAATACCGTTGGCCCACGTGGACACTTTATTTATCCCTTTATTCTTCTAGTCTATATGATATTACCCAGTGGAGATGGAAATGGGCATCCAAATGCAATGATTTCATTCCCAGGGTTATGTGCTTTGTCCACTCATAAAGACCTCATAAGAGAACATCTAAACACATATCTAAGTATTATTCTTCAATAAATGGCCTCCTAATTTCTCCACGAGAGGGATCTCAGGATAACGTATCAATCTTCATGCGGCTTGGTAATGGTCAAATATTCTCACTCCCCACCATAGCACTAACATCTCTTATCTTCCTTGCTGCTCTTTCCATTTGCCAAGAACCCACTGACTATAATTATCACAAATACTGCTTATTTAAATTTGGTTTATATCCAAGCACAGGAATCAGGTAATATTTCTCTGATGTTCCCAGAGGTAGAGAAACTCCTGTTTTTCTTCTTTGCTTTTGAGATTAGAGAGTTTCATCTTGTTTTTATTGAGCTATTTTTTCACATACTGTCCTCTATTACACACTGAATTGCAGTCTTGTTGCATTAATGAAGTACAAATGTCTAATATCTAATTTGCTCACCTGATCTTCTCCAAGTTTAGTTGGAATTAGCCATGCTTATTTATGATATAGTCATTGAGGACTGAAATGCATGCGTGTGTGTGTGTGTGTGTGTGTGTGTGTGTGTGTGTGTGTGTGTGAGAGAGAGAGAGAGAGAGAGAGAGAGAGAGAGAGAGAGAGACTATGCATTTTTTCCTTCATGCTCTATATGCTTTGGGTTCTGGTTGTGGATCATCCAGCAGAAATCTCACATCTACACTCCACTGATTAGTCTTTGATGAGTGACCCAAGATCCAGAACAAGACAGACCCCAACGGAACTGAATTTTATAGAATATTTCTCTGAATTGCCCAAATGGGGAAACTCAGGTTTATATGGTACCTGGTCTACAGAAAGCCAGCTTTGATTTTTTCCAGGGACTCTATTCCAGAAGTGTGGCCAGATATAACCAAAACTTAGTTTGAGGACACTTTTACAGCTCATCTGACGGTTAGGTATACATTGGGAATGCCTTTCCTAAAGCAATCACATGTTTGAATTATTGCTGTATTTTGCCTACGCATTGTTAAATACAACACATCTCTCTTTCAAAACAAGATTCGAGTTTGCTGTA
This sequence comes from Lasiurus cinereus, assembly GCA_011751065.1. Classification (NCBI taxonomy): domain Eukaryota; kingdom Metazoa; phylum Chordata; class Mammalia; order Chiroptera; family Vespertilionidae; genus Lasiurus; species Lasiurus cinereus. The sequence goes on from JAAGEH010000041.1 coordinate 66,233,508, forward strand.
GTCACAAGGGGTTGTTAACTCAAATAATCTGAAGGAAAGCAAAGATTTAAGTCTTCCGAACTAATCTTAATTTTCTAGCAACTGTAAATTCTTTGTCTCCAGCATACGTATGCCTATTGGACTCTACATGCATTATTGGACTGCTGCTGGATTTTTTCTTTAAATGCCCCATAGAACATTTAAACTGGTGCATATAAATTAACCCATCATATTTTCTCCCAATTCTTCTTCTTTCTTCTACATCTCAGTGAATGTTGCCACCATCCCCTAACTCTAGATTGAGTCAAGAATCAAGGGCAAAGTCATGAATACTTTCTTCCTCACTTCTCACTTTTAAAGCTCATCTCATATTTTGCTTCAAACTTTTGAATTCACATTCAACATCCTCGCTATCCTGCTACAGGAAATTCATTTCAACTTGCCCAACTTACTGAGATAGTTGGTAGGCTGTTTTTAACTTCGAATTGTGTTCAGCATTATAATGTTCTACATAGCCTGTGCTGTTTTTTTCTCTCCGAATATATACAACATTTTTTTCCCCCAAATGTAAATATCATATTTCTTACCTTTTCACATCTGCTCCATGTTAATTCTGGTGCTAGGGCTATCCATGTATATATTACATGTTGAAGTTACTTTTAAAAGTCTGTGGAATATTTCTTCTTTATCCATCACCTCATGCCCCCAAGTATCAAAGCTCAAATCGGCCCGTTGGCCAATTAAACGTGTGTAACAGTATTGGCATGCTTTAAGAGCTGGAAAAATTTCAAGTGAGATCAGAAACAGCCAAGCTTAACTTTCCCTAAGGCTGCTATTATTCCCGTGGGTAAGATGTCTCAGTTCATCAAAAGACATTTTTTTTTCTCTCTCTACTCAATACACTCACCAGGTGGTTTTATTAGAATGAATAGCTGTCTTCTTTGTAAATGGATTTGGTTGGGAATCCAATTTCTTTCAGGGCCAGTAGAAGAGGTGGATGGGCCATAAATATTACTCCTCTAAACTGTTTATAAGTAAAATGATATTGCTTCAAAGGCCCAACAAATGTCTTGCTGTATCCTTAATTATGTACAAATCTCCGGCAATCTTTCCCTTCTTTCTTTGATGAAAACAGATTGCACTGCTGTCTCTCCCGGGTGCCTTCATGGATAGCAATGTCTAGAAGAATAAGAGTGGAACCCAGAGCATCAATTCTAGGTCCTAGGTTTTCTCTTAAAGCTGGAAAACAGAAGATATCACGCTTCCCTTGTTTTCTGATCTGGTGTTGGATTGGAAAAACAAGGATAGAATGGATTCATCCTCTGTCTCTGATTTGTGTGACTTTAATGTTATTTTTTTTGTGTGTATGTTATATGAAAACATTTTTTCTATGCATTCTTATCATGATTTATCTAGACACAGATTTCACCCTAGTATCAAAATTTGCACCAACTCCATTCTCTCAGATAATGAGTTTCATGGCATTTGATCTTACCCTTCCTTGAAAATGATTTGCTGGCCTTGCCTGTGATAAGACACTCAATTAAATTAAATTGAGCCATAAAGAATTCCAAAGAAAGACATCCAATTAATTTGTAGTGTGATGAATTTAGTTAAGGCTTCAATCTGCCAGACTTAATATGTGCAAAAAATGAGGATGAGACAGTAAATGAATACCAACTCCCTGAAATAGGAATAGGAATCAGAATTCTGATGTGCTAATTGTTAGGCCAAATGTTATAGAAAAAGAAGGAATTATGGAAGAAAAAGATAGCCCAGAGTGCTGGAGTATTCTAATAGGAAAAGTTATCTAGTCTATTTTTTATCTAGTTAATGATTTATTTTACAAATAATTATGAGATGTAGTTTCTGATGCCTAACTAGACTTTGACTGATTACATATATGCACAATCACGGAGTGCCTGGTAGTATAATTCTCCAGTCTGTTTAATTGCTTTGCTAACATAGCATCATTATTTTTAGATGTGAAATCTCTTGGTTTTGCATTTGAGAAAAGGGCAGAAGACTCACACTGAAATATTAATATTAGCTGATCACTTCCTCTTGTACATTCAGATTTGTTTTAAGTGACAAGGATGAAAATGACAGGAAACAAGATGGCTTCCAAACCCTGAAGGATTCTGCATTATTAAGAAAAACTCAGTTGGCATTAAACTTTCATAGTGTGAGCCAATAGTCTATTGCTTCATCGTCTAGAAAAGGAATCACATTTCAGCTAAACATTAAAATAAGTTGATGAAAATCACCATCAATTTACGATTATATAATGATGACCTCATGAGCTTCCTTGAAATGCCCAAGATCCTTGACTTGGCATTCAAATGCATGGCTGACTTGACCTTTCACCACTTTCCTAAGCACTTTTCCCCATTATTATCTTATCCTTTAGTCCAACATAACATGTGGCTGCCCGCCTCCCCATCTGTTCTCCCCTAAAGCATACTTGAAACGGTGTAGGCTTTTGGTTCCATGAGATCTGGAAAATTCTGCAGAGGCTGCAAAACAGTAGAAACATTAATTTCCCTATAGTTCCCCAGTCAGTGAAGAGCAGACTGCTTGTTAAAATGGGGAAAACATCTCTAATTTGGAAAGCCAGTAGTCGTAAAATTTAATTGGGAAAGGGAGAATTCATTATAATGATATAAAATATATCAAACTGACATATCACAAAAGAACTCTTAAATGCCTCAGCTTGAGGATATCCGTCTTGCACAGTGTTATGCTTTGCTTGGAAATATGCAGATCTCCTGGAGATAAATATGTGGCATGTCTCAAAGTTTAGCTACTAACTTGAAGACACCATAATACATGCTATTGTTACTTACCTTCTTCTATGCCTTTTCTTTTTCTTTTTTAATATATCTTTGTCTATACTGGATTTTTCCCCCCAAATAAATTATCATGTCCTAATGATATCACTATTTTATTTATTCATTTACTAAAGGCTGAGTGCATGATATTCATGCACTGGTAGTGTCCCTAGTGGCTGGTGGTGGCCAGCTGGGTACACCCTCCCTTCTCCCAGCTGCCTGTCAATGCCACTGACCAAGGCCTCCCTGCATTACCCACCCTGCCCCCGCCCCCTGGTCGAACTCCAGAAGAACTCCCTGTCGAGGGGACAATTTGCATGCTATGCTTTTATTATATAGGATTTATTTCTTTACTAGAGGCCCAGTGCATGAATTTGTGCACAGGTCGGGTCTGACAGGCCTGCCCTTATGGGAGCTGATTGGGGCAGGCCAGCTGGGGGAGGGACCTAATTACCCAGGTTGTGGTAGTGTACTTTTTCTGCTCTTTGCGGGCATCCTGTACTTAACACTCTCATAACTTTCATGGCATGTATGGCTTGTGATTTCCCCATTAGACAAAAGTTCTTCGAACATCACTTATTCTGAATCTGGAAGACCTAACCTATTCAGAATCAGAAACACTTTCACATTTTGACCTGAACTGAAACACAAACATGGACTGTTCCTTTTCTTGCTCAGAGCAAAAACAATATTTCACTTTTTTTTTTTTAATACCTGGAGTTCCTCCCTGACATTACTAGTCTCTTCTCAAGCATCACTTCCGCTTTGCCCAGGGATAAATAAATGCATTATATCCTTTGAACACTAGAGTGGAAAGAGACCTCAGGGACCAGCTTTAAACGCCTTTCATTATTGGGAGTTTGAAGTCATCTTGACACCGTGTTTCGGATTCTGAATTTGTGAGAGAGTTTCTGGGTTCGAGATCTAAAATCATCAGGGTTTATGAAGTATAATGTCTGGCCCCTAGGACATATTTTCAAAAAGTACTTGTTCCATGGAAGAAAATAAAAATTTGGTAAATTGCTTGCCCACTTAGAGCTCTCTGAGCATTATCAAGTACAAGCCCCATTGTATCACAAGTTCAAAAGAAACTTGTCAAATATTAAAGTGTCTCCCATTTGATTCCTGAAATCTCCAGGTGTGTGTTCCCTATGCTTGGGAATCCTTTTCTCTTTCTCCAGCTTTCTCTTGAAGCTGCCTTTGCTGGCTGCTGCTGTTCCTGCCATTCTAAGAGAGGGTTTTAATATTCTATCCCTTTAACTCCCTGTTGGTCTGCATCCCTGGATGAGGTTTTTATGAAGAACTGTCAGATCCTGGAAGATAACACGAGGCAGAGAGTCGTTTGCGGCCCTGCAGCCTTCTCTAGCGTGTCGCAGAGCTGATGTGAAAAGCTATTCCTAATGTGGTCAGTGGGATCAGCACTCGGGAGCAGAAATGCAGGTGTGCTACGCCGGGCCACGTTTCCTCGAGATGAAGCTTGTGAGATGGAGTTCAGGCCACCTTTTTGTCCTTTAACATCATGGTTAGTCTGCATGTGACACCCTCTTTACAGTGGTCCTTCTAGAGGCTCTGGATTATAGCTACTGTCATTCTCAATACTGTCATCAGCTTTTCAATGTCAAGTTAATGACCTCCTTCCCGGGATGGTTATAAATCAATACCTTGACCTGTGGACCACACCTGACAACTGGTGCAATAATTCTGGTGCTCACAGGAATACTTCATTTATTTATTTATTTATTTACTTTCTTATATTTTTATTTCTTTTTTTTTCAAATTTTTTTATTAATGTATTACATGTATACATATCTTCCCATTGCCCCCCCCCCCACTTCCAGGCACACCCTATAACCCCCTAGTGTCTTGTGTCCATTGATGATGCTTACAAGTCCTTTGGTTGATCTCTTATCTCCCCCACCTCTGCCTAATCTTCCCGCTGTAATTTGACAGTCTGTTTGATGCTTTACTGCTCTGTATCTATCTTTTTGGTCATCAGTTTATAATGTTCTTTATTATCCACCAATGAGTGAGATCCTGTGGTGTTTTTCTTTCACTGACTGGCTTATTTCACTTAGCATAATGCTCTCCAGTTCCATCCAGGTTGCTGCAAATGGTAAGAATTCCTTCTTTTTAATGGCAGCCTAGAATTCCATTGTGTAGATGTACCACAGTTTTCTGATCCACTCATCTGCTGATGGGCACCTAGGCTGTTTCCAAATTGTAGCTATTGTAAATTGTGCTGCTATGAACATAGGGGTGCATAAATCCTTTCTGATTGGTGTTTCTAGTTTCTTGGGATATATTCCTAGGAGTGGGATCGCTGGGTCAAATGGGAGTGCCATTTTTAGTTTTTTGAGGAAACTCCATACTGTTCTCCACAGTGGCTGCACCAGTCTGCATCCCCACCAGCAGTGCACGAGGGTTCCTTTGTCTCCGCATCCTCGCCAGCACTTGTCATTTATGGATTTGTTGATGATGGCCATTCTGACGGGTGTGATATTTATTTTTTTTATAGTGCTGCGTTAGCCTGACATACTCTTTTTGTGTGTGTGGTATTCAAGACACAGTGTTGGATAAATTGGATTGACTCTCTGGAAACACAGAATCAGGTACATGAGACATACATAGGAAAATACTTCATAGGTAGAATAAGTTAGAAGAGGGAGGAAGAGAAATTAATTTGGATAGGTGATGCGAGGTAAGTAATACTTGAGCAAGCTCTTAAAAGATGTGTTGGCAAAAGGCTGGACTAGAAAAATTCCACGGGCTGAAGAGCTGAGTCTATTTGAGAATGTCAGGTGGATGGATAGGGCTAGATTTATGGGAGTAAGCTGGGGGAAAGGAATGTGTGTAAGCGATAAAGATAGGAGGTCATTTGGGGCCATCTTAAATAGGAAGAGTTCTGAGTTTGAGGATGACGAGTAAGAACCAGTTTGATTGCTCTAAATAAGACTGACTCATGTGCCCACACAGCAGTGGCACTTTCATAACGATTGGCAGTCGCCTCAAAGCCTGTATGTGACATTTCCCTGCCGGTGGCACCTGCAGATTTAGAACTCAGTAACGATCCTGGGCTTCAACAAAGCAGTGACTCTGTGCCCGACACCTTGGAGCTACAGAAGGTCTGAGGTGATAAGAGTGAGGTGAACCGAACCCCCAAGCGAGGAGAAATCGATGGGTGTAAGTACCTGCAGGCCAGCGCTGTGGATGCTTCTAGAGGCCGCTGCACTGATTTCAGCTCCAGCTGCTAATTGACTCAGCAGGCGACGCGAAAGCTTCGCTGGAGTGGTTAGGGCTCTATCGATTTTCCTGGGGCGCCAGCTAGCGCTCTTTTTGCTTCCATTGATCTTGTGTATTGCTCAGTTGGGCATTCCCTTAAGTCAGTGGTCGGCAAACTGCGGCTCGGGAGCCACAGGCGGCTCTTTGGCCCCTGGAGTGTGGCTCTTCCACAAAATACCATGGCCTGGGATGAGTCTATTTTGAAGAAGTGGCGTTAGAAGAAGTTGAAGTTGAAAAAATGTGGCTCTCCAAAGGAATTTCAATCGCTGTCCTGTTGATATTTGGCTCTGTGGACTGATGAGTTTGCCGACCGCTGCCTTAAGTCATGATCTGCATGGAACTTTCTCTACTTCATGATTCTATCCTCACCTTCCAGGACACACTGTGGTCTTTCAGAACAGAGGCTGTGCCTCAGCTATTCTTGTGTGTTCCATAGCGTTAGGCCTATGCTTAGTTCAACAATCCTTGATAAGCTGTATCAAGTGTAAACTGAAGTTATTATCATTAAAGCATTATTGCTATCAGATAGGAAGATAGTTTCAACCAAAAAAATTACCCATAATCCCGCTTTTGTAACACAATGTTTCACTTTTTCAAGTTCTCTTCTATATTTCGGTCTTTAAATATATATATATATGTACATATATTTATTGATTTCAGAGAGAAAGGGAGGGGGAGAGAGAGATGGAAACATCAATAATGAGAGAGAATCATTGATCAGCTGCATCTTGCATGCCCTATTAGGAATTGAGCCCACCACCCAGGCATGTGGCCTTGACTGGAATTGAACCTGGGACCCTTCTGTCTGCAGGCCAATGTTCTATCCACGGAGCCAAAGCAGCTAGGGTTAGCTTTTAGCCATTTTCATACCTATGTTGACATAATTGAAACTCCTTCATCTATTCGTCTAACAAATATTTAACTGAATACATTTTAAGTGTGAAAACCTATAGTTATTAGGATTTTGTAATATTATTTCAAAAGACTGCATATTATTTCCCAATTTTCATAATCATTTATCAAGGAAATAAGTCTGGTACCTCCTTTTGCTCACAGGCCAGATGTGTGCTATGGAGAGCTAGAGACAAGTGCACTCACATTATACCGCCATGAAGCGGTATAATTCACTGCCAGCCTAATCAAGTTCAAAGATGAGAGGGAAATCAGCCCGGGGTGGATGGTGCCGCAGCTGACACTCATCTTGTGTAATCTGCAGTGCTTAATAGAGAAAACTTTTTTTTTTTCTGTAAGAAAATGTTTACTCCCAAGATTTATATAAGAGCACAAATCAGACTTTCATGATTAGCGCCCATATCTTAGAATGATCAGAATGTGAGAAAATAGGTCACAAATGATGGACATGTGGACATGAGAGCAAACTCAGCTCTTCATCCCACCCAACCCTTTACCTTCACAAGCATTCTCATTGAATAAAAATGTTTCTACTGCCGAAACCGGTTTGGCTCAGTGGATAGAGCGTCGGCCTGCGGTCTGAAAGGTCCCGGGTTCGATTCCGGTCAGGGGCATGAACCTTGGTTACGGGCACATCCCCAGTTGGGGGTGTGCAGGAGGCAGCTGATCGATGTTTCTCTCTCATCGATGTTTCTAGCTCTCTATTCCTCTCCTTTCCTCTCTGTAAAAAAAATCAATAACATATATTTAAAAAAAAATGTTTCTACCTTACTGGGTGCTTTTCCTCTCATCTTGGGTTACCCCAAACCAGCTGAGTAGGATGAAACTAGGCAATGCTCACTGTTATATTCATTGCTGCTAATGCCTGCGCTTGCATACTGGTGACTCGGATGAGCTTCTGCAGAAGAAATATCCATAGCTAGTTACCTGAAGCAGAGTTGAAAGTGCTGATATATCTTCCTGGTTCATATGTATCTCACATGTTCTTAGACAGGTATGATTAAAAATCCCAACAAAAAGTGAAATTAAAGCTTTCTCCATCTCCAAAGAGTGCAGCTTCTAATACCAGCATGGAGAATACAGCTGGTAAGAGGAGTATAAAAAGGGTAATAGTAGGAAAGATGGGTAAGGATCAGGTCACAACATAATAGGATGTTGAGATGTTTTTAAACATAGAAGGAGCCATCAAAGTGTTTTGAGCAAGGTGATTATATGTTATAGGCCTGCTGGGAAGATTCATCTTTATTCATTCTTAAGTATGGATTAATATTCTGACAATCCAAAGCATTTGACTTTTGCTACAGTCGTCTCTTAGCAACAGCGTGCAGGAAAAAAATACAACTACAAACAAAAATAGCTTTATTGTGTGTTTAAATGCTATGAGATAATTTATAATTTCATAGTTTATAGCACATGTCAGAATCATTCAGGTATGATGGTACCTGGACTGGAATATAGATTTAGATGAAAGTGTCTTAGTGAGTGAATTTTTACTTTATGGGGATTATAATGGAGACTTTCATAATGTGCTTTCATAATATATATATGTGTGTGTGTGTGTGTGTGTGTGTGTGTGTGTGTGTATAGAGAGAGAGACACTATGGCTTCTTTTTACATAATTTTATATCAGTAATAAAGGGCATGATTATTTAAGCAGCATGTAATCAATCATATCTCTATGTAAGTTCCCCAGTGGACATCAACAAGGGAATTGTGATTATGTTTTGAGGCATTATTTATTCTGTAAAAAACAGTTCTTATTCTTGTTATATGGCTTTACCATAAAATGGTAGTACTCTATCAATGTCTCTCTTTTTCATTTTTATGCCAGTTATTTTTTATGTTATGTTATTTATTTATTTATTGTGTAAAGTTTTACATATGTCTCCTCCCCCCAAATTGATGCCCCTCCCCAGCCATCTCCCACCCCCAAGACAAACCCCCAGAGCCCCAGTGTCTGTGTCCATTGGTGATGCTAATATGCATGCAGACAAGTCCTTCGGTTGCTCACTAACCCTCTCCCCTGCCATTGGTCTCTGGATCTATTCTTTTTCATCAAATTTTGTTGATCATTATATCCCACATATGAGTAAGATCATGTGATATTTATCTTTCTCCAACTGGCTTATTTCCCTTAGCATAAGGCTCTCCAGTTCCATCCATGCTGTTGCAAATGGTAAAAGTTCCTTCTTTTTTATAGTGGTATACTATTCCATTGTGTAGATGTACAACAGTTTTTTAATCTATTCATCTGCTGATGGGCACTTAGATTGTTTCCAAATCTTAGCTACTATAAATTGCACTGATGTGAACATAGGGATGCATATATCCTTTCTGACTGGTGTTTCTGGTTTCTTGGGATATATTCCTAAGAGTGGGATTGCTGGGCCAAATGGGAGCTCCATTTTTAGTTTTTTGAGGAAGCTCCATACTGTTCTCCACAGTGGCTGCTCCAGTCTGCATTCCCACCAGCAGTTCACGAGGGTTCCTTTTTCTCCTCATCCTCGCCAGCACTTGTCGTTTGTTGATTTGTTGATGATGGCCATTCTGACAGGTGGGAGGTAGTATCTCATTGTTGTTTTGATTTGCATCTCTCGGATGATTAGTGATTTTGAGCATGTTTTCGTATGTCTCTTGGCCTTTTGTATGTCCTCTTTCAAAAAGTGTCTATTTGGGTCCTTTGCCCATTTTTGGACTGGATATGTCGGTTAATTTTTTTGTACATATTGCATCCATTTTACAACCAGTGGGTCTGCGAATAGACATTTCTGATTTGTGTTGATAAGGGATCTTTTTCTGATACCAATTCAGATACCTCTCAGTAAATAAAATTTTGCGATTACACTTTCAAATGGAAGTGCACATTTATTCAATGGATATATAAATTATTGAGCTTTGAGAAAATGCTTTTATAAAGGCATGTGCTTTAGGTAGGGAGACAGTGTTAACAAGTGGAATTACGAACACCTTTGTGAACAATATTTTCTAATGCATCTGAAATCATTGGTAGTAGATCTACAAATCGACTTTTTCCCCTCTGGCCAGGGTAGGAAGGCTAATGGAAAACATATGCATGAAAGCATGTTATAACTTCAGATTCCAGTGTGTTCACCAAGTATTCATGGTTACCATTGTGGTGACTTTGCACTAGGAACCCCAGTCAGAAACTCAGACAAAGCACTAGCCCCCACAGTTGAACCCAAGTATCTTATCATCATATGTTGACAATTTATTCCAAATGCGAAAGAGGATTCTTTTTTTTTAATTTTTACTAATTTTTATACATATCTCCCCATTGACCCCCCTCCCTCCCAGGCATACCCCAACCCCCCAGTGTCTATGTTCATTGGTTATGCTTATATGCATGCATACAAGTCCTTTGATTGATCTCTTATCTACCTCACCTAACTTTAATCTTCCTGCTGTAATTTCACAGTCTGTTTGAAGCTTTACTGTCTCTGTATCTATTCTTTTGTTCATCAGTTTATAATGTTCCGAAAGAGGATTCTTATGCTTTCTGTTGAATAGAATCTCAATGTGTGACTCCTTGTGTATTGAGAGGTTGAGATTTAGCCAGTCACATACTTTCCAAAAAATAGTTATGAAGTGCCTACAATGTGCTACACACACCACTCAGCTGCCTTGTGGATGGAAATGAAAGGAAGAGAAACCACAGTGGATTGCAAAAAGTTGTTTCTGGACCTGTCAGGTAAAACACGTAGAGATTTGGGTCTCTTGGAGCGGAGGAGGAGAGAAGGCAATTCACCTGACTCTGGTGGGTCATATCTTTATATATATATATTTTATTGATTTTTTACAGGGAAGAAGGGAGAGAGAGATAGTCAGAAACATCGATGAGAGAGAAACATCGATCAGCTGCCTCCTGCACACCCCCTACTGGGGATGTGCCCGCAACCCAGGTGCATGCCCTTGACCGGAATCGAACCTGGGACCCTTCGGTCCGCAGGTCGATGCTCTATCCACTGAGCCACACGGGTTTCGGCGGGTCATATCTTCTATTGGAACAAAGCACTGTGCTGATCTTGAGACAGAATTATCTGAGACCTACCTACCCTCTGATCCCCCTCTTCCATTGCCACCATTTGCTCTAAACCCTTACAGTTGCATAGCTTAGATCAGCTCTTCCTGAGCCATAATGTGGGCCCCCAGAAGTTTATGAATATAACACATTGACATATGAATTATCGTTTGTCCAGAATATATTGAACCAGAAGAGACGGTCCAAATCCACCTCTGCCAAGTGAAATAGGGACTCAAAGAACCTAGTTTAGCATCTGGAGTGACCCTTTGAGCCTGTGGGGCTGTGGAGCGCTATCTTCCTCCCTGCAGATGAAGCAGCAGAGAGAGCTGCGGAGAGAGATAAGGAGGAAACAGCTTCTTTTTGAGCCCTAGCTTCACAGCTGTCTGTATCTGGGAGCTCTAACTAACATATTACTTTAATGTCAGCTTAAGAGCGAGGTCTATTTCAAAAGGCAGGTCTCTGTGGGCATGGGAGGTGGGAAGGGAAGGCAGTGTATGTTATTACTTGTAACATACATTCATACAACCTTAAAACGGGAGTAATCTTTCGAAAGTTTCTAATTTAGCCCCATTTTACAGGTGAAGAACATGCAAGCTCAGAGAAAGGAGACATTTTGACCAGGTTAGGCCATGAATGGGTGGTTATTTGCAGAGTCAGAATGTAAATCTTTGTTCTAGAAGTTCCCACAGATGTGTCATGAGGGTGAAATGTCTGAAAATGATATTGCGATGCCTGAACCTCTACAAAAGTTCCAGACAAGTATTGCCATCCATTCTATATGTTCATGGATTATGCCTTTGTCAATGGCATTTTAGCATTCTCTAGCTCTTCTTTCTCTGAAAAATGTATTGAATTAATAGTACCATTTCCATGGGTGTGAATTGTTTATGTCACTTTGTCTTCCTTTCACTGATGCTGTAGATGAGAGATCCATGATCTTCTCCACTTACAAGCTGCTTCATCAGTTGTTTGCTCTGCTCTCAGCAGGTCCTCCCGGTTGCTCGGCGATCTTTCTCTTATTCTCGTGGAGAAACTTTCATGTTTCCCCAAGGTCCCTGTCTAATCCCTTTTTTGATGCTGCAAATTAATCTTTTGCTTCAAACACAAAAATCTGAAGCTGCTAAGGGATCAGACCCGCCATTTCCCTCAGGCATTAAGGATTAAACATTTCTTCCCTTCTCTTTTGACTCAAAGTGACACCAGTCTTTCTTTTCCAAAACTAACGTGTGTTGCTGCGGGTCTCTTTCTGTGTGCGCCTACATCTTCCTTGGTCACGATTCCCCGATCTTCCTGGCACCTTTACTCCCTCCTCCATCACACGCCTGTTTCCACATGGAAAATGGCCAAGACTTCCTCATTCTGTGAAATCCTGCCTTAGCTTTCCCTTAGGTTGTACCATGAACTTGACATCTTTTCCTCCATTTTTTTAAAAAAATATATTTTATTGATATTTTATAGAGACGAAGGGAGAGGAATAGTGAGTTAAAAAAACATCGATGAGAGAGAGACATTGATCAGCTGCCTCTTGCACACCTCCTACTGGGGATGTGCCCGCAACCAAGGTACATGCCCCTGACCGGAATCGAACCTGGGACCTTTCAGTCCACAGACGACGCTCTATCCACTGAGCCAAACCGGTTTTGGCCATTTTTTTTAAAGAGTTTTTTTAAAAAATATATATTTTATTGATTTTTTTACAGAGAGGGAGGGAGAGAGATAGAGAGAAACATCAATGAGAGAGAAACATCGATCAGCTGCCTCCTGCATACCTTCTACTGGGGATGTGCTCGCAACCAAGGTACATGCCTTTGAATGGAATCAAACCTGGGACCCTTCAGTCTGCAGGCCGATGCTCTATCCACTGAGCCACACCGGTTTTGGCTTTTCCTCCACTTTTTAATACTTGAACACTTACTGCTCTTATTTCCTTCCTTTCCTTTTATTTTTTTTTTAGATAGTTCTGTTTGGCATTTTCCCTGTCTAATCTGTTCAATCTTCTCTGAAAGGTTTTCAGGAATTTTTGATGGCTGAATCTAGCAGCCTCTCCAATTACCATTCCTATTTTAAACTCTCTGAAGCTTCTGAAGCTATTGATCACTCTCCTTCCTCCAGTAGCTTTGTGACAAGATCCTCCCTGGAATTTCCTGGTAGCCTGGTCACGACTTTTAAGTCTGTTTCACTAGCGTTCTGGTGTCTGCTTGTTGTCTAAATACAGGCACTCCCCAAGTTACAATCGTGGCCTTTTTCTCTCCTTCATGTGAATCAGGCTCGTGTACAGGTTAAAGAGTGTGCTGGGGAGTAGATGATTTTGTCCATTTATTTCATGCCGTGTCCTTAGTAGTTAATTAACTTCTGCATGACTTAGCTTCTGTTATCTGTAAAACAAGGTGAAAAATCATTGCCCCTATTTATGGAACATTTACCATATGCTAGGCACTGCTACACACACTTTCTATGCATTCAATCATTTTGTATCACAGATCTGGGATTATTTACCCCATTTTACAGATAACGGAGACATTTTAAATAATTTGCCTCAAATGAAACCAAATAGCAAGAGCTGAGCCAGGATATGACTATTAGGAGGTTCTACTTGAGATGTTAATCACGACATTATTCTGCTCCTCAATTGTCATAGTCTTTACTCATGGAATTCATATGAAATTGAATAAAACAATGCACTTAAAACTCAGCATAGTTATTGGCATAAATCAAATGCCTAGCTAATGTTTACTCTTAATATTTCTCATATTGTTCATTTTTCCTTGGGGGTTGAGAGTGCATATACACTCTTTTTCAGTTGAACACTCAAATATCTCTCTAATACTCGTATTTGTTTCCTGAAATACTCAACTGTATATCTTTATCTAAAATGAGCATATAAAAATTGAACAGGACCCATTGTTTATCTTCCCTTCAACCTCTGACCCTTATTAAACCTTGAAGTCATCCTGCTTGTTCACCTTGTACCTCACTGTCCACATTCATTATAGAGGCAGTTCCTACTTATTATAATTCCAAAGTGTTCTTTTCTATTTGCTACGAGTGTTGATTTCTCTAGTTAAATCATTACAATATCTCCCTAAAGTATCCTTGCCTTTCTAAAGTACCGTGTATTGAAAACCAGTTATCTTTCCAAATCTTTAGGTAGTAATCTCTTTAAAAATTGTGGATCTCTTTGTTCAAACCAAACCCCAAGTGGAAGCTTAATATGAAATTATATACAAAGCAGAGCTTCTCAAAAATGGATTTGGGAGGTGGAATTTGGAAGCATCGGCTCTCTTATTGTCTTGTCCTTGTGTTCTCTGAGTTGGCTCCTCATTGTTCTGTAAGAGGGAAATGGTTTGAGAACTTTTGTTTTAAAACAGCCTTAATCATAATGTTTCTCCACATAAATCCGTCATGAATAAGACTTTCAAGATCTTTGAGACTTTTTTTTTATTTATCAAAGTGCATTGTTAGTCTCCTTCACTGCCACTTGCACATTCTCAGATCTCCATTTCTTTGCTTATTGGTTTTGACTCCCTGAAATATTCTTTTTATTCTCTTCCTCATTTACTCTAATTCATTCTTAAAGATTTGGTTTATACATCCATTTCTTTATAAAACCTTTTTAAGCTATCACAATCAAAATCATTTTATTTTCTCCTTTATACTCCATAGAGTTGGAGTTTAACTTATATTAAAGATTGAATGACTACCTCATCCATACATATATATTTTTTCTCCTCTTCTGCATCTATATGTTCTGAGTTCCTGTAGTTTAGGGAATGTGTCTTTTTTATTGTTGTTCCCTCATCACCTAATTAATATCAAAGGGGTTGGGCTGTAGTTATTTATGAAGTGGAAATAACTTGATCCATTTTTCCATGAGCATTGGGGCTTTTAAGGATAGATATTGATTGCCCTTTCCTTTTTTGCTTTCTTGACTTTTTAAAGCTCGGGTCCTGGCAACTCTTGTTTCAAATTCCTCAATATCAGGTGTCATTGGTGATATTTCTACCCCAGATATTCTGATACAGGATTTCTTCCTTATTTACGCTGAAAGTTTTTATTATTTTTATTGGTTTGGCTCTTTTATCCAGCCATCTATGCATGTAGCTCTCCTTCAATCCTCAGTTACTTATTCTTAGAAGACCCTTATCATCCATTTTCTTTAAATAGTCTTCCCTTACTCCACATAGGGATCTATCTTTTGGTCAAATATCTCTACCTTTGCAGTCTCTATTTTATCTTTTAAACCTATTGATAATGCCTTATATTTTTTAAAAGTTCTAGATATTTGTGTTATTTTCTCCAACTAGAATCTAAGTCCTTTTACAATAAAAATCCTAAATTTGTTCTCTCTTTTCTTTCTCCCAGAAAACATAGTTTATTGTTAGAATCTGTGAATGTCCCTTCCTTTTTTGTATACTCTTTCCTCAAATGAGATCTTGGATTGGTTATGAGTTTATATTTACAGTCAGTGAATCTCCAACTTCACATGATTGCATCGAGAAGAATTTTATTAAATACCAACATGTTCCTAACTAAACCCACATTTCCCCATCCCTTCATTTTATCTTCTAAATAAAAGGGTTCTGGTGTGTCTGTTTACTGGGGAGTTAAAAAACAAATTCAGCACCACCGCAAGAGGACAGCTCAAAGCAGTGTTCTAACTGGGATACCTAATTGCAGGTTTCTGTAAAGAACTTGGTTAAATCTCTCAAATGTTACCTTAGAGTAGCTCTTCCAAATTACATGTCATAAATACTACGTGGAAAGGTTTTTACAGTCAAATAAATTTTGCAAGCACTATCCTAAACAGAGACAAAAATATTGTTTTACTGTATTACATCTTAGAGCCAACATTATGCTAATACGCACTAAATATACCAATATGGGTAACACTATGCAACATTTTCCAGCATTATTTGAAAATGGGAAGCTATTTTTC
This sequence comes from Lasiurus cinereus, assembly GCA_011751065.1. NCBI lineage: Eukaryota > Metazoa > Chordata > Mammalia > Chiroptera > Vespertilionidae > Lasiurus > Lasiurus cinereus. Next base: position 66,249,487 of record JAAGEH010000041.1, read on the forward strand.
AGGACTTTTCTAGGCCTGGGTTTGAGAAAAATGCTCTTGGGAAACACTGCATCAATAATTCAATTCTGTATTTCATCATAGGTAGGTTTTAACAGCTGATTTCATAATTTTTATATCTTCATTTGGCAAACTCATTAGTCAGAAGAGCCAAATATCAACAGTACAATGATTGAAATTTCTTTTGAAAGCCAAATTTTTTCAACTTAAACTTCTTCTAATGCCACTTCTTCAAAATAGACTCGCCCAGGCCATGGCTTTTTGTGGAAGAGCCACACTCAAGGGGCCAAAGAGCTGCATGTGGCTCACGAGCTGCAGTTTGCCGACCATTGGGCTAAGCATTGCTTGACTATTTTCCCCTATGATAATATTTCATAACTAGAGGACTATTGCACATATTCATGCACGGGTGGGATCCAGCAGGTTGGTAAGAAGAAGGGGCCATGGGAAGTTGACCAGTCAGCCCTGTCTCTGATTGGGGTGTTGGGAGCCAATGAGGGGCAGTGGGCAGTTGGCCAGCTGTCCCCGCCCTCAATCGGGGTGTTGGAGGCTGATGAGAGGGGGTGAGGGCACCGATCGGGGCCTGGAAAGGCTGGTTGGCTGCAGCAGTACATGTCATAGCCACCAGTCATCCTGGTCATTCTGCTGTTCTGTTCGCTGGGCTTTTATATATAGAGATATTATTTATAGAAAGAATACAATACATATTAAGTTTTTTTCTATCATGGCTAATTTAATTTTTACACAGTATTAATAGTAATAATTTTAGTGAGGATATCTAAATTTGGGGGGTTGTTGTTAAATTTAGGAAAAAAAACCTATTTATATATGTTTCATATACAAGTTATAGGTTTTGAAAGAATTTTTTGCAGCTAGCTTACAGTTCTGTACTTTTAAAACCCTCTCTCTCCTTTCTTCATTATTCACATACTTCTAGTACCAGAAGCTATAGAACTCATTCCTATCAACATACAATCTCTGCTCTATTCCTTTATGTCAAGTCATAGGGACATTTGGCATAGCTAGTAATAATAGTGGTATCTCTGGAAGACATTTCTTTCTATCCAGAATAGCTGACTATCAATAACTTACCGACAGGTAGAAATGATGGAGAACCACATCAGTACATTTCTTTAACACCCAACAAATATGTCCCAAGTTCACTTTTCTTTAGCTAGATACAAAAGAAACCTGCAGGGACTTGGTACCCTCCAGAAGGGAAAGTAAGACAGAGATAAAGTAGAAATTCAATAGTCTCTATTGTCTTCTGCTAAACACATTTATTATGCAAATTTTATAATATCACATAATTGAATCCATTGTTTGCTTCTTCCAGTGCCTTATGCAGTGCAAGTGAGAGCCCTGGAAGATTAAGCTTCATGGTAAATCTGCTTCGGAACAGGAAGTCTAGTCATTGCATAACCAGAAATTTGAAGGGCATTATTTGTTATTTGAGAAATGAGTCAGGTTTTTAAGTGAAGAACTGTGTCTCTATTTTTTTAATCAGAAATGCTCTCTAATGATATTTTACTGCAGAAAAACGATTCGAGATGGGGATTCTTTCCTGGAGCTTTAAATGCTTAGCATAACAACAATCACTATTTATTATTTACATAAACCAGCACTTACCATATGCAATTTCTAATTTTACAAAAACTTTATCAAACTGAGGGAGAGAACGTTTACAGCAATGGGTCTCCCCAGTGTCATCTTGGTTCTCTAAAGACTCATGTTAGAAAGAAATGATACAGGCTTGCTTTATTTGAATTTCAAAGGTAATTTGGGCTCTGTAAGCTAGATAAATCAATCATATTTTAGAGATTAAACAGTGATTCACAGAAGGCAAGCTCTCAGAGGTTTTAAAACTTAACAGGTAGCATAGTTGAGATGCAGTTCTGTTTTTCTCTGGGGGGAAGCCAGAGACTCGCTGTGATGAATTGGTTGTGTATGATTAATATCGCCTATGTTTGTACTTTTCGGCACCTTTGCAGAAGTGTGTAAGGTCAATCAAAACTTTCCATTAACCTTGCTCTAAGCCCATGTCCCTATGAGAACAGGCTTCTTCCAATGATTCAGAGTGTAGTTTCCCTGCTTTGTAATTCGACTTAATACTTCCAATTGCTTTTCAATTGGAAGCCTGGTGTAATAATGTTTCTGCTCCAAATAAAATATATATTTCAACTATTCAGACTCGTTTAACCTAGTTTGCCTCTTCTAGCACCTTATGCAGTACAAGTGAGAGCCCTGGAAGATTGTCTTCTGATTAACCTAATGACCTTACCCATCACACCGAAAGAATCATAGAGCAAGGAGCCAACCACATCTCTTCACTAATCAGCAGATAAGTAAACATATACTGATATCTCAGTTTTCTAGTCAGGCCTTTCAGAAACACAATTTAAAAATAAGTAGAATTAACACCTTGAAGAAGCAAGGGTTTTTTAATATCTAACTTTTTTTATGAGAAATTTTATAGCATAATTACATGTTACCTTAACAAACAGTAGACTTGAACACTTAAGTAGGTTCATTGACTAGAGGCATTACTATATTTTCCTGTTTCATAGGAGAGCTATGGTAGCTGGATGAGCTTTTATTGGGGGGAAGGAGCAGAGGACTAATAAAGTGATTATTAGATTAATAATATTTCTGGTTAGTTTTCTTAGTTTAGCTAATATTTCTCTTAAGTGGGTCCCCAAAGGCTACTGAAAACTGTGTTCGCTAATGAGTAAACTTGATGTCACATGAGGCGTTTACCTTATTAGGTTTTTTTCCCTGTAGATGGTGTATTCCACACAGAGATCACTGGCATAGACTTGGTCAGAGTTTGGCCCGGTGATGGGGAGCCCTTTGCAGATTCATGGTCATTTCTGGATTGTTAGAATGGCTGGACATCTGAGTCATCACTGGTTGGTGCTTGAGGATTGGTAGAACTGTCTGTCTGAATGAGAGATAGTTCTTGTAGGTCTCTAACCTTCGCACTTTTTATGACTTTATTGATTATGTACTCTTCCTTCTGCTGGGAAGACTCTTCATCTTCAAATATATTGAAGTCCAGCCCATGCATACATTAGGACTTAGGTTCATTCCCCACTCCTATGTGGCCTCTCCTCCCAGGAATGGTTTCTTTCAGGGAACATAAACTTTTCTATTTTAAAACTTACCATAAGGTATGCTTTCCTTCTTCACTCAGAAGTTATATCTTTGAAGGCAAAACCATATTTTATTCATTTTTGCATCTCTACCTGTTGGCATACTGCCTGTCACACATAAGTCCTCAATTTATATCCATTAAGTGAACAACTCACTCATTAATTTATTCATGTAACAAATGCTGCTTTTGGTGTGTTATTGGAAGCAAATAAACTACATTGTCAGTTTCCTCAAAGAGTTGGGAGTATCAGACTTAGGGAATATTATCACGTATTAGACAAGTTGAAATCTGCTTTAGTCCAGGTCTCTTTTGGCTGCTTACCTTAAAAGCTAGCTTCATACCCATACAGCTGCCTGTGTCCATGGCAACTGAAATGCATGAATACAGGTTCTGAAAAAGGATCTTTCTAGAAAGTCAAGGCCCCTATTAAAACTGTCCTTCACAACTGTATGGCTCTCAGACAGGCATTATCATAGGCCTGCATGGGTGACTATTTCAATTAGGCAGGAGTGACTTCATACAATATTATTTTTCCAAAGCAGTTTCCCCTAAGATCACAGTGGGCTGTTGATAGAGCTAGGGGATCACATCAATTCTTGAGGGGGCTCTACAATGAAAGAATAGCCTTTGGCACTTCATTCATGGGTCAGCTGGCATCTCATTTTCCTTGCCTCGTGTTAACAGAGGTAGCAACTCCATCTGAGCTTTCTATGAATGTCTAAAGGTAGAGGACGGCTTTGTATGTCCCATGTCCCTTGGCGAAAGCTCCTATGTGGTGCTGCAGAAACCAGAGATGGAAAATGCCCCTTGAGATGAGAAAACATTGAATAGGCGTTGACATAAGCTAGGAACATTTGCTAGGAACATTGGGCAGGTGAATTTAACCCACTCACCACTAAAAGGGCTCCTTTGAGATGGGAACCAGGAACTATAGAGAATTGTATATATTTTGGAATATTTATTGTATCCCTATGATGATTAATATGAAATCATTTATATTTTCTCCATAGACCTTAGTGGTAAAATCCTTACAATGTAAAGAGGATGTGGCTGTGTCTTAAGGTGCGATAGGGAAGGAGTGAGCTGAGGAGAATGGATATGTTCTTTAGCTTTGCTTGCAGGAAGAGCATAACTGGCCTGAATAGGCGATTGAAGTTCGAAAGATGTAGTTTGCTGAGTCCACATGGCCTTTGACCTTTAGTTTTTGTATTATGGGAGAAGCCCATGGGTTCCAAGAAACAGATTAGGGTGGGAAGGTAGGCCAGGGGTGCCTAGAACACTCTGGGCAGTAACAAGGCCTATAAATCAAGTGGAAGAAAATTAGTTCAACATTTTAATACTGGTTGCTCTCAACCTGTATTGGTTTACTAGGTTGGTCATAATAAGGCAGCACAACTGGGTGGCTCAGAACAATAGAGATTCATCATCTCACAGTTCTAGAGGCCAGAACTTCAAAGTCAAGGTGTTGCCAGCGCCACCATCCCTCTGAAGGTGCTAGGGAAGAAATGTCCCAGGCCTCTCTCCCAAATTTAGTAGTTCCTTTGCTTGTGGAAGCTTAACTCCAGTATTTCCCCAGAGTTTTCCCTGTGCGCATGTCTGTCTCTTCAGATGGCATTCTTTTTATCAGGATACCAGCCATACTGGTTTAGGTATCTACTTGTTCCAGTATGACCTCTTCTTAACTTAGGGAATTACGTCTGCAACAACTCTATTTCCAAGGAAGGTCGCATTCTGAGGTCCTGGAGATTAGAACTTCAACATATGCATTTTAAGGATCCATTATATAGTTCTAGTATTAACTTTTCTTTTTAAAAATTGATTTTAGAGAGAGGAAGGGAAAGGGAGAGAGAGATAGAAACAGCAATGATGAGAGAGAACCATCGATCGGCTACCTCCTGTATGCCCCCATGGGGATCAAGCCCACAACCTGGGCATATGCCCTGACCAGGAACTGAACCATGACCTCTTGGTTCCTAGGTTGACATTCAACCACTGAGCCATACCTGCTGGGCTAGTATTAACTTTTCAAAAAACGTATTTCCTGGTGCACATGCTTAAGAATTTTTCTGCACTTAGATACCTAAGAATAAGTACCTGGATCTAACATGAACTTGGGCGTTGGTTTGAAGCCCAGATGAAGTGATGGATACTTCATCACAGAAGGATGCCTTATCATGCAGTATAGACATGAGGAACCCAAGAGTCTCGGTCTGGGAAACTTTGAGCCATATTGTTTGGACTTGGGTAATCACTGAAGTCTGCTTTGCGACCTCTATTTTAATAAGCTGTGCTCTCATGTCAGAGCTTTACATAAATTGATGTAAGAACCTTATTGTGGCCAGCCCACAACATTTTTTAAAAGAACTCCTTCTTACTTATTATCGCTGGCTTCATTGAGCTTTTTGCAATGCCTTAAGAAAGAAAAAAAGAAGAAAACTGGCCCTGACTGGTGTTCTCAGTTGTTAGTACCTATGTACTGAAGGGTCTTGGGTTTGATTCTGGGTCAAGGGCACATACCTGGGTTGCCGGTTCTGTCCCTGGCCCTGGTCAGGGAGCATGCGGGAGGCAACCAATCAGTGTGTCTCTCTCACATCGATGTTTCTTTCTCTCTTTCTCCCTCCTCCCTCCCTTCCACTCTCTCTGAAAATCAATGGGAAAAATATCCTCAGCTGAGGATTAACAGAAAAAACAAAAAAGGGAAATGCAAAAGCAAACTGGCTTCTGGGGTGGGATAAGTGGGAGGAGGAAAGCTTTTAGGGTGCTTAGAGAGTGTCTCTCCCCCACCCCCGTTTTAATCCTAACATATGGTAAACTGGTAGGTCAGACAGCTAACTTTGACTTTCCCTAAATTCTACTTTAAATGGGCAAGCCATACAGCAAGAGAGTATGTAATGAACAGTAAGTCTCTTTTTAAAAAATCCATCTTCTCAGATAGCTAATCCTTCTTGTATAAGAAAACCTCTTAATAGTTTTTGGTAAGCAGTTTCCAGAAATACTCTTGTAGGGGGTAAGGAAGGATTTTATGAATGTCCTCACAGAGCTAAGGCCTGAGCGATGAGCAGGTAAACAAGAGGCATGAAATAATAGTGCAAAACACTGAAATATGAAATAACAGAGTTTTTCAATGGCAAACTTAGATTAGTTTTACCTTTTCTTGAGTTTCACGTAAATGGAATCATTGAATATGTCCTCTTTTGTTCATCACTTGGTTCACTCAGCATTTTGCCTCAGATTTCTTTGTGTCGGCGAAACAGCAGTCCATTTATTTCGATGTTATGCAACGTTCTGGTGTCTGAGTGTAACAAAATGTACTCATCCGTTTTCCTAATATTAGACATTTTCTTCTGGGTGAGTTTTCATCACACTTCCCTGTCTTTTCTGTTTGTTTTCTTGAACAGTAAGTCTCTTTTTTAAAAAAATCCATTTTTAAATAATCCTCACCCGAGGATATTTTTCCATTGACTTTTAGAGAGAGTGGAAGGGAGAGGGAAAGACAGAGGAAAAGCATCAAGGTGAGAAAGACACATGGATTGGTTGCCTCCTGCATGCCCCCGCTGGGAATCGAGCCCGCAATTTGGGCGTGTGCCCTTGACTGGAATTGAACCTGGGACCCTTCAGTCACCAGGCTGACGCTCTATCCACTGAGCCAAACCGGCTAGGGCCACGCTGTCCTGTCTTAATGAGTTCAGCTTTGTTTCCCTCACAGATCTTACCATAGTGCCCGAGAGCCCACTTCTTGGCAGAAGTGAAGAGATAAGGGTTTGACGCTGGAAACTGAAAGGCAGTGTCCTGATGGCTATGATGGCAGGGGTGACATGGCTTAAACTCAGTGTTCATGCTGTTACTGCTCACCTATTCATATTGCTTGTCCAACAGCCAATCACCAAATAAGAATTTCATTCCAGCCCTAACTAATCTGGCTCAGTGGTTAGAGCATCGGCCTGCAGACTGAAGGGTCCCAGGTTCGATTCCGGTCAAGGGCATGGACCTTGGTTGCGGGCACATCCCCAGTAGGGGGTGTGCAAGAGGCAGCTTATCAATGTTTCTCTCCCATAGATGTTTCTAATTCTCTATCCCTCTTCCTTCCTCTCTGTAACAAATCAATAAAATATATTTTTTTAAAAAGAATTTCACTCCAGTGATCCAGGAAGCTTCTGTATTTGGATCAAAGGCTCTATTTTACATGATTCTGCTTACATCTTAGGCCCTCAGCACTTAGCACTCACTCCTGTCTTCTTCCATGGACATAGTTCCTGAAGTCCAGGTGGACCAGAGAGTTTTGGGAGCCACACTTGTTCTGTGTCAGGGAAAGCCGGAACTGGAGATCAGGAGTTATCATACAATATGAATGGTCAAATAACTCTCCTGAATTTATTTATTTTTCAAATATATTTTATTGATTTTTTACAGAGAGGAAGGGAGAGAGATAGTCAGAAACATCGATGAGAGAGAAACATCAATCAGCCTTTTCCTGCACGCCCCCTACTGGGGATGTGCCCACAACCAAGATACATGCCTTTGACCTGAATTAAACCTGGGACCCTTCAGTCCATGGGCTGATGCTCTATCCACTGAACCACACCGGTTTTGGCATAACTCTCCTGAATTTAGACTTACAACTTCTAGCAAATACCCCCTGCAAATCATTTGTGCTGTGAGCTGTTAGGAGGCAGAGGTGGCTGTGATTTCAGCGTGGGTCTCGCAGCCTGGCCTTTCTGATGGTCGCAACAGAGGCCATCTTCCAGCTCCTGCCACTGAGACAGAGGAGTCTGCAGAGATCTCTGCGCAGAGCCCTTCCGAGCTGTGCCCTCCTGGCAAAAGCCAGCAGGCTTTTTAGCAGACCCATCTCTCCTCTGAAATGTTTGTCAACATCCCGGACACGTCCAATCTCCTCCCCGCTTTTAATAACAGCAGATGCATGCATAAAAGCAAACCCAGCGAGCTTTCCATCACGATAAAATATCTGGAGACATAAAATCCCCGGAGTTTATGCAAATGAAATCGCTAAAATATTGAAGCACAGAGTGAGCCGGTGCGCTGTAAGAGCTCCAAAGGTCATGGAGATGGTTCAAGGGTAGAGCACAGAATTGAAATGGGGTGTCCGTGGAATGCAATTAAATCCAACAAATATTGACTCAATGTCTAGGTCCACGGGGACATGTTCGCAGGGAGGTAGGATTGGAGAGGCAGGGTAGTCTGAGAGATGAATGAGACATAAACCTTACCTTCAGGAAACCCCCAGGCTCGGGTCTAGAGCGAGGGAGGAGGGATAAGACAGGGAAAATTGCTGTGCTCAAGTTTGGGGGCAGAAAGCTCCAATGAGGAAGTACCCAGACAGCATGGGTTTGAAACCCGGCTTGATCCCTCAGAGCTGAGTGACAGTGGGCAGAGTGCCTCTCCAGCCTCTTTCCTCATCTGCAGACCTGGGTTTATGACTGTGTCTGCCTCATCGTGTTATTTTGAAAATTAAATCTAATGACCTGCCCACAGCACTTGGTCTGGCATCCTCACACCGGCGCTTAATAAATGGCAGCTCTGAAATGTCAGGGAGGAGGCACAGAGCAGGTGGGGGGACAATTGCACCCCACTGGAGAGTGAGACAAGCCTTCCAGGAATAAATACCATTTGGAAAAGAGGGATAGAATATCAACTGGCAGAAACTGGGGAGAGATGCACTTACCATATGTTTCTAGTAGTTGCCTCGTGCGGTAGATTGTCTCTGATGTAATCCTCTGGGACCAATTTGTGGAAGGAAGGAAGGAAGGAAGGAAGGAAGGAAGGAAGGAAGGAAGGAAGGAAGGAAGGAAGGAAGGAAAGAAGGAAGGAAAGAAGGAAGGAAAGAAGGAAGGAAAGAAGGAAAGAAGGAAAGGAGTGAATGAATGAAGTAGGTAAATAAAAGGCATACCATTCTGTCAGTGAACACCTTGCAGGTATGAGGCTGAAATGTCAGGTTGGAGCGAGATTAGGCAGGGTTTTGAGCGAAGGGCAAAGAGTTGTCTGCAGACAATGAAATCACTGTGCTTTTATTTATTTTTGTTGACATTTTAAAGGAAATAAAACAGACAAGCTGTACTACAGAGTCAGCTGAAGCCCTTCCAGCTCATCTTTCATTGGACTGCCATCAGTAATGCGCAAATTAGACCTTCCCTTCTGCCTATAAATTGCTTAATCTACGCTTGTGCTGCGAATAATACCGATGGCTTTGGAAGCTTGGGTTGGCATTAAGAACGAGGTTGACGGGTTCTTGGAGATTTATTTGGGAGAGGGGGCAAGGTCTGCAGGAACCAATCCTGAACTGATGCTTGAATTAAAATATGGGGTGGCTGCGCTGGTCCCCGGGGGTGCCCGATGTCAGGATTCTTTATAAGCCTTGGTTCTCTCTCTTCACACATGTCATGGACTCTTGGTGAGGTTGGCCATTCCAAGAAAATATGATGGTGACTCCCTCGGTTTGTTTTGCCAGCCTTTAACTTTTTTTATATTGATGAAAGCTTGAACCAGCCCTGTTCAAACATCGTATATCATTTCGTTCCCAGAACAACTCAGCTCAGTGGGTTTTATCACCATGACAGAGGGGTATCCAGAGTTCACTCCATCCCCATCTCTTGCTCCTCAACCTTTGTGGGATGTCAGCGGTTTCTTCTGCTCTCTCCAGACTTCTTCCTGCCCTCACTGCTTTGTGGGCGATGTTTCATCTTCAAACCACCTGATTATAATCTCTGAAAAATGGACTAAGGCCTATTTATTTATTTATTTATTTATTTATTTATTTATTTATGGGGACAATGTCAAATAGAGGCTAGGAGCTCTTATATTGAAATTCACAGAGAGAAGCTGAGAGGTTTGAAAACATGCTGGCTTCCTAAGGAATTCTATCTGGAAAACCTGTAGGATATCTACCGTATTTTCTGGCATATAAGACGACCCCAACTTTTCCAGTTAAAATAGAGAGTTTGAGATATACTCACCCTATAATACAACCCCCGGCATATAAGACGACCCTAACTTTTGAGAAGATTTTCCTGGGTCAAAAAGTTGTCTCATATGCCGGAAAATACGGGATTTGCTAATGGCAAAAGCCTTCCATTCACATTCACATCCATGAAATACTTTGCTTAATTATAATAATGTCTGTGGTTTTTCCTGTTTCTTGGGGGTTTCTGATTGACAGTGTCCTTTGGTCATCTCCCCAGGCCTGAAGGTGACTGGACTGGGTGACTGAGCCAGTAAGAAGAGAATGTGTCTGTACTGCGGGGGGTTTCTGGGGACTTCTAAAGACGGAGGCACAACTATATCCATCTGCCATCTTCCATCCATCTAAGCTTTCTGAGCACCTATTAATTTCTTGGTCCTGGGTTAGAAGCTTAAAAAATACATGAAAAATAGTTTCTAGCCGAAACCGGTTTGGCTCAGTGGATAGAGCATCGGCCTGTGGACGGAAAGGTCCCAGGTTCGATTCCGGTCAAGGGCATGTATTCTGGTTGCGGGCACATCCCCAGTGGGTTCATGCAGGAGGCAGATGATCGATGTCTCTCTCTCATCAATGTTTCTAACTCTCTATCCCCCTCCTTCCTCTCTGTAAAAAAAAAAATCAATAAAAATAGTTTCTACCCTCAATGTAGTATTTTGATGGAGCAAAGTTGCAGGAGTGTGAGAGCACAGGTGAAGGTAGGATGAACTTGGCCTAGATGTATTTGGGGAGAGTTTCAGATACAAAGTTATGCTTTAATAGGTCATAAATGAGCCTTACTTATGGGAGGTGGGGACGAATGGCATTTAAGGCATGGAATTCGCTGTGAAAATGCAGAGCAGAATGAGAAAGTAGAACATATTTGATGGGGACCATGGACCCAGCATTTCTAAGAATCATTCATTTAAATAAACATATTTGGTTTTGAGGCTCTTTGAATGATGGAGAGAGACGGGGGTTGAGGGGGAGGAGAAGGAGGAGGACAAGGGAGAGGAGGAGGAGGAAGAAGAAGAAAAAGGAGGAGGTTGAAGGAGAAGAAGGAAGAGAGAAGGAGGCTGGGAAGAAGGGAAGGCAGGAAGGTGAGGAAGAGGACAGAAAGTTGCTGAGTAATAATCAGCTGTTGTATTAAATAGGTGTTGACTCAAGGATTCATAGGTTGGATGAAGATGTCCATGTCTTGTTGGCCTCATGCACTTTACCGAGTGATCATCCTCATCTCCCTGGTCAGCGTGGACAACATGACCTGGCGATATATTTGGAACACTGAAAATTTGGGTCATTATCCTAATTCTAAAAAGCAATGACTTTAGAACTTGATAACCCAAGATTTGAACCCCAGCCCTTCTTATTATTTGCCATATGAATGTGAACAAATTTCTTAATCCCTCTGACCTTCAGTTTCTTGTAATGTAAGGATTTGATTTCTCTCTTGCATTGCAGTTGAAAGGATTAAGTATAATTTATAAGAATATCTAATAGGGTCCCTGATTTATAGGAAGCACTCAGTGAATGGATGTTGTTGTTATTATTATTTCAGTCATTATTTTTCTCACTAGTAACTCTTTTAGTGTTATCTTATTCTTGTATTTGTTTTTTCTTTTACTGGATTGTAAAATCAGAGGAGGAAGGTGTTGGTTGAATCTTATCCTTCCTAGCCCTGGTGCTTAGTAAATACTTGGTAATTGACTAATAGAAAATTCTATGATAATTGCAAATGAGGGAATGAGAGAATACATTCTTATCCAGTTCTCTGGCATTAATTTATTTTATTTTATTTTATTTTTTATTAATGTGTTACATGTATACATATCTTCCATTGCCCCCCCCTCCCATGCATACCCTAAACCCCCAGTGTCTTGTGTTCATTGATTGCTTATATGCATGCATACTAGTCCTCTGGTTGATCTCTTATCTCCCCACCTCTCCCTAACCTTCCCGCTGTAATTTGACAGTCTGTTTGATGCTTTACTGCCTCTGTATCTATCTTTTTGGTCATCAGTTTATAATACTTTTTATTATCCATAAATGAGTGAGATCATGTGGCATTTTTCTTTCACTGACTGGCTTATTTCACTTAGCATAATGCTCTCCAGTTCCATCCAGGTTGCTGCCAATGGTAAGAATTCCTTCTTTTTTATGGCAGCATAGAATTCCATTGTGTAGATGTACCATAGTTTTCTGATCCACTCATCTGCTGACGGGCACCTAGGCTGTTTCCAAATTGTAGCTATTGTAAATTGTGCTGCTATGAATATAGGGGTGCATAAATCCTTTCTGATTTCACTTCTCTGGCATGAATTTTATTTACTATTTTATGTGCTTGTATAGAATTTATAGGAACTTCACAAATGGGAAAATAGATGAAGTCCAATCATAAGAGGGTTAGAAAAATCTCTGAACATTTCTGAAAGAACCCCTAATCCTTCATGTCCCCAGGAAAGGGAGAGTATATTACATATATAAAGAAAGATAGGCTGTGGGAAAAACCTTTTGAGCCAGGCTGTTTAGTTACTAAATGCTGCTGGAACAGAAGGCATACTAGAAGGTTCTTTTACCAGAGATGCTCAAAAGTTCACGTGCCCAGGACTCACATGGAGAAGCTTAGCAGAGTGCAGGGTTCTCACCCCACAGATCCTGATTCAGGCTGCAATCCTGTTTTGCATCTGCTGATAAACTGAGGCCGAAGCCAGCCAACACCCCATTGGGAGCCTGTCCTGGCCCAGCTGAAACCTGAAAGTGCTTTTGTTCACACAAGGGCCACAGTCACCAATACTGTCACTTAACTACCGTATTTTCTGGCGAATAAGATGACTGGGTGTATAAGATGACCCCCAACTTTTCCAGTTAAAATATAGAGTTTTGGATATACTCTCCCTAGAAGACGACACCCAGCATATAAGACGACCCCCGACTTTGGAGAAGATTTTCCTGGGTGAAAAAGTCGTTTTATACGCGGGAAAATACGATAGAGGGCTTTCTGAGCCAACAGATCATTGTTCTTTGATCGGCCCTGCATGGTTCAGGAATTCGCTAATTACTGTTCCCCACTGACTGATTATCTACAACTACTGTGTTTATACTTAGACGTATAGTTAGTCTTTAAATCGGTTTAAACACCAGGCCCACAGCCACTTATCTGAGTGGCTGCACACGATATGTTTACATCCTGAGCCTGAAGGTGGCTCTTTGATAAGCACACCACAGAGGCCGCTGTGTGGATCGCTGTCATCACATCCGGGGAGCCTCCTGGAGCCTTCAGCGTGTCCCTGGAAGGTGGATTAGTCCCTTATTGCTCCACAGAGTCCTTGGCTCAGAGGAATTAAGCGGCATGCTCAAGGTCACGGTGTTGCTAAGTGATAGAGCTTCAATCCAAACGTAAACCCATCTGATTTCCAAACCCCTGCTACTTGATCTAAAGGCAAATCCTGTCTGTTCCTAACTTAGACACCGGGAGAGTATTAAATGCAGCGTTTCAGATCTGTCTGACTGAGAGGAGAGCCAGGTTTGCTTTTCCAAGGTGAGGATGTAGAATGAGTTTTCACATTTCTCTAAGGCTCTTCTTGTCCTTTTTCCGCAAAGGGTCAGTGTGCCATGCCAGGGTCTGGCTTTGGCTCCGGCCTCCAAAGGCTGGTGTTTGAATTCAAGAGAGAACATAAACCTTTCGAAGGCTTCTTCCCCTGTGGTGAGACCAAAGAATTCGTTGCACAGATTTCCAGAGAGCTTAGAAACAAAGCAGCAGCATCAGCAGCATTTCTGCAGAGCACAGCCCGGCAGGCCGGGGGGAATGGGACCGGCCAGAGGCGGTCCGTCTCAGAAGCAGCTGCTACTGCATTGCGGAGGCCTGGGGAAGGGCTGTGGAACCTCCGAGAACATGAGCCTGCTCTGCTGGCAGCAAGGTGAACCGCAGCTGCAGTTCCAGAAGACCGAGAAGCTTCTGCACAGAAGTAACAGAAGAGCTGAGACCGGCTTGGCTCAGTGGATAGAGCGTCGGCTTGTGGACTGAAAGGTCCCAGGTTGGGGGCATGTACCTTGGTGGCGGGCACATCTCCACTGTGGGGCGTGCAGGAGGCAGCTGATCGATGTCTCTCTCTCATTGATGTTTCTGACTTTCTATCTCTCTCCCTTCCTCTCTGTAAAAAATCAATAAAATATATATTTTTTAAAAAAAGAAGTAACAGAATATTTGCACCTCTCGTAGCAGATGAGCAGAAAACAACTCTCCCCGACCCGAGTCCCCCATAAAAAAGCTTAAGATGAAAACTCCCTGACACTTGAAAATAAAATGACCAAAATACGTTCTTTTTTTATTTTAATTTATTTTTCTTTTTTTAAATATATATTTTATTGATTTTTTTTACAGAGAGGAAGGGAGAGGGATAGAGAGTTAAAAACATCGATGAGAGAGAGACATCGATCAGCTGCCTCTTGCACGCCCCCTACTGGGGATGTACCTGCAACCAAGGTATGTGCCCTTGATCGGAAACATCAATCAGCTGCCTCCTGCACACTTCCTACTAGGGATGTGCCCACAACCAAGGTATGTGCCCTTGATCGGAATCGAACCTGGGACCCTTCAGTCCACAGGCCGATGCTCTATCCACTGAGCCAAACTGGTGTCTGTGCAAATTGTGATTTTTTAATAGAGGACATGATGAGCCATTCAGCCAAAGCTCAGCTCCTCAGCTCAGATGCCCTCTTCCATTGCCTCTTTGCTATTTTAATACTGTGCCATCCGAGATCTGTCTCTACGGTATTAAAATAGCAAACGAGCAATGGAAGAGGGCATCTGAGCTGAGGAGCTGAGCTTTGGCTGAATGGCGGATCATGTCATCTATTAAAAATCACAAGTTGCAGTCACTTTACTAGCACAGCGAGAAACATTAGAGAAACGCTGAATGTTTTAGGCTTAACTGGAGCCATAATTGAATGATTTCCTGTCAATAATAATTCTGCTCTCGGCCATCAACCGAGAGCAATTTGTTACCACTCTTCTCACTTTCTCTTCGCAGGTGCGGCTGAGTCTGCATGACCTTGTTAGAGATTGAGATTTTTTTTTTATTAAAAGGACCAGGGGCCCTAACCGGTTTGGCTCAGTGGATAGAGCTTCGGCCTGCGGACTGAAGGGTCCCAGGTTCGATTCCGGTCGGGAGCATGTACCTTGGTTGCAGGTACATCCCCAGTAGGGGTCTTGCAGGAGGCAGCTGACCGATGTCTCTCTCTCATCGATGTTTCTAACTCTCTATCCCTCTCCCTTCATCTCTGTAAAAAATCAATAAAAAAAATTTTTTTAAAAAGGACCAGGGACCATAGGGCTTTAGGGCAGCATGTATGTCAGAGAGAGGCTTGAGGATATGGATGGTTTAAACTGGATCATGCCAGGTTTGACTTCCGGAGAAGGAGGGAAATAGCTTTTAAAGCCTGCAGGGAGGACCGAGAGGAAGTCTGCATTATGACCAGTCAAATCCAGGTGTTCTGGCAGCTCTCCTCAAACCTCTCCAGGTTCTGAAAAGCCCAGGTGGTGGGGAGACCGGAGAGAGGAAAAGGGGAGAACAAAGCCCCTATTCCAGAGGGTGAATGCTCTGGGTCCCCCAAAACAGCAGGTAGGCAGAGGAAGTCATAAAACTAGGGTCTAGAGCAGTGGTTCTCAACCTTCCTAATGTCGCAACCCTTTAATACAGTTCTTTATGTTGTGGTGATCCCCAACCATAAAATTATTTTTGTTGCTACTTCATAACTGTAATTTTCTGCTGTTATGAATCTTAATGTAAATAGCTGTGTTTTCTGATGGTCTTAGGAGACCCTGCTAGCTGTTCGCGACCCACAGGTTGAGAATCGCTGGTCTAGAGTGAGGAATCCCAAGCTTAAATTTGAGGCCAATAGGTGTGTGTGTTTGAGTTTTTCTTGCTATTAAAGTGGGTATGGCGATAACCTGTTTCAGGTACTGAGTTGTGTTTTTGCACAGTTGTACTTTGAAATGCACACACAGAGACACAGTTACATGCACAGATGTGCCCAGCACCCCCCCCAACACACACACACACACACACACACACACACACACACACACACACACACGTGTGATGCTGTCATTATAAACAACAGGCACATATCCACCTTTCTCTGGGTTAGCCTCTGCGGTCAGGAAAATGGTTGAGATGCTCAGTGCAGAGGACCAGCTGAGAACCGGCAGTGCATTGTCCCCAGTGGCCTTTTATGTTATTGGCTGACGCTTCGTTCTTGTCTCCCTTTTCTCTCTCCCGTCTGCTGCGATGCGGACCAGCGTGGCAATATTCACAGTCCATGTCAGCCTTGGTTTGTAGCTGACTTTCCCACACCCTCCTTGGTTTTCGTGACTGGATGAGCCATGGTTAGCACATGTCTGGACTGACTGATGAGGACAGCGGCCTTACAGGTCCATGGAAACTGTGAAACACAGTGACCAGGACAGTGATCATAGCTCTGTTGTCTGACATCATGTTCTCTGAGTTTTCTTTACTGGCTGCTAGGTAGAGACCAAGTACCAGTTCTTTGATGATTACCAACCACGGAAAGAAGAGTTATTAACCAAGACCATTACCTTCTTTCAGTTGTGTGTGTGTTTTTTTAATATATTTTATTGGATATTTTACAGAGAGGAAGAGAGAGAGAGAGAATTAGAAACATCAATAAGAGAGAGACATCGATAAGCTGCCTCTTGCACGCCCCCCAGTGGGGATGTGCCTGCAACCAAGATACATGCCCTTGACCAAAATCAAACCTGGGACCTTTCAGTCCGCAGGCCGACGCTCTATCCACTGAGCCAAACCGGTTTTGGCTTCTTTCAGTTTTATATTCACTGATGTGTACGTTGGTCCTTTTGTAAAAAGTACCTTCTGGGTAACTATTACATTTCTTCTCTTATTTAAAAGAGAGGCATTTGGATTTCAGTTGCACTTTTGGAAAACCCATCCATAGGAAAGGTGAACTTAGAAAAGAAGAGATTTCATTTAGACATGAAGAAAACACAACACTTCCATCCAGATTTGGAGAGAAGAAGAGGTCCATGCTGTAGAGACATATCTCCAATGGTGCAGTGACTTGGACACATCGGTCTAGTGTATACTGCAGGCCAGAACAGATGGTAACACATTGAGCTGTGAGGATCTAAAGAGACAGAAACAAAAGCAGGGAGAACCGTGCCCGGTGAATAGTAAACCTTAAAAACCATTAGCTGTGCTGAAACCGGTTTGGCTCAGTGGATAGAGCGTTGGCTGGTGGACTATAAGGTCCCAGGTTTGATTCCGGTCAAGGGCATGTACCTTGGTTGCGGGCACAACCCCAGTAGGGGGCGGGCAAGAGGCATCTGATTGATGTTTCTCTCTCATCAGTGTTTCTAACTCTCTATCCCTTTCCCTTCTTCTCTGTAAAAAATCAATAAAATATATTTTAAAAAACCATTAGCTGCCCTCAATATGGCACAACAGAATTCTGGATTCTGGTCCTTCTTCCTAAATGCTCCTTGGGCTCTGGATTTCTGTCATAGCTTTATCCTTGTCACCCCTGTCTTCTGGCCACGTCCTCCTGTAGAGGAGATCCGGCATTCCACACCCCATGGCTCTTCCTTCCAGCTCCAGTTCAGGAGCACACGGAGTTCAAAGAAAAGAATGCAGGCAGGCTGGGAGTTTCCAGCCCCGCTAAGAGTCACCCTAATGAAGTGACACCAGGAAGTGATGCCCACTTTTGGCTGTCATCCCTGTGCTATTTCTGTTTATCAGCAAACCGGGGCAGCTGCGTTTCAGGGTCAATGACTTGACTGTGAGGTCACTTGTGCAGAAGAATTCCCTGTTCATTAGGTCAGTTTAAGGACACCATTACCCTCCTTGCTGCCCTAGAGCGATACAGAACGTGTTACATGTCAAATCCTGGAGCCCTGATGAGACCATGGATCTGAAAGCTCTCGGAAGGGTGGATATGTACACATACCTGGATCTCTATTTGACAGTCTTCAAGGTACTCGCTATTTCTCAAAGTTTCCTAACACTTTCTACTTTATTTCCCCTGAAGATCTTTTTTTTCTTCTTCAGATCGATTCCTTTTAATGAAAGTCACTGGAGACAGCTTTCTGTCCATTGTAATGAGGGCTGGTGATGATCTCGAGTTTGAAGACTGGTTTGGATCTGTGTTTGTTAAGGTGCAAAGGTTCCTAAGTAGAAATTGAGGAATCATCTCCAGAGGCTAGTCACATGAAAAGAGTTTCTCTCAGAATATTTTTTACTTATATTTCTACAAATTCTCATTCTGTAGATAATTTTAGATGACCAGAATGGTCTACAGTGGGCCAGTCCCCAGAGTGGCAGATCGCGCTATGCCAGTCTCATTGTTGAGTCTGAGTCCTTAAATTGAAAACTCAGTGAGGGCAGGGATGACATTCCATCTATGTTTCTTGCACCTTCTGTCTTCATATAGTAGTTAATGAGTAAGAATTTGCTGAGCAAACAAGTGCAGATTGAATAAATAGGTTTTGCATATCTTATTGAAGTATTCATTTCAGTAAGTTTATTTAAATACAAACCTTGTCTCCACTGATTCATAAAGTGTGATGCTATTGGTTCTGTTTCCTTCCCCAATACTTCTCTGTTTGAAGCGGAAAAGTTCTGGTTGTACCATCAAGTTATGGAGGAGAGAGCATTAAGCAGAAACCCACGAGGGCCAACTAAACTCCTGTCCTACTGTGCTAGCAACTATCCTTGAATTTGGTAAAGTTGTTTCACCTACAGACCTCCTATTGAAAACTAATAATGGTAGGAATGTCATAAACCTGTCTAAATCCTTTCTAGTCTATAGGTAGGATGTATTTACCTCAGCTTGTCTCTTGGATTAATTTATTAAAATGCCTAACTGAATTTTTAAAATGTGAAGAGAAAGTATCTTTCTTGATTGACCAGGTCTGGTATCACAACTTTAGTTATGGTTTGTGGATTCCGGTAGAGAATGACTTCTTTCTCATTTATTTCAAAATATATATTTTAGATTAATTATACAACTTCTTAGGTCACTAGTAAGAAAAATACTATATTTGTATTTTTGTTGAATCTAGTGGATTCTAACTATGGGAAATTGATGCCTTCCTGATATTTAATTTCCTTTTAAGAATATAATATTTGCACATTTTCAAGCATTCTTTTATTATTCTTCAATTATAATTTATATTTTTCCTTTTTTATGATATGTTCTCATTAGTTTTATTCATGAATATCTTCTCTCTCTCTCTCTCTCTCTCTCTTTTTTTTTACTAGAAAGATATAACGGAAAGTAAAAATATGCTTTAGTTTGACAGGAGACAGTTTTATAAATGTTTCAATTCTTTTTTCAAGGAACACATTGAATGTTTTGAAAATACTTGGCACATCAATTTAGTCCTATGTCATTCATTTAATATTTTGGCAGTCCTACCTATTGAATTTATTATTTTCTGAGTTAAATGTATTCTGGGCAAGGAAACAAATCACTTGACATTTTAAGACGTATTAATAAATACCACTGTAGAAACAGGGCCTATTTCAATAGTTTCTGCCTCATACTTTAAAGTAATTGCCTTTCCTATGTCTCAGCTGATATTAAAATTAATGTGAGAAAAATAAGTACAAATGTGTCTTTAAATGGCTAGCTAATAATAATGATATCATCTCTTTTTTAAATATATTTTATTGATTTTTTTTTACAGAGAGGAAGGGAGAGGGATAGAAAGTCAGAAACATCGTTGAGAGAGAGACATCGATCAGCCGCCTCCTGCACACCCCACACTGGAGATGTGCCCGCAAGCAAGGTACATACCCCCGACCAGAATTGAACCTGGGACCTTTCAGTCCGCAGGCCGATGCTCTATCCACTGAGCCAAACTGGTCTTGGCAATGATATCATCTCTTGATGGGACATTTCTTGCATACTGGGATGGGCACTTGACGTATATTAAGTATTTTAACTCTCACAGCACCACAACAAAAGAAATGTTAGGGTCTCATTTTGCAGATGAATACCCTGTCTAAATCATCCAGCTCAAACCTGCTCTTACCCATTGCCACTATACACACTGCCTTCCTTAAACTGAAAACATTTGCATATACACACAGACACCAGCTTCTTCTTCTAGGAAGGTACTATATTGAATCAGTAAACTGCTTGGCTAGCTGGAGTTGCAACTAGAAATCAGATTGTATTTTTGCTTCATGCTATATTTTCTGTCTCCCTAAGACTCAAGATACAAAGCAGAAAAATTTATTTTTGACACTGCATTTCTCTTATAAGAAAGACACATGGTCTATGAACCACTGCTTAAACATATTAGCATAAAGTTATTATGCAATCACTAGAATTGAAACAGTGCAAGTTTATAAATTTAATTACTAGAATTAAAACAGTGCAAGTTTATAAATCGCACCAGATGGTACAAATGAATCAGCAATACCTTAATTTCCTGTTTGCACGTATTTGTTTTTGGGGGTGGAGCTGAACACACTAACTTGTTTCTCTTCCTGATGCACTTGAATTTATTAATATAGAGTGATTTAGAAGAGTTTTCATAAAACACCAAAGCAACACTGTTTTCTGAAAATAAATGTTGTTGGTGATTGTGGCTGAGTCTAATATTTGTGTCTTCCATAGTTATTCTTCCTATCTTCCTTACTAACAGAACCATAAGAGGGAGAAGTGACAGTGACCAATAAAAAATAAAAATCT
>JAAGEH010000041.1:66270333-66352357 GCA_011751065.1 Lasiurus cinereus
TTTTTTTATTTTCATATTTCATAGATACATTTTCTGAAAAACAACTCTGAACATCTGTAAGTTTATCTCTGAAAATACATAATCTTTACCAGATGTTTCTGTCTGGCTATCGTCCAAGAGATATTAATGGAATCACAATGGAGAAGGACTTGAGCAAATGTATTTGCCAGTCTGACTGTGCTCTCAATCTTAAATCATCCTCAAACAGATGATAGGGTGGTGTTTAGTTAAACTGTGGTGGGGCCTCAGCGATTTATCTGAACATCTGGTAGATTCTATTATCTTCTGTTCTCTTTTTCAAAAGCCAAGCATGTCCTTACACCATATTATGTAACCCAAGATTAAGATCAGCCTTGCAGAGAATTTTGAATATCTTTATTTCCATATATATATATATATATATGTATATATATATATATATATATGATTAATTTTTTACAGAGAGAAAGAGAGAGGGACAGAGAGTTAGAAACATAGATGAGAGAGATATCGATCAGCTGCCTCTTGCACGCCCCCTAATGGGGATGTGCCCACAACCAAGGTACGTGCCCTTGACCAGAATCGAACCTGGAACCTTTCAGTCCGCAGGCCGACACTCTATTCACTGAGCCAAACCGGTTTCGGCTTATTTCCCCACATATTTAAATGTAAACTATCCCTTGGGCAGTTATGACCTCACACACTTTCCTTGTTCTCATTTTCTTTTTATTTGTTATTTTTTTTAGCTATGTCTCTATGAAAGTCATTGTCAAGCTTTCTATTTTTAAATTCTCTATTGTTTAAAGTTATTACATATGAATTCTTTTCCCCCACTGACTTCTCTCTGATCATTCTAACCACCGCCCCCAACTGACTGTGTCCATGAGTTATGTGCCCTTACCCCCTCTATTGATTGTGTCCATGGGTTATGCTTACATGCATGCATATAAGTCCTTTGGTTGATCTCTCCCCTCCCCCCAAACTCGCCCCACCTTCCCCCTGAGCTTGGATGGTCTATTCGCTGCTTCTCTGTCTCTGGATCTATTTTAGTTCACCAGTTTATGTTGTTCATTATATTCCACATATGAGTGAGATCATGTGATGTTTATCTTTCTCCAACTGGCTTATTTAGCTTAACATAATGCTCTTCAGTTCCACCCACACTATTGAAAATGGTAAGAGTTCCTTCTTTTTTACCACAGTGTAGTATTCCATGTACCACAGTTTTTTAATCCACTCCTCTGCTGATGGGCACTTTGACTGTTTCCAAGTCTTAGCTATGGTGAATTGTTGCACCTACTTCTTAATATTTGTTACTACCTTGGCGTGGTCAAAGAAAAGCAGAAATTAATTGCTGAAAATACACTCAAATACCATAAAGGAAGACCAATAAGAGTCAAGCAGTATCATTTTAGCTTTGTTGTTGAGCCGGGTTTCGTTATAATTTCTCTTCATCTACTCTGTAATGTTTTATTAATCAGTTTTTGTAGTGATTTATTAAGATGAGACACCTGTGGTGAGATAGTTCTAGGCTCTCTATAAGCTTCTTAATGCCTCTGAGAAATGACTGGCTGAGTTTCCATGAAGTCAGGCACCACGCCAGCCCTTAATAGCAGAAAACACACTATTGTTATTGTTCAAGTTGATAGAGGGGAATAGCAGAACAAACTTGACACTGGCTTTTGAACATCTAGCCTATCATCCTAAGCCCTCCCAATGGACTGTAAACTGTTTAATAGCAGAAATGAATTTTGAGTCTCCCTCATAATTCTGTATTTGTCTTGGACACGTTATAATTTCTGGAAATATTTAAGACGATTTCATTTGTTATGACTAAAATTCTCATTGATTTCTAGACTGGTTTGATTAGTACCTAAACAAATACACACTGTTTTCATTGTATTAAGAAAATAGTGGCCTTACACTTCCTCGTGGGAAATAGAATGTTGAAAAAAGTATTGCCCTCACTATAACAACAACAAGAAAGGACAGGTCATATAAAACATAATTGTTACCAAATACAGAGTGGTGAGGTGGCAGAGCACGCAATGAGCCTCAAATCTGGCAACAGGCAGGCATATCTAAGGACAGATGGCACACAGGAAATGACTAACCTATGCAAAGCGGAGGAGGAAGACAGACCCTCCACTTCCGTGGGAAAGAGAGATGCAGCTAACGTGGGTAATGAACGATTGAGGTCTGAGTGTGGATGGTGTAAGGCTCCTGGGCCTCAGCCATAAAGGAGTTTTCAGCTACTCTTCGGTTCTTCTTCACAGAATTCTCCTAGGAAATATAGAAAATACTGCAGGCAAGCAGGAAGGAGACCAGAGAAAACACACCTTGCCCAAACCGGTTTGGCTCAGTGGATAGAGCATCAGCCTGGGGACTGAAAGGTCCCAGGTTTCATTCTAGTCAAGGGCATGTACCTTGGTTGAGGGCACATTCCCAGTAGGGGACGTGCAGGAGGCAGCTGATAGATGTCTCTCTCTCATCGATGTTTCTAATTCTCTATCCCTCTCCCTTCCTCTCTGTAAAAAATCAATAAAATATATTAAAAAAAAAAGAAAGCACACCTTGTAGTGCATGTCTAGAAGACACACCACTCTTCAGTAATGGCCGAGCAGAAGAAGGTGACGTTTCCATGGTTTCCAGAGATTAGGACGTGGACATTTGTAGGGATTCGTTGGTCTGCCCACCACAATTGGTGAATGAATGGAACACTACCCAGCATTCATATGACCTAAAACTTCCCAATACACATTGCTTCTTTTTTTAAAAAAATATATTTTATTGATTTTTTACAGAGAGGAAGGGAGAGGGATAGAGAGTTAGAAACATCAATGAGAGAGAGACATCAATCAGCTGCTTCTTGCACGCCCCTTACTGAAGGTGTGCCCGCAACCAAAGTACATGCCCTTGACCGGAATCGAACCTGGGACCTTTCAGTCTGCAGGCCGATGCTCTATCCACTGAGCCAGACCAGTTTCGGCCACATTGCTTCTTTACATGCAAACACCTCACCATTAGTCTCATTAGAACCATGCAAGGAAGAAGAGTAGCTATGATGATGTATACATCACACATGCGATCACATATGATAAAGGACCTTCTCAAGGTCTTAAGCGAAGAAGTGCTGAATCCGGGTTTGCATTCAACTTAAATCTATTCTCTCTGCACCAGAAAAAGTCACATTTTAGACGTGCCATGCATTAATTCTTAGCCCCATGACAAAGCAAAAATGTTCCCAGATTCATTTCCATTTTTCTGCTCTCCACTCTTTCTTTGCCTACTGCATACTGGAGTGTGGAAACGGTGGGGTAAAGTTGCTTCTATTACAGTTAGAATTCGATACAGAGCCGGACACACAAGAGGTATGACAGAGGGGTGTTTTGAGTTTAAATGGCAGTCAGACCCTTGGATGGCAGATAGCCTAGTCTCAATCCACAGACTAGGTTCTGGATTGTGCAGAGAAAACCAGACATGACCATGGGAAGAAATGAGAAGACCAGTTTGATTGGAGGCTGATAAACGGGTTTATGTATATGTCGAGCATAGAATGTCCAATTGGCTGTTTGATGAATGGAGTCTAATCTCACCGGATTAAGCTTCACATTGACATCTGGGTTGGAGGCGTAATGCGAGGAGTCATCACCATAGGTACATCATTTGCTGTAAATCAGAAGGGGATAATAACTTGCCTTTGAAAACAGTTTAAGAATTTCTGGGAGATCTATGAACTCTCTGGGACTGTACCTGTTAGAATAAAGGTATTTCTTTTTCCGGGAGAGCCTGTTGACACGGTTCATTTCTGGGGGCGTTTTCTCTTTGCTGAGCGTAGTCAGTTACAGTGATTTTTCAGGGATTTGTCAGATCCAAATGGCATGTCTTTCATGCACATAAATGGTCTTACTGACGGGAAGGCATGCAAATGTTCCCTTTTCACAATTTACTAAAATTGCCCGTTATTTTTAGAGGGAGCCGGGCATTAGTGAACCCGGAATTGAAAACAAGTCTTTGATACACTGACATTTTCAAATTCAACATCAATTGCACCGCCTTTCAGTACCAATCCCAGCAGCCTTTCACATCGTGTGTTATAATTTACAAGAACCTTTTTAAAACATGTTCTTGAGAATCCTGAGTGTTACCAGGGCAACCATCATCCAGGTTTTATGAATGGGGAAACTGAGGCACTGGAGGGGGGGGCGGCTTGCTTGGGGCCCTGAGAAGCTAACCATGATCCCCGTCCACTCGATCCTCTCTCTCCAGTCCCCGTGATAATAATGAGAGCGCACTTATTACGGATTCAGTGAGTGAATCAAGACATGATTGCAATTTAATTTTAGTCACTTAGATTCCTCATAAAGTTGCAAGCCTGTATTCTAGAGGATATTAGATAAACTCTGAAAGTTTAGGTGATACGCAATTTTTTTTCTTTTTTTAAAATATATTTTATTGATTTTTTACAGAGAGGAAGGGAGAGGGAGAGAGAGTTAGAAACATCGATGAGAGAGAGACATTGATCAGCTGCCTCTTGCACACCCACTACTGGGGATGTACCTGCAACCAAGGTACATGCCTTTGATCGGAATCGAACCTGGGACCCTTCAGTCCACAGGCTGACGCTCCATCCACTGAGCCAAACCGGTTTTGGCAATAAGAAATTTATTTTAGAGTTCTGAGCTAATAAGCTGATGGGCAATCAGGGTGCCGTGGCGTGTTGACAATATAGTCTGGAACTTAGGAAATAATAATAATAGTAAATTTTGTTTTTTTCCGGTGGCTTTTCGATGTTGCTGCCAATTCCCAATACCTGTTGACGAGGCCAAATTAATTCACACACTTGCTTGGATTTCCCTTTGAAAAGCTGACAGTCACAGGCTGGCAGGCATGACTGCGGCTATCAATTACCAATGCTGTTTGAAGAAAACATCCAGGGAGTTATTTTCTAATCTCTCAGTGCCAGGAATTAACAGCTCGTCAGAAAAACACCTGCACTGAAGTAACCGCAAACTTCTCTCCTAAAGATATGAAGTTATAAACAGGAAAATCTGGAAAGGGGCAAGTGAGAGAGCCAGGGAAAGCTGTGGGGGCTGTCTCTGCGTCAGACAGGGGGTCCCCCATCCCTGCCTCCACACTTTGAATGTGCAGAGAGTTGGGTACCTTCAGGCTGCTAGAGCTGGTCAGGGTGCAGGCGAGGCAGAAGAATCCATGTGGCATCCATCCCTGTCTTACATGCTTGAACTAGCTCATCTTGCTTCATCCTCCAACAGCCTTCTGACACAGGCACTCTAATGCCCCTTACAGATGAAGAACCCTGAGCTAAAACAGTCCAAGTAATATATTCGAGATCCTGTATTTACTAAATGATGGAGCGGGAGTTGAGCCTCAGGTTGTAGCTCTGCAATGCCCACATTCATTTTCCCGCCTTTTTTTGGGGAGGATTACTTTCCAAACTTGGCTCTGGCTGTATGTGTTTCTCATTATCCCATTGACCTTCTCAGGTTTTTCCAAGGAGAACTCATCCCATGGGTAAGGAAGGTGGTACTTTTCACTGGCTCTGGTTTTCCTTTCCAAAACCACATCCAACAGCTTATTTTACCTATCAGGGGTGTTTCAGATAATCTTCTTGCTCTCCTCCTAACCCAGTGGTTGGCAAACTCATTGGTCAACAGAGCAGCAAACCAGTAGTCACAGTTTGCCATCCACTGTCCTAACCCATCATGGACTTGGCTTGTGAGCCCTTGGAAAATGCCATATAAACTCTTCCTGACCAAAGATGAGGGAGTCAGCATTTTACTGCAACAGGAGACTTCTTTTTCTTCCTCTTCCTCTTCCTCCTCTCCTTCTTTTTTTAAAAAAAAATATTTTATTGATTTTTTACATAGAGGAAGGAAGAAAGATGGAGAGCTAGAAACATCGATGTGAGAGAAACATCGATCAGCTGCCTCTTGTACACCTCCTACTGGGGATGTGCCCCCAACCAAGGTATAAGTGCCCTTGACTGGAATCGAACCTGGGACCTTTCAGTCCGCAGGCTGACGCTCTATCCACTGAGCCAAACAGGTCAGGGCAACAGGAGACTTCTTATTTGGGCAGCCTTCCAGGTGTCCATGCTCCATAAAGTCACTGTAGGTTTTCTAACTTACTCTTTCCTCAGAGCACAGCTCTATGGACCACATATGCCTCTTTATTGAGCATTTAGCTATCACCTGGGGGATTTTGTTGACCAGAATACACATTCACCTCACCTACGCCCTGCAGGTTTCTTGTTGTCCTCTGACCACTGTCTCCTCCAGACGAATCCTCTTCCATTCATCATTGTTTTCTCAGCTGATCTCCTCACTATTCCTTGCTTTAGCTTACTCTACTTCAAATATGTCAGACTGCACACCCATGATGTTCTTTTTAACTTTCTAGCCTCAGAAACATTGCTCTCCATCTTTAGGATCTCTTGTACCATCTTCCACTCACCTTTGAAGCATCAACTCAAAGGTCATCTTCTCTGCAAAGCTTTTTCTAACTCCTTACTACAGGTTTGGTGACCTTTCTCCTTGGAGTTCTGTAGCACCGAATGTGTGGTCCTGTGGTTAGAATCAATGCATCCCCTTACACTGCCTGTATTTTTCCCTAAACTGTAAACTTCTAGACTCTCCAGTGTAGCATGCAGGAGGCAGCCAATCATTGAAACATTGAGGAAGGTATTTTAACTTATTATTTTTATCCTCTCTGCCTCTAGCACAGCCCCGTCACTCCTCCTTACTAGCTAAATTTGCAGTTTTCAACCTGGCTTACCAGACCTCAACTTTTTATTGCTTATACAATTATCTTCTTCTTAATACTACGTTAAAAATTGATAACATGGATCAAATACTTACAAAAGGACAAGCATTTTTCAGTATTTTTACGTGCAGTTTAAAAAATCTGATACTTAAACGCTAGCAGATGGAAATGAGGTACTCATTGTAAGGGTAAGGTATTTTCAGCTCAGAAAATGTGAGTAACTTGCCCCAACTCACACCAATAGGAGAGGGGGTAAGATGACATATTAATTACGTCACCTAGGACTCAGACTACTGACCTTGAGCAAGGGGAGTATATCTAACAGCCCCCAGGTGAACTTGCCCGTCTTCTACATATTAAAGATTGGGCGAGCATGCCCTGACTGGTTTGGCTCAGTGGATAGAGCGTTGGCCTGCAGACTCAAGGGTCCCAGGTTCGATTCCGGTCAAAGTTATAACCATCATTTCTTTAGTACTTTAGCTTTATTTTGAAATTTTAATACCTCAAGGGGAATTAGTTTAATGGTTTCACATGTTTGTTTAGACTCCACGCATAGTTACCATTTTCTTTACTCATGGTTTTTTTCTTGGATGTTGGATCTTCTTTCAGAGATTATTTTCCTTCCTCCTGTAGAAATCTGCTTAGTTGATACTGTTCATAGGTAACAGCTTACTTTTTAAAATTGGAAATTTTTTATTTTATTCTGATTTTTGAAAGATAGTTTTACTTAATATAAAAATTCTAGCCTGGCTGGTGTTGCTCAGTGGTGGAGCATCGACCTATGACCCAGGAGGTCATGGTTGAGTCCCGGTCAGGGCACATACCTGGGTTGCGGGCTTGATCCCCAGTGTAGGCATGCAGGAGGTAGCCGATCAATTAGACATTGATGTTTCTTTCTCTCCCTCTCCTTCTCTCTAAAATCAATAAAAATATTTTTTAAAAATAAGTAAAAATTTTAGTCTGACAGTTACTATTTAAGCATATGTAAGTGCTTCCTCATATCTCTTCTATGTGTATAAAATAATGCAAACTTTGCTTAATAAAGCCCAATTATGATTTAAGATGCCATGAATTTGAATATAGAAAACCTACCAAATACAATTAATCATTTCAATTTAAAGACAGAGAGCAGAACATAAAACACTGATTGCACTTGCACATTAAAATAGCAAGCTCCCCCCAAATTTTTATTAAAAAATAAGATAATTGCAAATAATTGCCTATGCTATCAGGTGCCAAATAAATAAATAAATAAATAGATAGATAGATAGGTAGTTTGGCTTAGCAAACTCATTACACAATTCATACTGTTCAGACACTTATTAAATATTTATTGAGAATCTGTTAGGAGTGGAATTGTATGAGATAGCTAAAGAAACAAAAATATAAAGTCTAGAATATGCCCTTGGATGTGAAAGAATGGCCAGCATTATTATTTATTATTGTATGAATCCTAAATTAATTGTATTTTACTCTTTGCAATTTCTAGAGTCATAAAACTAGTCCCCAGAAAAAATTAATATTTCATGTCATAACAATTTACTAGTGAGTTTCTACAACCACAAAGGAAGGCAGAAGTTTTTTGTTTTATTTCTGGTCAGAAAAAAAATCTCACTGTTGTTTACTGACAAGAAGTCTCTAGAAGGGGAAACTAATGCATTTTCACATGTTAATGTGTTGATAATATAAAAAGCAGTTTTCCCATTGGTGATTTGCCTGCCAAGAAAGCTATTTACTGTGTAATTTAGGCAAGTAAACTCACATTCTGAGTGTTGGCTTCCTCATCAGTAATTAAAAAAAAATATTATGATAGTTATAAATGCCTGACTATACCCTAGGGTTTACACTGTTCTTTATAAGTGTTAATTAATAGGCTGTATTTTGTTGCAAATTTTTACTATGACAGCTTTAAATTTAAAACAAAACTGAAAAAAGCTTACAATGAATAGTTATATACATGCTGTTTATTTACTATTTGCCTCACACACATAGTTATGTGTATGTAAACATACATATATATATGTAAACATATATGCGTTTGTGTATCTAAAAGCATGTTGCAGACATTCTGATGATTTATCCCTATATGTTTCAGTATAATCTCTCTAGAAGATACTATTTTATATATAACCAAAGGACTATGACCTCACCCATGGAATAAATATTATCCAATCACTTTTTGAAAACCAGGATTCATTTTAGGTTCATGCTTTTTATTGAATTGTTACATCTCTTTTGTCTCTTTTCATTTATTAAGGTCCCATTTTTTTTTTTTTTTAGAATGGAGTTTTCAACTAGAAAATCCCATTTTCTGGATTTTCCTGATTGTCCCAGTATTTCATGTTAATGGTATATTATGCCTAAATATTTGAGGATTCAGGTTTAACATTTTGGGCAATAATATTTCAAAGTTGATGTTTTCTACTTCACATTACATCATTTCCAGGACCACACAGAGTCACACTGTGCTGTTATCAGCGATGCTGAGTGCGATTCCTTGGTTACGGTTGTGATTATCATGTATTATTATAACCCTGGTATCAATCCATGGTTCAAGAACATTTTTCCCTTATGCACATGGCAATTATTCTGTGCTGTGATGTTTTGGCACCATGCAGAAATTCTCTTCTTTAACACTGGAGTTAATGACTTTAACACTTACTCATGTTTCTTCTCTGGATCAAATATTCATGGAATGTGGCAAAATGGTAATTGATAGACGTTGCCGATTTTCTTCTTTATTAGTTGACATTCTTTTGTAAATAAGAGCTTTAGAGCTGGGGATAAACCATGGATTTTCCTATGACAATAGGATAAACACCTATAATTATTTCCCCTTTTATTCTCATTTCCAGCGTAAGGAGTTAGTGTCAGAGTTGGAACGAAGGGGCCACATTTGTTTTTATAGTTTCAGTCACTCTGTTTTCTCTGTGGGTGTCATTGTGCTCATCCTGTCCCTTCTGGAACCCTCTTTTGCTCTGATGAGGTCAGTGTCACAGGGAATCCAATATCCCCAGCTTCCTTACCTTGCAGGGAAGTTCCATCAGTAGGAGGGACTATTGAGGGACTGGGGGGCTGAGCGAGCAGTAAAACAGGGGTGCCTCCCTCTGCCCCTGCCTCTTCCAACAGCCTCTCTTTATGAGTTTAACTCCCACCAGACATCCCCCCTCTCGGGGGTCCCAGCTTAGATCATGCACCTCACTTTTTGCTTATAGTTGATGGCTCCAGAGCTGATCGTGACAAAATAATATCTTTGCCCTTATCGCTAGTGGGTTGTCAAAAGATTATGTGTTTATATTGATATTCCCACTTCCAGTTCATCTTAATTTTTTATTTTATTTTATATTTTGTTTGTATTTTCTTAGACTGAAAATGTGATTCCTAATAGTATTAATATATTGTCTAAATGTCTGTATCTTACAACATATATTTTTTTATTTCCTGGGCAACTTCTATCTGCAAATCAAAGAATTTATTTTAGCATAAAAATACCGGTATTTCTACTAACAGAAGTGAAATGACTGGTAATTGTTTAAGTTTTTTAAAATTTCTTTTGCTCTTACAACATATGCCACTGAGCATGTAGAGTTCAGAGATCTGTTTTTCAAAATCACCTAAAATGCATATTTTATTTGTGAGTTTTACTACTAGTTGGATATACTATTATATATTTCATATACTTTTGCTTCTATTCATTTTCATTTTGGGGGGTTTCACTTGTTCTTTTTGGGTAATTTATATTTCCTGGACACATAAAACATCGATATGTATGCTTCACAAGACAAAATTATTTCTCGTTGCCTCAAACACAAAAGTTCCAGTCCATTAACTCCTGGGATGAGGGGTGATTCAGGGTGTGTCTACCTCTGTGGGTTTAAGTTCTGATTGGTTGACAGGCACAGAACTCTTTTTTTCTCAATTCCTCATTCCATCTTTTGTAAGGGGACTCTTAATAGCACGTTTCGGGTTTTTATAATTGTGCTACAAGAGGCTTTCAGGCACTCTGCTCCATCCGGTTGCCAGAACAGGATTTCTCAGGGCTGCGTAGATCTCTGATGTCAGGGTGGAGGAGAAACTTTGGCTGCTTGGGTTCTGAGAAAATGGTTATGGGATGAAGAAGTGAATCATTCCCTCTCTAAGACTCTATTTGTTAGTAAAGACCAGGGTTTCTCAACACGAAAGCTATTGGCATCTGGACTGAATAATTCTTTGTTGTAGGGGCCTTCTTAGTAGCATGAGTGTGACAATTAGATGCCAGCGGTTCTAGGTATAGCATTCAATCCCTCCCAGATGAGAACCCTAAATGTTAAACCAAGTGAGAAGGGCATTTTGTGATTTAATGACAACAGTATTCTGATACTTTGAATTCAGATATTTAACCAATATGGTTGATGCTTATGTTGAGGATGAAATTACCTGTAATTAATTCTTGACTTGATTGAGTCTCTACTTGACACTTCATTGAAGGGTTGCTCTCCCACAGCAAAGTACCCTTCTGAACCCTTTAGAAGCGATGAAATAGGCCACTGGGCTTTCAAAAATATAATTTCCTCCGTGAGGAAGCAATCAAAGCCAATTAATTTAGGTGGTGGCCGCCGAGCCTTGCCATGCTCTGCGTTCTCTTCTTGTGTCTCCCAGCACAACTTGGCCACGGCATTAATTCCCATAAAAAAACTTAGTGCCAGTCTTGAATAAGCAGTTGGACCCATCAGGTGGCAGGGATTGATGGGCTCCGGTGACAGAGGAAATGAATAATTTTGCTGTGAAAAGGCCGATAAGCCCCATTAGTGAGGTGTATGTAGTCATTAATACCGCTTTTACTTTGCACGCCACACTGTTCAGGTTTTCTCCACTTCCTGTATCACTCTGTTGCTATCAACTATAGTGTAAAGCCCATCCATTACTGAAGAGCAAGGGGTGCATTATGAATAGGCCCGAAATAAAAAGTCTTGGAGAAGCTGTTCCATTCAGAGAAGACTAGAGGGGAAGTGAAATCACAGGCAGAAGTGCCTGCCTCATATTAGATGGGTTAGCAAAGCACTTTTCTTGTTTCAATCAACAAACATCTGTAGGTTCTGCTCTCGGGGTGCCAGTGAGACAGAGGACATGGCTCCTCAGGAGCTTGTCATTAGGATGGTCAACTTGAGAGCATTGTTAGAGTGCAAGGGACACGATGGAAAAGATGAGGTGGCTCCAAATTGTGTCAGAAAATTGAGGAGATAAATCATTTAATTGACCAGATTTATGGCCTTGTACATAGAAGCAGGATAGATGAAGCATTCTGACCCTTGGGGACAGGCACATGGGTACCAAATGTCTCTGTGCTGGAGACGGGGTGAGAAGAGGAGATACAATGAGGAAACGCGGCCAGAGGGACAACTAGCATTGTTCGAGCATCCACCACGTGCCATTCTTACGGAACAAAGTATGTTCTCATATAACGTCTTCTAGAATTCTCGGAGCCTGCCCAGGGAAGCAGTTTTATACAAGTCAAATGCTGTAACTGAGTGACACAATCTGATATTGTCCTGATGGCTGGATCAGCCTGGCCAGTATTCTCTTTACAGCAGATTTTAGAATCTGTTTTAGGAAAGGGAGTGATTACTATACTTACTGGATTTGAAAGCCCTAAAGAAAGTGAGTGTTTTACTGGCTTTCTGAAACTTGTACATTTGACAGAATAGGGATTCAAAGGTATCTACAACTGCTATTGAATGGCAACCTTGGGTACATATGTCTGGCCTTGGACCTGCGTGATTAATTTAATCTGATCATCTCATTCAAAGCCTGTGTTATTTCTCTTTTTACGGATGAGAAGTTTTAGATGGCAGCGACAATGTTAAGTCACAAGATAAAGCACTTCTTTTCTTTTAGAGATGCATCCTGCCACTGTTTTCTGAGCTTCTGTGAAACAAGGGCTGTCACTCTGACACCAGGTCTGGGGTCTACCCCAGGCGCGGGCAGCCAGCTGTGGGTGGCTTCGCTGTGGCACAGAGGAGGCATCTGGGGAGGTCAGCAATGCCAACCAAGACATGGGGTCCCTGCTAGCCACAGACAATACAGGTAGAAACCCCATTGTTTTCTATTCTGTTCTATGAAATATAACAAGTTCTCTTTCTTTCAAAGAGAGATTGCATTTTCTTTGTTTTAGACAGACAAAATAGAGAGACTAGATTGAATTTCTGCAATGTGAGAGAGGCAGAGACCCTGTATGTCCCAATTATTTTAAGTATCCTGTATTAGGAAGGTTTGTATCAAATCTTGGCCGTTCTAGAATTTTAAGAAATGGGCAAAATTTAGTCTTACAACCAGGCAATGGTTTGGTGAAGCTATTTATAGAAACAGGGGTGGGGATTGAAGGCAGATAGAAACCATGAAAAACTGCATGGATGGAGCTGTGCCAATCCCAACATTCTGTTTGATTTACATCTAACAAGTTCACCGTGACTCAGGGAAGAGTGCAAAGCAGAACAAAAAGTTAGCTGGCAATTACTGAGTTAGCCCGTTCAGGCTGGCAAGTGGCAGTTCACAGAGGCTTGCTCCAAAGGTGTAGGTCAAGCCAAAACCGGTTTGGCTCAGTGGATAGAGCATTGGTCTGAGGATTAAAAGGTCCCAGGTTGCATTCAGGTCAAGGGCACATCCTTGGTTGTGGGCACATCCCTAGTAGGGGGCGTGCAGGAGGCAGCGGATCGATGTCTCTCTCTCATTGATGTTTTTGACTCTCTATCCCTCTCCCTTCCTCTCTGTAAAATATCAATAAAATATATTTTTAAAAAATGTGTAGGTCAAGGACAGAGAAAGAAAGGGCTTCTTAGGTTATGTCCCACACTACCATACTGTGTGCATCCAGGAGTTCTCGCTTCTGTCAGTTTTTTTTTTTTGCATAGATTTCATCATTTATCTCTTCTATTGTCTGGACAATAAACATAATAATTCGAAGGCATGCATTTGTTTCCATCATCGCTTCTCCCTAGGGTTGTCCCTCCGGTCTGCTTCCACCGTATAATGCTGACATACAGGTGCAGAGGATATTATATTTGGAAGAGTTCTCTGAGTTCTTCTAGTGTAAGTCCTTACTTCCCAGAGAGACACAGTGTCTCAGGATGAGGTGGAGGGTGGGGTTGCAGGGCAGGATCAAGGTCATGTGCTTGCTTATTGCACAGCTGTTACCAGGATTTTCTCTGGACTTTCCACACACTACTCTTCTCTCCCTCACACCTTTCCAAATCTCGGGTATTATTTCTCCCCTTTGTTCTGGAGTCCTAGGGATCATGGTTAATGTTCTGTCAGTTCTGTGGTCCAAGATACTAGGAATGTGGTCATTTATGAAAAGGGGGCTTGTCCACTTTCCTGGGCATAGATTTCCAAACCTTTCTTTTTGAGATGGTTCATATGAGCCCTCTGCATCCTCTGTCCTTCACAACCTCTTGTTATTCAGTTTATGTTTCTAAGAACAGTTAAGGTAAAATATTTATGAATAAGTATACTTGAATTGTTCATCCTCATGGAGCAATTATACTTTATTTTTATAAAAATCTCAATCTAAATATAAACCAGAGGATACTAATGTTCCCATTGCTGAGGAAGAGGCCATTTTCTCGCTAATCTCTGATGAAATAAATGGCATAGAATTTGGAATGCGTTTATTTAAGAGGAGGTTAATACCTCTAAAGATCTATTTCTTGGCTGGAGCTGCGGGCAGATGGATTGGACCAAGACATGGGAATACTAAGCTGCTTCACATCCTTTTAATCAAAGTGTTTTGAAATAGGTTTTTGAGTCACTAAGTATTCTCTTAGGTTTCACTTGAGTGTGCATGGTGGGAGTTGACTAAAATCTAAATGAACAAGCTCTCCTCGGTCACAGCTGTGTCTATAGACGAGCTGTTATGGATACTAACTAAAGGGAGTATTCCATCATGGCACCAACTGTCTCTGCTTCACTCCCCATCCACACTTTTCCAGCTGTGTGACCTTAACAAAAGGTACTTACCTCGCCTCTGCCTCAGTGTCCTCACCAGTAAGAGGGACCCAACAACAGTACTTATTTCACAGTGTTTTTAGCAGGCTTCTATGCAAAACCTTTAGAACAGGCCCTCATACATAATAAGCAAGCAATTCATGTTAGTCCTTATTAAATACCTACTCTTGTCAAACCTGCTCTCAGCCACTCCCCCTCCCTTTTTTTTTTTTGCCATAATCCTCTCTTGGTTACTTTTCTGATATTCATTACTTTTCTCTGGTGCCATGGGGAGATCAGGTGTGCAGAAGCTGACAAATATACTCTTGCTGTAAAATAGATTTTATATTCCTAAGCCTTTGTTCCACACCTCTAACATGTAGACAAAGGATCCCTACCGCCATAATTGCTGTCAGAACGGAATGACCTATGGAGGCAGAGTTTAAAACAGGCCTGGGGCGTGGATTTCAGGAAATAGGAATAGCCCTCCCACCATGAGAGCCTCACGGTCTACCTTCCTGCTTCTGGAATACTGATTCCTCCCTGCTAGGGCTTTGGGGTGCTGTCCAACATGATAACCCACATTCAATGCTGTGTCTTCTCCAGTCTTTGTGGGCTTCTGAGACAGGGTCAAGTGCCACTTTGTGGGGGGGCTCATCAATGGGAAGAAAGGGATCTCATTCATGCATTAATTAGGTTATGTCCCACACTACCATACTGTGTGCATCCAGGAATTCTCACTTCTGTCAGTTTTTTGGTTTTTTTTTTTGCATAGATTTCATCATTTATCTCCTCTATTGTATGGACAATAAACATAATAATTTGAAGGCATGCATTTATTTTCATCATTCAACAAATAGTCAATGAGGGGCAACTCTGTGCCGGGCACTCTGAAAGAGAGATGTGGGTTCCCATGGCACTTAGAATAAAATTCACATTTCTTACCAGGGTCTCAATGACTTGGCCCCTGCTTACCCAGCCAATGCAGGCCTCCGTTGGGTCCTAGAGCCGAACTGACCAGGCCAGATGGCCTTTCTTCATCCTGATATGGCCAGCTGCTTCTCAACTTGCAGACTTAGGTATATATTCCTTGGAGATGTTTTCCCCGGCACTCTGATCATTTTTCTATTCTGCACTGGGTTTATTACCTTTCGAGCTCTCATCACAATATGTAATTACAGGATTACTTGTTCACTTGCTTCTACTCGGTATCTTCTCAGGCTGTACATTGTAAGAGGGAAGAAATAATATGCAGTCTCTGGCATGAAAATAATAACGAAGGAAACCTCCTTCACAAGAGTTAGACTTAACCTGAGCTGCAGCTGTAAGGCATTGGAATAGCGTCTTAGGCACCTGCCGGGGCCCCCTCTCATCCCAGGAAGGGTCTCCCCCGTCTCCACATAGCTGAGGCCCCCTTGCTTCGGGCTTCTGGTCTTTGGGGTCAGTTCCCTCAGCAAGGAAAGGAGACTCAGACTGAAATCTGGTTCCTCTGGTCTTCTCACTCAGTGCTGGCTTCTAAAGGTCACACCAATTTGTATGGACACTGTTGATCCTCAAAGAACAGAATGCTTCTTCTTCCCAGAGAATTTTAAAATCTCCCTTCAGTACTGGGCATTCTTATTTTTTGAAGCTCCGCTCTCTCATTATATCCAACATATTAAAATGAATTTCTGTCCCACATTAAATAAGATTATCTTGCTATAAAGTATATTTTAAAAGATTTTTGTTGTATTTTTTGCAAGTTGTTGGTTATGACTAACGTTAATTTTTGATTGGCTCTTTCACAAAAAGAAGAAGGGACATGAGATCCATTAATCCATAAACAGAGATTCTGCAGTTTTTTGAAGGAAAGGTATCAATAAATATTTGCACATGTGCACATGAAATCAGAGTGATTAGAGTTACTGGTTTTGGATTCTACTTTTGAAATAATTTTGATAAAACATTTTACTTGAATTCTTAAAAACCTATCGGCTTTACTGTGTAGTGTTTCCAGATCTGTTCATTATTGGATGGCAGCGTGTTGTCTTATTACTTAAGGAAATGAGCTGCTTTCTGAGGTAAGGAGCTTGCCGTCACTGCAAAGGAATGAATATACTACTTCTTTGGATTTTGTGACTCACACAGCACACATTTAGGGCATTTCAATGATCTTAAGCTGGAAAACGTCTCTAGATGACCAGTTCTCCATGTGAAGGAATCCGTGCATTTGGTTGATATGATTAACAGTGGTTAGAGGTCAACCGATTTGATTTTCACAATCGAGGTCATTGATTTTCCTGGCTCAAAAGATATTCAGGCTCAAATTAGATTCAGTCAAAAAGTTTGGAGTCATTTTGTTGTCAAATACATTCTTGTCAAAACTCTGAAGACTCCCTCTTCTCCTCAGAATGAAACTATTCGGGAACTGAAGTTCATTTTGGTTACTGTTTTATCTATTGTGAGGGAATGAGTTTCAAGGCTTTCTGCTGATTCTAAGGACAATCTGTGCCAGGGGCATTGGTAAACACTATGAGGCTGGATGGGTGGCGTTGGGGGGATTTTGTCTCTATTTTGGGGTTACTGAGGTTGCAGGTAAAACCTTGAGGATCATGTCTGTGGCAGAAGGAGACGTGATCCTATAAAACAGAGTAAATAAAAGTTGAGGAGTCTCCCTCTCTCTCAGGCCTGCTGTTCACTGCACTTCTACTTCCTCTTTTTAAGGACTGGCTTTCTCTAAGATCTAAAGATGGCCGGAGACACCTGCCTCATAGCTGTGAGCTTTTAAGCTTCTCTGTTCCAGGTACTGGGCCATTTGGGGACTGAAATCTCTGGTCACAGTCTCACATTCTAAGGAAGAGACTTGCATCTGTCCAGGTTGTGTTAGATGTTTCCCCTCAGCCTAGTTAACCTTGGCTTTGGAGATGGAACCTTCCGTGTGACTTATAGGAATGGGGTAGACAGTTTCCAGAGAATCTGGTGTCTGACTCACAGCCTAGGAGAACTTTTGAAAAGATGTTCCCTGCTTCGTAAGTCCTAAGAGTAATTGAGAAGGGAGCTTTATATTCTAAGGGGACAAGATTTCATTATAATCACATCTTGTGCAGAAGCACAGATTAACCGAAGGAAAGATAATGAAAACTATCTTTACTTGGCCTGGCATCCAATTAATAACAAGCTTCGTTTGTCTTTATCCAATACCAACATTTGCATGCCTTCCAGCATTCTCATAATTAAATACAAAAATCAATTGGGCTTGATAAGACTGTGAGTCAGGAATAATTCCTTACGGAGACTTTCCAGCAGAGGTGGCTAAATCCTTTCCCTGAAGGATCCCCGCTGGCACCTGGGACCCCCTCAAAGCCCCCAAAGAACAAGGATGCACACTCATCGGTGTCTACCAGATTAATGAGGAACAAAGTTGCCTCCTAGTCTTTGGAAATTAGATGAGAGGAATTAATCTCACTCAACCTGTCCCAATGCCGGAAGCTCTGTAGTCACTGTCAATTCCCCGCCCCACTCCTTATTTTCCCTGCCTATATTCCCATATTTCTAAACTATATGGTCACTTCTTCACCCAAATAGACGGTATCATTTCTTGGCAGAATGACTGAATAGTTTTACAAATGATTCATTCTTTAATGAACAAACATTCATAAAGTAATTAATTTGGGTTGCCCTTGGGTATGAGGAAATTGAAAGGGCACACTTCCTGCTCCGGAAAGGCTCTACTAGACTCTTTTTTTTTTTGGAATGAACTTCACCAATTTTTGTCGTTATGATGGTTATTGATTCCCTGCTAAGGAAGGAGTTTTGGAGAAAGCTTGCGGCTAAGGCTCCGCCTGATCGAAAGTTGCATTGGTTTGGTCAAATTCATTTTTCATACACGTCAGTGGTTCTTATGACTCTTATGGCTCTTGTACTTTCTGCCAATGTCTTAAGATTGTGTGTGTACATATGTGCACGTGCATGCTTGGTTTGGGTCGATGTTGGATACAGAATTTTGCTTTCCTCAAATATCTAAAATATTTGCTTACTTCCACCAACTTGCTATTCTTGACAAGGGTTTCTCATATATAATTGGATAAAAGATAAATCACTAAGACTATTATGACATTCTGTGATACTTACTTTACAAGATCAGGATAAAGTGAATGGAAACAGAAAGACTTTCATCTGATGATGAACTTGGAAGTCAGGCTGGGTCTTCCTCAGTGTATGTGTCCTACCCTGTGAAACTCATCTGCAAGTGCACACGCCATCCTTCTCAGCTTTCATTCCACATGAAGAGAAGTCCCCCTGTCTGTGTTCTGGAGTATACACCCAGGACTTGACTCTACCTAATAAAGCTCCTGATGAAGATGACAATATCCACTACACGTCTGAAAATGCACATCCACCTCTTCCATCTTAAAAAGAAAACGTTTCACCGACCTCTCCTGCAGCTCAGCACCCTGTCCCAGCTTCACCTCTTTCCTCACCTCACATTGTCCTTCTCTTCCTGATCACTCCTCAGTTAACTTTAATTCAGCTCTCACCTCCTCAGAGTTTGGCTACACCTCCAAGCCAAGGTCAACAAAAAACTCACAGTTGCCCAAAGAGACTTTTCTGTATCTAACCTTCTGGTCATGGCTGCTGTCCTCGATCCTTTCAGCCACTCCCACAATTCCAAGCCTAACTCCTCCTTGTCTTCTGGGAACCACCCCCTGTGGGTTCTTCTCTGCTGTTTTTCTCACAATGATATCCTCATGACTTTGTCCTCACCCGTGGTTCTCACCCTTCATCCAGTCTCTCCACAATCTCTGACTTCAGCCCACAGTCCTTTCCCAAGCAGCAGTCACATGTGTCCATCTCTGAGCTTCTGAACTTCTCAACACGGACACTCTAAGGGTCTCTTGAGTCAGCGGAGCTGGCCTGGTCTTGTCCACCTGTACATTGCATTGAGCAGAGTGTCCCCTGGTTCAGTGAGCGACACCGGCTTATATCGAGTTATCTTGTCCAAGAAACTTAGGGTCGTCCATGATTTCTTCATGCTCAGCCCAGACATTGGATTAGGTACCATTTTACTTTCAAAGTTTCTGTGACTTATTTTAGCTCCCTGGATTATAGAAACAACACCAAGCGGTCTCATTTCATTTATTTGAGTCTTTGCCTTCATATCCATCCAACTGCACTAAAGCCAAGGTAATCTTTCTGGAACACAAGTGCCAATTCTTATTTAAAAGTCTCTAAAAGCTCTCAGTCATGCGGAGTGAAGTTATACTTCTTAGTCTGGCACATCGAGCCTTAATCTGGCTTTTGCTTATATCTCTAACTTCATTTCCTGCAAAGCCCCTCGCTCTCAGCTGTATGCTCTGTGTCATAAGGAAAGCCTTTTTAACAAACTGATATGCAACTTTCCAATCTATAGGAGTTTTATTTCCTTTTACAGATTTGCCAAAAGCAAAGGAGCAACACTGATTCTCTATAATATAATCAGTCTCTGATTGCTTCAGCATGCAAATGTCTCTGCCTTTCCAGCATGCAAATGTCTCTGTCCTTAGTTGTTGTCACTTCTCTGTTCTTGCCTGTACTGCCCAGAAGGGGCATTCAGAGACTGGAACCTTGGCAGTGATGAATCAGGAAGGTTCTAGGCCTGGAGCTAGCGGGTCCCATTCATACATTCCTTGTGTCCAGTTCTGTTTTATCACTTCTGTGAAACCGGAAGTCTAGTTCCTAGGGCCTTGGACATTGTCAATCCAAGCTCATGGTGGTTCCTCCTCACGAATTAGCATGTGAACATTTAAATTTCAGGTCAATGTTACTGTTCTCCCAATTCAACATGTGGGGAAATCTCATTCTTCTTTCCAGATCCTGCTCACATGCCACCTCCTCTGTACACCCTTCCCTCACACCCATTCTTCTCAAGAACAGATCATTGCTGTCTCAAAGCTCACAAAGTAACACGCACACCCCTTTAGCAGTGACATTCACATGACTCATACTGAAGACGGGCCTCGTATTTTTTTCTCTCCCACATTTGACTGAAGTTTTCACAGGTGGTCACCGAGTTTCAGTCATTGCTGTTTTCATCGTCTCGCCTGGTGCCTGGCATGAAATGGTTACTCGGTATATAAATGCCCATGAGGTGAACAGTGTATTCGTAGTTGGAAGAAAAAATGGAACCTGTTACCTATTGTCTAACTGCATTTACAGAGGCATTTCAAATAGAATCACAAGGCATCTGAATAGCACAGAACATTCGAAATGGCCAGAAGTTGTTGGTAACTGATTCCCAAACAGATGTGTATGAATCAATGAGAGGAACTTCTGGAAGATTTTACTG
Organism: Lasiurus cinereus; assembly: GCA_011751065.1. Lineage (NCBI taxonomy): Eukaryota > Metazoa > Chordata > Mammalia > Chiroptera > Vespertilionidae > Lasiurus > Lasiurus cinereus. The sequence goes on from JAAGEH010000041.1 coordinate 66,291,359, forward strand.
GAAGCCATATTGGTTTCCCATGTAATTTGCCATATTAATAAATAGCAAAATTTTTTTGGATAAAATCTAGCATCTATTCAATGATAATAACTCTCAACAAACTAGGAATATCAGGATTCTTTCTCAGCCTAATAAAGAGCAACTGTGTAAAACCTACAATTAACATCACACTTACTGGTGACAGATCAGATGCTTTCCTTCTACGGTCAGGAATAAGATGAGGATGTTCACTTTTAATCAATTCTATTCAACATTACACTGAAGATTTTGAGACACTGCAATCAGGCCAGAAGAAATGAATGAAAGGCATCTAGATATAAAGAAAGAAGTAAAACTACCTTTCTTTCCAATTTATACCATTGTTTATGTGGAACATCTGATGGAATCTACAACAATAAAAAGGACTAAAAGTAATATCAGTTTAGCAAACTTGCAAGGTTTATGGTTAATAAAAATTACTCATATTGTTATATATTAGAAATTGATTATCTGAAATTAAAAATTTAAAGTGCAATTCACCATAGTATCAAACTATATGAAATAATTACAGGTAAATCTGATAAGATATGTAAGGAATCTGTGTACTAAAAATACAAAATATGAAGAAAAGATAAACACCTAAGTTAAAGGATAACTACCTTGTTCAAAGGTCACATGATTTAATATTTACAAGATGTTCATTATCTCCAAGTTTGTATATAGATTCAAAGTAGTGCTTTTTTTAAAAAAAATACATTTTATTGATTTTTTACAGAGAGGCAGGGAGAAGGATAGAGAGTTAGACAAGAGAGAAAGACATTGATCAGCCACCTCCTGCATGCCCCCTACTGGAGATGTGCCTGCAACCAAGGTACATGCCCTTGACCGGAATCGAACCTGGAACCTTTCAGTTCGCAGGCCTACACTCTATCCACTGAGCCAAACCAGTTTTGGCCAAAGTAGTGCTTTTTTTTTTGTAGAAACTGACAGAGTCATGGTAAAATTGATATTGAAATGCAAAGAAATTTGAATAATCAAAACACCGTTTTTGTAAGACAGTGTGAGACTGGTATCAGGATCAATCAATCAATCAATCAATGAGACAGAACAGAGTCCAGGAACAGAGTCCTACATATATGGAAGGCTGGTTTTTAATAAAGCTGCCAAGACAATTCAGTGGAGAATTGAATATTTTTTCTATAAGTGATACTGGATATCAAGAGTCCAAAAATAAAAAGAAAGAAAGAAAGACCAAAAAATTATACAACAACTTAAATACATTCCTCTCAACATATACAACAGTTAGCTCAACATGGATCCTAATCCTACATGTAAAACATACAACTATAAGATTTCTGAAAAAAGCAAATTGTAGAAACTCTTGTAACCTTGGGTTAGGCAAAGATTTCTCCCAGAAGCATGAACCATGAAAGAGAAAATAGACAAATTGTGTTTTCTTTAATATTAAACCAACTGATCCTTCAGAGAAATTACTCAAAGAACCAAAACACCACCCACAGTTTGAAAGAAGATTTGTTTGAAAAGTGTAACTTTGGTAAAGGCCAAAGAATGTTGCAAACATGCAACAACATAATCATGCTAAGTGCAAGCCGTCAGATTGGGGAGTACATATTGTTTTATTCCATGTAGAGAAAACTTTAAATGCTAACCAAGCCTTATGAACAGAAAGCAGCCCAGTGGTTGACCGAGAAGAGGATGAGAGAAGGGCAAGGAGAGAGTGATTACAAAGGATCTCGAGGCCACTAGATTGGGGCGACGGTTTTATGGGCGTGTATTTAGGTCAAAATGTACCAGATCGAATGCTGAAATGTATGCAGTTTGCTGTATGCCAATTATTTTTCAGTGAAGGTCTAAACACAAGCTGAACGGAGCAGAGCTCTTTATAATAAATACCGAGTAATTCCATAAAATAAATTGCTTTCCACGGTCCCTCTGTTTGAATGTATGTTTGATAGGGTGAAATCCTGATGCAACCAGAATATTTTGTCCGCCTGTGGGCTTGCTCTGGAGGCAGATGAGCGCGTAGTTGGGGGGCTGGCTGGCTTCGTGCCCCGCTGATTAAAATTCTGTGCTGCAGAGGTGAAGGCATTTGTATGCAGCCCATGTTCCTCAGCAGCAAACACAGACTCAAAGCCTGAGCGTAAATCTGAGCGAGCGTTGTGCTTGTACTGGGAGCCATTTGAGTCTCCAATGACCTTGAGGAGAGCATATGCAAATTGGAGGGAAAGCCGCATCATTTAAAAAACTTTAAATAAAAAGGAACGTATTTGTTTTCATTATACATAAGGAATCATATGTTTGTGGTATCTTTTAACAATCGTTTTAACAGTATTCACTGATGCAGCAGCTACAAATTCCCTGGGAAGGATGAAACAATTCTGAGAGCTGATGCCAATTTACTTATTTTTTATTATTAATACATTTTTATTGATTTCAGAGAGGAAGGAAGAGGGAGAGAGAGAAACATCGATGATGAGAATGATCCATCAGCTGCTTCCTGCACCGCCTCTACAGGGATGGAGCCCACAACCCGACATGTGCCCCAACTGGGAATCCAACCCGTGACCTCCTGGTTCATATAGGTGGATGCTCAACCACTGAGCTACACTGGCTGGGCTGATGCCAATTTCTTAACAGAAGTTTCTATCTAGCCTGGATTTTAAAAAGGAATGGCAAATGTTTACCACTTTTTGGTGTTGCTTTTAAAAGCCTTGAAATTAGGTAAACTGCTATGTGGGTGAGGATATGTTTATGCTTAATTTTCTCACCCTTCTAAATATCCCAACATACGCTGGGGTGTCTTAGATACTCGGCTAAGAGTAACAGTACTTGAAGCTGATGCCCCAGTTTGGCTATATTTTAGTGTTTGACTATAGCCCAGTGATTTTACAGAGCTGAGGCACAGATTACTTATTTATAATATACACGAATTGTCAGACTTATTTAATATGTATTACATGAGTAATGTCAGACTTACCTAATATGTATAACCAAAGTGCATATTGAACAGGGTCATTCACCTTAAAGTATTATTGGTTCCTGGGGATTGCAGAAATCTTGGATTGCAAATTCAGCAGAGAAGAGGCTGCACGGGGTGGAAGCTAGAAGTGAACCTTCTGAAGCAAGACCAATGCATTGAAATACCAGCTCCACCCCTCCCATCGGTGTGATCTTGGACAAGTCACCTACCTGTTTCGGCTACAGACGCTTTATCAGTAAGATTTAGGACAGTGATTCTCAACCTTCCTAAGGCCGCGACCCTTGCATACAGTTCCTCATGTGGTGGTGACCCCAACCATGAAATTTTGCTACTGTGATGCATCATGATGCAAATATCTGCATTTTCTGATGGTCTTAGGCGACCCCTGTGAAAGGGTCGTTCGATCCCCAAAGGGGTCGCGACCCCCAGGTTGAGAACCGCTGATTTAGGATGACTTACCTCAAAGCGGTGCCATAAGAATGAAATAAAGCCATTTATTGAAGGTTGTTCAGTAAAAGTTAGCAATTAGGATTATGGCAAACCATCATTCAAAGAACATGTTCATGATCAGAAAATTTGCACTTTTAAAAGAAAGGATTACATTTCAGATGGGTATAGAGACTGCAACTGGGCCTGCCAAGTCTTTGATCATTTAAAAGTAGATTTTAAAGCTCAAATTCATTTCTCTTTAATGAGAATTTCTCTCCTCGTGAGATAATGAGGAACTCCGTTTCTGAGAAAAAAAGAGGGAAATGCATACACCAATTTTAAGGAATAATTTTTAATATATATTTGAGGCCGTTCGCACTTGAACCAAATGAATGTTAATCCATCACTCAGGGTAAACATTATGTATCTCAGAAGCGCATGGCTGGCTTTATTGATGCCATAAAAGAGAAATGACGGGCGATAAAATCCTTAAGTGAATGCCAGTCAATTTTCTCCAGTCATTTGACCTAGAAAATATGGAACGTTTTTTTCTCAAGCGACAGATCATTATGTAAAACCAAATAAAACAAAGAAACAGCAACAGCAGATACTATAGGATCAGTCCCAGCGCGGTGTGGCCTGTGTCTCTAGCTTCACAGAGATGAGTGAAACACTTTCCTTGGTCAACAGTTCAGGAACGATGAGACACCAGAAAAGAAGTAATTAAAACAGAGCGAGATGAGCATCTGATGGAGGTGGGTCCTGGGAGGGATGTGGCTGAGGCCAGTGGCAATATACCCCGTTTACAGGGTTCCAAGGAAGTTTCAGGAGCAAATATATTTGGGGGGCATCTCAACGGGTGAACAGTAGGGGGCCGGGCCAGAAAGGAGAGGGCAGGTCAGTTTGGGGACAGTGAGCAGTGAGGTGCCAAGTGAGGAGAGGGCAGAGCAGGGGGAGGAGGGCTGAAGGGTAGACCAGGGTCTGTGCTGATGGGCTTTTTACATGATAAGAGCGTCTCAGTATTTGGGACTAAATGGTTCAGCATAATAGTGACATTTATTCTGGTCGTTTCCGGGTACACTGGGGCATACCAGCATCACCCGATTCTCTGGCTTCATCTTCACATGGTGGGGTTTGCGTCCACATTTCCCCTTCTCATAAGGACACCTACCCCTGGATTAGGGTCCACGCTGATGACTCACGTTAATCACATCTGCAACAACCCCGTTTCCTAACAAGGTCACCTTTGTATGTTCTAGGGGTTAGGACTTCAACCGGGAATTTTGAGGGGACACAGTTCGACTCATGACAACTCATTCATCGTCTCCCCTGCCTGTGGACTTTCATAGCGTTTCCCTGTCCTTTATAACTGCCAGAGCGTCACCCTGTGCTTTATGACTGTCTCAGGTCCATGTTATTTTTCCTTTTTCTGGAGGAATGTACACATTCCTCTGAGAATGGGCTCCTTCTGCCACGGAGCAGTGAGCTTCCTGAGGGGAAAGGTAAGGGCAAATAAACACGCAGAGGTTTTATACAACGGAGCATCAGACAGATATTCTAGTGCCTCGACAATTAAAAACGCCACAGTCCTCAAGGCTATTTCAATCCTAAAATTTTTATGTACACATACAGAAAAAGAAAAAAAAATCAAGTTCATTAACAGTTCCTGCCAGGACCCTGGGAATATTTTCCTTTCTTGGAGGAAAACAAAGCCGTTTGACGTTGAGGTCATGGAGTTACCCAGGTGGCCTGCATTTTACTCTCCCCTTTCCTTTTCTTTTCCTTTACTATGTTCTGTTTTCTGTCCATCTACTTACAAAGGAGTCATCGGCGGGAAGAAAGTCTTCTTTATGTAGCTAAACATCTGTGATCAACAGAGCAGCCGGCGGGAGGGAAAGAAGAAATAGAGATACACCAATACATACCAAATGCCTTTGAAAGTCATTTCTCTAACCCGCGAGATCTGACTGACAGGTTTTAGAGATACAACTTCCCAAGACTTCCTCTCTTGCCATTTCTCTTAGATACTTTGATCGGCGAATTCATTTTATTTCCGTTCCGGTCTGGCTCGCACCGAGCTGTTTTGAAGCCACTGGCATCCACAGACTCCCAGACCCAGGACTGTTCCCAGTTTTGATATTCAGCCTGTGCACTGCATGTGACGCTTCGAGGTTGCCAAGCCGATAAGGGAGAAATTAATTATTTGTGATTAACTTTGGTTTATGCATTTCTAGCCTAGCAGTATTTGTGATTGATATAGAAGATGCTGATCACTGATATCTGATCCCAGCCTCCAGTTCATTGACCTGTGTCAGCCCTCTGATGGTAGGAAAGGCCTTTGCTAGGTGTGCCTCTGGCCAGCTGCTTCTGAGAGCAAGCTGCAAGCTAAGCATCCTCGCAGGGGTGGAGTGTGCGAGCGGTAACAGGCGGGGTGAGGGGAAGAGATGGCTCTGTCCCTCAGTCTCTGTCCCCTGCAGCGGGCTGGACTGGGGGAAGGGCGAAGGGAAAGTGCAAAGGAGAAGTCTGAAAAGAGATGGAAATGCCAAGTAGCCATACTATTCAGAGAATGTTCTCCAGCATGAGCAGGAGAAATAGCATCAGTGACACCAGTCACTCTGAACAGGAGCTTAGTTGTGCCTCTGAGCTTTGCTAGTCTGGCTCCTGGTGGTCTGTGCTCGCTGGCTGAGGAGCGTAGGGTAAAAGCAAACCCTTGTAGCCAGTGGTTCTCAACCTTTTTAAATGCCGCGACCCTTTAAGACAGCTCCTCATGTGGTGGTGACCCCCAACCATAGAATTATTTTCATTGCTGCTACTTCATAACTGTCATTTTGCTACTGTGAATGAATCATAATGTAAATACCTGTATTTTCCGATGGCTTTAGGCGACCCCTGTGTTTTGGTCGTTCAACCCCCGCCGGGGTCGCGACCCACAGATTGAGAACCGCTGCTTGTAGCTCTCACTAAGGATCCTTTGGAAACATGCTCATCCTCTTCTTGCTCCTGCTACTCAAACATAACGGAACCCAAATGGGATGAGAAGGGTCAGACGTAAAGCAAACCACAGGATTTCATGGAGAAGTAGGGGGCAATGGGACCCCAAGATATGCTTTCCCCCCCCCTTTCATCTGTTCATGTACAGAGGAAGTCCCTCCTCTCTTCTAGGTTCCACCCTGGGTACTAAGGTGCCTAATACTAGTATATTTGTTCCAAAATATGGAAGACAGGGTCTTTTAGGGGAACTCATTATTTTCTTTGGTCCATGAAACCTAGGAAGTAAGAAGGGAAATATTTAGGAGAGGTTATGGGAGATCAGAAACAAACATCTCTGGTTTCTATTCAAACTGTAATTTAGCTGTTATATTACACTAAATATTTAGTATACTAGTTTAGTATACTAGTTTATTACAAGAATAAACATATTTATAGTGTAAATAAGTGGGTTTTCTTTCAAATGAAGAATCTCACTTTTTAAAAATTTATTTCTGAGAGGAAGAGAGAGAGAGAAACATCAGTGATGAGAAAGAATCATTGATAGGCTGCCTCCTGCACGCCCCACAGGTTGTGGGGAATGAGCCCGCAACCCAAGCATGTGCCCCAACCTGGAATTGAACCGTGACCTCCTGGTTCCTAGGCCAGCACTCAACCACTGAGCCATGCTGACTGGGCATCATTGCCATAATGTGGAAGCCATTTGAATAGGCACCTGGGCTACCTCCAGACAGTGACTACTATTCAGCTCAAAAAAGAAATGGAGTGATCAAGCCATTAAATGATTAATGTTACATGCACGTGACTAATGGATAGAAGCCTGTCTGAAAAGACTACAGATTGTATGATTCCAACTAGGTGATATTCTGGAAAAACCAGATCTATAGAGGTTACTGAAAAGACTACAGATTGTATGATTCCAACTAGGTGATATTCTGGAAAAACCAGATCTAAAGAGGTTACAATTTTTTGTTGGCTGTAAGGGTTTGGCCAGAGAAGAGATAAACAGCATAGACGATTGTTAGGGCAGAGAAAGTACTTCGGATGGTTCCATAATGATGAATAACATGTCATTACACATTTGTCCAAACCCGTAGAAATTTAGCACCAAGAGCAAACTGTAACGTAAAGTGTGGACATTGGGTGCTTATTATGTGTCAGTGCAGGCTCATCAGATTTAGTGAGGGCATCTTTCGGGAGTTTGATAATGTGGGAGCAGGGATCATAAGACATTTTTATACATTCCTGTCAATTTTGCTGCAAATCTAAAGCTGCTCATCTGATAGCTCTTGGATTTAGCTTCATTGGAGAAAATATATATATATTTGGAGCAGTGGTTCTCAACCTTCCTAATGCCGCAACCCTTTAATACAGTTCTTTATGTGGTGGTGATCCCCAACCATAAAATTATTTTTGTCGCTACTTCATCACTGTCATTTGCTACTGTTATGAATCTTAATGTAAACATCTGTGTTTTCTGATGGTCTTAGGAGACCCTGCTAGCTGTTCTCGACGCAGAGGTTGAGAACCGCTGATTTGGGGGGAATGTCCCTCTATTGTGGTTTGACAGCTTTGTCACTCAGAATCATAGTGGCTTCTGCATGGCACAGTCGACTGGAATCTCTTTCATTGATTCTCCCATGCGCTGCTCTTTCAAGTTTCCTGTGTGGAGAGATCAGAGGTACAATGCTCTGAGCATCACAACTGGCCCCCCAAAAAAGATTCCTTTCTGCTCGAAACCTCGTTAGCCACTAGCCTCTTCTGTCTCCTCCTCTGGCGCTGTAGCTCTCTAATCACAGTCTGTTTTTCAACGAACTAGTGTTGGGACAACTCAGCCCTGAACCTCAACTTGAACATGTTCGTGTCGTGGGGAGAGAACACTTAATCAAACGGCTTGTGATTATTCCACTAAGAGATTTTCTCTGATTGAGCCTGCTACCCTTTCTGAGGGTACCCGGTCTTCTTTCTTCAAATCTGTGCTTGAGCAGGCTCTGCTATGGCAGGCCTACCACGTTTTACCGAAGGGAACAGACAGATATCACGATATGATGAAGATGCTGCGTGTTCATTAAAATCAAAGATATTTTTAAATAGTTCCTTACTGGCTACAATTTTAAACATTCAGTCCCTTAACTTAGGAACGCTTGAACAATGTATGCAGCCACATAGGATGGTTGCTCTTAGCCTCACGTGCTTCTCAGTCTGTAAAAATTCTGGCAGGTATTTCTGTTTAAATTATTTATTTTTGTATTTTTTTTATTGTGAATGTTTCCTATATAAAGGGACATGTTTTTAAATATCTGGCCTTGACAGTGAGCCAACTTTCAAACTGGTTTCTCTTAGACATGACACGGAAGGCAATTTGGGAGTCGTGATCCTTGAGATGGCTGACCTTGGTTAGAACTGAACTCTGCACTCATGTTGTGATCTCCAAGAAGGCACTGAGCCCATCCTTTTATTTATTTTTATGTTTTTATTTTTAAATATATTTTATTGATTTTTTACAGAGAGGAAGAGAAAGGGATAGAGTGTTAGAAACATCGATGAGAGAGAGACATCCATCAGCTGCCTCTTGCATGCCCCCTACTGGGGATGTGCCCACAACCAAGGTACAATGCCCTTGACCGGAATGGAACCTGGGACCTTTCAGTCCGCAGGCCAACGCTCTATCCACTGAGCCAAACCGGTTTCAGCTGAGCCCATCCTTTTATAAAGGAGGCTAATAAATACACAGTGAAGTACTTAAGATGATAAAGTGAAATAAGGTGACTAGAATATTTGAAACATCTGTTAACACAGGAAGCAAGTACCGTAGTTTCCGGCATATAAGACAACTTTTTAACCCAGGAAAATCGTCTCAAAAGTCAGGGGTGGTCTTCTTTTTTTGGTGTAGTGTTCCTTGTATGAATATATCACAACTTATTATGATATCTTATAGGGCGGGTATATCCCAAACTCTATATGTTAACTGGAAAAGTTGGGGGTTGTCTTATATGCCCAGTCGTCTTATACGCCAGAAAATACGGTATTTAATAACAGCTAAATTACAATTTAAATAGAAACCAGAGATGTTTGTTTCTGATCTCCCATAACCTCTCCTAAATATTTCCCTTCTTACTTACTAGGTTTCATGGACCAAAGAAAACAAGGAGTTTCCCCTAAAAGAAAATACCTTTGTAATATAATCAATATTCCTTAACAGGTTGTCCTAGGAGGTTCCTAATGACCCTCAATGAGGTCACTTTCCCCACAGCTCAGATCATGTGGCTTTTCCTCCAACAGGGAACAGGGCGCCTTCCAGACCTCAGATTCCGAGGAACGCTCGTCAGAACAGATTATTTTCCAGCAGACATTGCCAGCCCCCCTGATTCGTTTCCATTTGGATGTGATGATGAAGCCTAAAATTGGCTCCTCTAGAGCAAGTTCAATCATGGCACCTGTATTTGGTGAAATATTGATCATCTCTTCCCCAAATGGCAGCATCCCCGGTCCAATCAAGTGGGGTGGAGGCAGTGAAGAAGAAACATCTCTTTCCCCCACATTTCCTTACGCTGAGGGCACCCCAACTGAAGGGCTGTTTCTAAGCTATCTATAAGGTTATCATAGATGGATTGAAACATAAACCTGGCGATCAGATTAAAAGCCCCGGAGCCAGCAAGATGCAATTTGTATTCCTGTTCTCATCCTAACCAGCTCTGTGATTATAGACGCTGAATCACTTTTATCACAGTCAAAATAGAGCCAACGGCCCTGATTTACGGAATTGATTGGAGGGAAGGAGATAGATAATGCGCCTGTGTGCAGCCAAGAGCCTAGTCCGCGGTGTGCGTTGAATGAGCAGTGGCTGTTATCATTGGGATGTCACTGATTTGACCAGAAAAAGAAGGGGCTCTGTCACCCCAGACATCAGGTGCATTTTACAATACGTCATCGGCGCACCATCTGGTTTAACATTGAAGAGTTGGCCCTATAGATGTTGGATTTTGTGAGGAATTCCAATACAACAGCTCCCTGTATTCCCCTCATTCTAGGGAAGTCCTAATTCATGCGCCAGTGGACAAAGGTTGATGTCCTCCTGAAATGACACAGGTTCAGGAGGCAGGGATGGCCAGCCATCAAGAGAAAGCATCTGTGATGTATTCATCTGTATTTTCCCAATGCAAATCATTATCTATATACATTATCTATGTACATTATCTATATACTACATAGATAATGACTAGCATTGGGGAAATACAGATGAATGCATCTCACCTCACTAATAGTAGTACCTTCCTCCTTGGACACTACTCTCCAGCCTAACTAAACTATTAGGGAACTGAGTATTGGTTAGATATGGTCATGCTTTCTTGATTTTGATCACATCTATGACTTGTCCAGGGATGCTTTCCTCTTATCATCAGCCTAGATTATCCTACTCCTTGTAGATTCAGACTCACCTCTGACATAGCTGTGTAATCTTGGGCAAAGGACAGACTCTTTGACTCAGTTTCCTAAGTTTTAAAATTACAAAACATGATGGTATCAGTGGCTACTCATGATGACCAGCAGCATTGTATTTCTTGAGTATTTGTCAGAAAGGTAGACTATCAGACCCCACCTCTACTGGACCACTATCTGGATTTTAACAAGACCCTCGGGGGATTTAAAGGTGCATCTACGTTTCATGTGCTCTGAAGATAGTTATATGGGGTTGTTGTCAGGATTAAGTGAGGCAGTAGAGGTAAGGCAGTTCAAACCTGACATAAATGCAAAATGCTGGATAAACATTAATTATTATTTATTTTACTTTACATCAACATACACCTCCAGTGGCAACTTTCCTGTCAAGCTTACTGTGATCTTCCCGTTGTCCTCGTGTTATTTAGTTTCTCCAGCTTTTGTTTGTGGTCCGCAAAAATCTCTGTAGGGGCTTTTGGTAATGTATTTGCTGGACCTTTCTCTGTCAAACTCAAAGATCTTTAAGGCGATGGAGTGTCATTTATCCCCCTGCCTCAGGGTCCAGGAGAGTGCCAGAAGAGACCTCCTATAAGTATCAGTTGCATAAATAATACACACACAGACACCTACACTCAGTAACCTCCACAACAAATACTAACAGTACCAACGGGATGACACGAAGAATATTTAGTAGAACACTCAAGGAATGCTGAGATGCTCTAAGAAATATCATTAGTGAGGTGAGATTTAAGCTGTCTTTTTTTTTTAACAGCAAAGATGTTCAAGAGTTTAAGAGAAAGACATGGTGTAAATTATGGGTGGAGGTAATGATGTGAGTGAAATTTAAAAGCGAGAGTGTGACTAACAGGTTCAAAGGGACAAAAATTGATCTGTGTTCCTGGAACAGAGAGTTCTTTGAAGAACTATAATAGAGAACGTAAGTTGTGAATTCACACACCGAAGATCCTGAGGACCAAGCTAAGTCTGACATTAAACAGAAACTGCAAGTTTTTGAGTTGGAAAGTAACATGCTTACTGTCTTTTCAAAAGGAAAAGAAGCCCTAGCCGGTTTGGCTCAGTGGATAGAGTACTGGCCTGTGGACCAAAGGGTCCCAGGTTCAATTCTAGGCAAGGGCACATACCTGGGTTGCGGGCTCGGTCCAAAGTGCAGGAGGCAGCCAGTCAATGATTCCTTGTCATCATTGATGTCTCTCTCTCTCTCTTCCTCTCCCTTCCTCTCTGAAATCAATAAAAATATATTTTATTAAAAAAAAAGGAAAAGAAAAAGCAAAGCTTATGAATAAAATATCCTTCCAAAGTAGCTCAATAGAGAATAAGGCTGATTAAGCTCATCCAGGATGTGAGTATTCTGTGAGAAAGTGGCATTGATGATAGAGCTGGTGCATAGCAGCAAAGCAAAGATTTACTTCACTCATGGACTCATGGTATGCTGTCATGTCCATCCTTCCTCCCTCCCTCCTTCTTTCCCTCCTTCTCTCCCTTCCTTCCTCCCTCCCTTCCTCCTTCCCTCCCTCCCTCCCTTCCTTCCTTCTTTCCTTCCTTCCTTCCTTCCTTCCTTCCTTCCTTCCTTCCTTCCTTCCTTCCTTCCTTCCTTCCTTCTCCCCCCACCCCCGCCATTTTTGCCGCATTTGAAGAGGAGCAAACAGCTATCAAGTCCCTGTGGTCACCTATGGATTCCTTCAAAGTTGTTGTCGTTTTACTTGTCACAGGTGGTGTTGTTTTCTAATCTATGAATACTCTGAAATGATATAAATCCCTCTATAAGATGACAATGAAGCAAAACAAAGCAACTCAAATGACCATTTCTGGTCCTGAACTCGAGTTGTTGCAAACTGCTTAGGGGTGGTAGACAGCAGTGCGGGTCTGATGCAGACGTTGTGTGGTCAGATGGACTCACCGGCTCCTTCAGTGGCACTCTTGCAGATTTATTTATGAAAATTATTCATTAAACTTGGGCCTTCAGCAAGTTTTCCAGTGTCTCCAGGCCACTGATTAGAGGAGCAGCCTACGGAGCATGCCCATGAGTTTGCAAATATCTAAGGATGTTTTGTGTGGGTCCACTAGGATGAAGTGCAGACTTTGCAGTCTTTCCATTGGACTTAAATGTACTGAGATAGAAGGTTCTAAGAATAGCCGTTTGTCCTTAGTATTCTCTATTTCCTTTGTGCTGTGGATAAAAGTCAGAGATGATCAGGAAAAAATAAAATCTCTTACAACTAAACTTCTTACATTTTCATCCCATTGACTGATCCTTTTGTGGATTATACTTTTTGTAGAAGGTATGTGACCTTTTTTTTTTTTTTAAGAAAAGCCAACAACTTATTGTTCAAAAATTGTGCAGACCAGATGAAAACGCACAGAAGGAACTACAGAAATTTTACTAAAAAGTTGAAGTTTGAAAATGTCTTTAGGAAGCATCCATTTGTTGGTTATACTGCTAGTTTCCTGGTATTTTACATAAATGAAGCGGCTGAGTAACCTGTATTATGTCTTGAGCTTCAGGCATAATCTCTCTTCATAGCTTCTTAAGGTCATAAACCAACTTCTCAGAGATCACGCTTAATGTGCTTATAGAGAGACAGTCTGAATACAAGCCTTGCTAGAAGGGAGAATATTGGGGTTCAGAATGATAACAGAATTTTTATCTATGATGCAATGTAAATACTAGTACTTTGTAAATAAGTGTCAATATCTATAGTCTGTATATTATATGCCAGCTATTCTGTAATAGCTCACATGCACTCTCACTTACTATTTATAAAAATCTCTGCTAAACATGTATTAAAAATTTCGGTTTAACATAGGAAGACACTAAAAATTCTGAGAGATTATGTAATTCACCTGTATTTAAGAAGTTTAATGAAAATAAATTCTGTTTTGAATTTGTGTAATTCCTAGTGAATTTTCAAATTTACTCCCATATATTTATCGGTCATTGTCGTTCTGATGAATGACTTCTGGAATGCTGCTAGTTTATGATTAATGAAACATTTGCCTTCAGGCCTTTTGGATATTGATTTTTGAAAATGATAGCTCATTTCATGGCAAGTCAAAATTTTATCTCCCAGGTTAGAGTTGTTTTATTTACCACATGTAAAAGCCAAAGAGAGAAGTGTTTGTTGGAGGTAGGTCACATATATGTCTGACTTTTCCGATGAAGGGTTGCCTATGGAATTCCAGAGAGAAGGGATGATTGGGAAGAGAAGTAGGAATTTGTGTCAGTGGAGAGGAGTGGAGGGTTTAAAAACAGAAATCAATACACAGTACTGTCCTATTCTCTCAGACTACACCCATGAATAGTCTATGTAGGGGGTGAGAGAGTAGATGAGGAGAGAATCTTGGCATAGACTGTGATGTTGTAATTGAGAAGGGAAAGTACAAGAGTGGCTGTCAGGAGAAAGATCCATATTTATTCTGTCGTTGATAATATTAAAAGCTTCAGATAAATCACTTAAATTCTCTGCACCATAGGTTTTGTCTTAGCAAATATTCTCTAAATATGTATTAGCATTGACCTTGGTTTAAAAGAAATGTTACACTTTGAGATGAAACAGGTAATGAGTGATCTAATGATGTTATTTTTTTAAAATTGATCTTTATTGAGTTCCCATAGGGTGCATGAATTTTTAATCTGTAATTTACAGAGGTAGAAAGTGGCAATTTATTAAGCTTATTTAAAAAGCAAATGACAATGTCATCCATATATTTTACATGAATCATTCAATATGAATGAAGATTAGCTCAATGTCACCAAAATAGAATATAAAGTAGAGAATAGAAAAACACTTTTATTTCTTCTGAAAGCCAGGATAATCTAGCTTGTTTTTCCAAACATGGCAGATAGAAAAGACGAGAGTCTGTTAGAAACAGATGCTCCTGGAAACAATGGCATTTGAAGGCATATTTCCTTGAAAGAGGCAACATGCTGAATAAAATAATTAGTTCAAAACCATATTTTGAAATTTTTAAATAGTTCCATTTACAAAAATATAAACATCAAGTAGAAAAAAGATATAATAAAGGATGTGCAGAACCTCTATACCATTGCTACTTAAAGTATGATTCATGGAGCAGAACCAGACTGTGATTCTGTTTCTTCCTTATTAGCAACGAGAGAAGTACAGGAACTAAGAGTAGTGTTTAGAAACTTTTAGAGTGATTTTATAGACATTATATAAACTTTTATAAACATCACTACAACCTCCAAGCCTTAATCCCTGGACTTGATTCATTGAAAAGATGTGCAACCAGCTTGTGTATTGTTGAACCTGGTTAAGTCACATATGGTGTAAGCTATGGTCTAGTTATGCGTAGTCATCATGCATATATTGACCTACAATGGTTAGAAAGCAACATTGGTTCTTTGTCATAGATACAAAATCTACAGAACATTATTGAATAAATTAAGAGAAACTAAATAAGACCAGAGATAAAGTAGGGTCATGGGTTGGGAGATTCAGTATCTTGAAGATGTCAGATTCCCTCCACATTAATGTATAAAGTCAATGCCATTCTACATGCGATCTTGGCAGATGTTTTTGTGAGAGTGGGGAGAGACAAAAAATAGCAAGCTGAATATTAATGCATATGGGCTAAATAATAACTAGATAAATAAAATAAAAAGGAAAAGAAAGTTGAAAGACTTAAACTACAGCCTATTGATACCTTGTATAAAGACATAGTAATTAATATGGTGTGATAACAAGACAAGGAAAGATAATTTAATCACTGGAATAGAATGAATAGTTCATAAACGGATCACATACATGTGTGGTCATCTGATTATGACAAAGATGATAGGGTTGGGAAAGAGTAATATTTTCAAAGTATAGTGTTGAGTGAATGGATTTCAGGAGAAAATAATTTACTTTGATTCTTACTTGAAACCATGTAATCATCAGTTCTAGGTTAAGTATAGATATAAATGTAAAAATTAAAACAATAAGCCTTTCAGGTAAAAAACACAGGCTCATGTGTTTATAAATTTGAGCTAAACCAGTATTTCTTAAATAGGTCACAAAAAGTATTAACCACAAAAGAAAAAACTTGACAAAGTTATATTGAAATTTAGGGTTTTTGGTGTGTGTTCTTTTCCAAAACACTTCACTAAGAGAGTGTAAAATCAACTCTCAGAATGCAAGAAACTATTTGCAGTACAAATATTCAACAAAGGACTCATATGCAGAATCTATTTTTTAAAAGTTCTAGAAATCTTCTCTCTCTCTCTCTCCCTTCCCTTCCTCTCTGAAATCAATAAAGTATATATCACTTCTAGCCCTAGCCAGTTTGACTCAATGAATAGAGCATCAGCTTGTGAACTGGGGGGGTTCCAGGTTCGATTCTGGTCAAGGGTTTGATCCCCAGTAGTAGGCATGGAGGAGGTAGCTGAATAATGATTTCCTTTTAGCCATTCTCTCTTTTTCCTCTCCCTTTCTCTCCGAAATCAATAAAAAAAATATTTTTAAAAAGCTCTAGCAACAAATAAGAAAATGATTAACAATCTAATTGAGAAAAGGGTAAACAACCAAAATGGATACTCCACAAAGAAGGATATCTAAATGGTAAATAATGAATGAAAGAGTGCTTAACATGAAAAATGCAAATTACAGATGTAGAATGGCAAGTGGCAAACATTAAGAGTAACTGGAACTTTGATAAATTTCTAGTGGGAATGTGATGCTAACAAAACTAGCTGTATCTGCTACAACTAAACATATACATGCCCCATGAAGATGAAATCTGTACATGTTCTACCAGAAGACATCTACAAGAATGCTTATAGCAACACATAGTCCCACACTGGAGATTTCCCAATGCCCATCAACAGTGGAATAAGATATAAGTGGTTTTGAATGAAATGAGCTGGCCACAAATGAGCACATATTGTAGTATTTCATTTGTGTCAACAAAAATAGGTACTAGTAGTCTGTGCTGTTCAAAGTCCAGTCAGTGCTTACCTTTGGGAGAAAGTAATGACATCAAGGGAGTTCAAGGAAAACTTCTAGAATTCTGCAATCCATGTTTCTCAATGTGGTTACTTGAGTTCTTTTAGAGACCATTCACTGATAGGCGCTCTGATGTTAATGTATATTTTATGTCCGTCAATCAATAATCAAACTCTTGAGTCACAGCAGAAAAAGATTAGGAGATAATAATTAAAGTCCTAATTCCAATTCTGAAGTTTCCCTGAACTTGAATGTACTGAAAAGGGTCATGGCCCCTTTAAAAAGAGATTTAGAATAAATTATATACATATACAGCAAGACAGAAGGAAAAAGCAGGAGGGATTAACTGTCAGATATATTGAACATCAAATGGCTCGGCAACTCTAGAATTCCCAGCTTGAATCTTATTCCTCCAAGAAAATACAGTGTCGCAGGCCCAGGAAACAGTGGAGACACTGCTGTGGGTGGTGTATTATAAGCAGGCGTGACAGAACCTTCCAGAATCATTGATAGCCCAAAGGGAGGTGCCACAGGTAAAGTCAAATAATCTCAAATATGAGATATTTCTGGTCTTCATTGAAGGGACCTATTATAGTCAGCTTTCCAGCTGAAAGAAATGGGCAAGGTGCAGTCTAATGCTTTTACCTAAAAAATAATAAACACCTTCATTTAGTTTAGAATAGGTGCCAAGATTATACTTCACTGTGTCTCAAAATAAAGACTTTTGGATTCCCACATGGACAAATCAAAGCAGGGCCAGGCTGATGGGCCCGGTCCTGGGGCTGGTAAATTGCAGATGATGAGAGCTTGCCGTCCATTGAAAGGTTTCTGTCTCACCTCATGCTCTCTGGAGTGCTTCTCTTGGCCAGTCAGATTTAAGACACTTTCCTGTTAGATATCCTACTTTCCCTGGGATAATGCCACATATCAGTGCACGTTAATTTTTCTTAGATGGATATGCACGAATACCACTGCCCTTTATAATCATGTTGCATCTAGTCACTCAATATTTGTCTATAATTTTGGTTATTTATTAACTTATGTGATTTCTGGAGGACTCATTACAATGTATTAGGGGCTAATGGGAGAGCTAGAGATGTCTTGGAAATAGCCCTTGTTTTCAAGGAGAATAAATATTAAGAACATTTTTATAAATATAAAAAAGTTGTTAATAATAAATATTAAGAAGATTTTTATAAATATACAAAGTAGAATGCAGCAGGTGAAATTAAAAGACTGGTCAGAGAGAGAAGGAAATTTCCTTTTGGAGTAATTAAACAAGTACTTTCAGAAGTCATGGTCTTTGGAGTAGGCCATAAAATGGGGGAAAAAAACTTTTGGACACAGGAATTGAAATCAAGCAGGTCTCAATTAGAAGGAACAAGATGAACAGGAATATGGGAATGAGAAAGTGTGGGTATATATCGGGAGGAGCAGGTCATCAAGTTTCCCAAACCGGTTTGGCTCAGTGGATAGAGCGTCAGCCTGCAGACTGAAAGGTCCCAGGTTCGATTCCAGTCAAGGGCATGTATCTTGGTTGTGGGCACATCCCCAGTGGGGGGTGTGCAGGAGGCAGCTGATCGATGTTTCTCTCTCATTGATGTTTCTAGCTCTCTCTCTCTCTCTCTCTCTCTCTCTCTCTCTCTCTCTCTCTCTCCCTCTCTGTAAAAAAACAATAAAATATATTAAAAAAATAATTTTGCTTCTTCGAAGAGCATGCTACCTGACCACCTTGTTTGAGGACTCACAACAGTGTGGCAACTCAGAAATTTCCTCCCTCCCTCCCTGCCTTCCTGCCCGCCTGCTTACCTTTGTCTCTTCCTTTGCCTCACACACCTGATGGTGGTCAAATATTTGGAAACAGCGTATAAATGATGATATTATGCAGCACAGTCTAAAGCCAGTGGCTCTCAACCTTTTTTTTAATGCTGTGACCTTTTAATACAGCTCCTCATGTTGTGGTGACCCCCAATCATAAAATTATTTTCATTGCTACTTCATCACTGTCATTTTGCTCCTGTTATGAATCCTAATGTAAATATCTGTGTTTCCCGATGGTCTTAGGCTCTACAGCAGCGGTTCTCAACTTGTGGGTCGCGACCCACAGGTTGAAAACTGCTAGCCAGGTCGCCTAAGACCATCGGAAAACAGATATTTACATGATGATTCATTAACAGGAGCAAAATGACAGTTAGGAAGTAGCAACGAAAATAGACTCTAAAACGACCCCAGCTCCGGTGAGAGCCATCCTGGACTGGAAAGGCCAGAGAGGTGACAACTATTCCAAGTCACCTCCGTGCTGCGGTGCGTGAAGCAGCACCTGGGAGAGACACTCAGCTGTGACCAGCGAGAACCTGATGTGTCTGGCTAAGCTTGTGTGTCTCCACCAGCTGTTTGAGGGGTCACCTCATTCAGTGGCCCCAGTAGAGCTGCAGGAAGGCTGGGAGTGGAACCTGCAGAGGGTCATCCACGCTCACCGTCCCCTGCACGCAGAGACACAGGAATAAGGTGGAGGTCTGGAAAAAATGACAAAAACTCGGTTGTCAGCTTCTCCTGCCTCCCTCCTGTCCCTGCCCCAGTGGCAGCGCTCAGCTGGATCTCTGCTGATGCCCCATCGTCACCCGTTCTTTCCTTTTTGACAGTCTTTCCTGCTCATCTCCGAAGAGGCTTGGGAAATGCCTTTTGGTATTGTCTGCACTTAGCAGAGTCCTGCTGAGCAAACCGGCTCTTCCCAGCCTGTCAGCACTCCCTTCTGCCAGCTAGCTGCCTGCCGCTGGCAGTCAGGTACTCCCCAATGAAACCCCAATCTTCCTCTGCTGAATCCCGGCATGGAATGAAGGAGCGGGGCGAGGCTGGCACAGCTGGTAGGATTCTTTGTTAGTGGGGGGTGCTTTCTGCAGCGTGGATGGCTGGATGTCAGAGTGGGGACTGGATCAACCAATGGGCGGATAAAGTACTGTGAAATGTCTGACTTCTTCACCTGCTTCCTATTCTACTGCGCCAGCATCCCAGCTGTATTTTCAGAAACTGAGAGCAGTTTAGGGTTCCAGAAAATATATTTTTATTTCTCTTAAAATATATTGTATTGATTTTTTATAGAGAGGAAGAGAGAGTCAAAAACATCTATGAGAGAGAGAAACACCAATCAGCTGCCTCCTACACGCCCCCTACTGGGGATGTGCCCGCAACCGAGGTACATGCCCTTGACCGAAATCGAACCTGGGACCTTTGAGTGGATGGCTGGATGTCAGAGTGGGGACTGGATCAACTCCTTTGGCATGCTCAGGGGATGGGTTCATCAGCAAAGAATCAGACTATTGGGGGGTGAGGAGCGGGAAGTATAGTTTAAAAAAAATATTTTCTGGCCCTAACTGTTTTGGCTCAGCGGATAGAGTTTCAGCCTGCAGACTCAAGGGTCCCAGGTTCGATTCCGGTCAAGGGCATGTATCTTGCCTTGGGCACATCCCCAGTAGCGGGTGTGCAGGAGGCAGCTGATGGATGTTTCTCTCTCATCGATGTTTCTAACTCTCTCTTCCTCAATAAAATATATTTTAAAAGAAATAAAAATAGAAGTATATTTTCTGGAACCCTAAACTGCTCTCAGTTTCTGAAAATACAGCTGGGATGATGGCGCAGTAGAATAGGAAGCAGGTGAAGAAATCAGACATTTCTCAGATGGATCTATTGAGGCACAGGGAGAAGGCAGAGCTGTGCATTTTGTGGATGGGACCCGTAATCTGGAAAGGTCTAGTGCAGGGCTTTTCAACCTTGGCACTCTTACATTTGGCACCGGATCGTTTGTGGTCTAGAAGGTTCCCCTGTGCATTGTAGGAAGTTCAGTAGTATCCGTGGCCTCAATCCTCTGAATGCGTAGAGCAGCCCCTCAAAGTCATTTCCAACCACAAGGTCTCCAGACAGTGCCAAAGATAGGGCACAATCGCCCAATGGAGAGCCGCTGGTTTAAAAGAGCCCGGTGCAAGCCTGTTCTTGAGCAGAGTCCATGCAAGTTCGCTGAACTTGTTGCTGGTCAAAGTGTATGACCCTTTTAACGTGCCTTTGGATTTGGTTTGCTAATATTTTGTAGAGGATTATTGCTTCCAATATCAGGAACACTCGCCAGTAGATTCCTGTGGTGTCATTATGTGGCTTTGATATTAGAGGAATGTTGGTTCAAAAATGTGTTTGGAAATATTTCCTCTGCTTTAATTTTTGGAAAAGTTTGAAAGGGATTGGCATTTTATTATCTCATACGCCAAGTGTTCCTGTGGGAGTTGCACTGGGAGACCGGGAGTTCAATCGCTCGCTATGATGTGCAATGACCACCAGGGGGCAGTGCGGAATGAAGGAAGGCTTCGGCCAGTAGCTGGAAGCCGGGAAAAGGAGGCACTGCCTGGCAGCTGGAAGGCCCTGATTGGTCCTGATCGCTGACCAGGCCTAGGGACTCTACCGATGCACAAATTTCATGCACCGGGCATCTAGTTTTTTAAATATTTGATAGAATTAGCCAGTGAAGTTCCTGTCATGGGCTTTTCTTTGTGGAGAGTTTTTTGTTATTCTTTCAACCTTCATACTAGATGTATGTCTGCTCAAACTTTATGGTTCTTAATAATTTAATCTTGATAGGTTGTGTGTTTCTAGAAATGTATTCATTTCTTATAGATTATCCAGTTTGTTGATATATACTTGTCCATAGTGATGTCTTGTCATTCTTTTTATTTCTGTGGGATCGGTTGTAATACCTCTTCTTTTATTTTTGATTTTATTTATATGTCTTCTCTATTTTTCTACTCAACAGACGTAGAAAGAAGTATTTGTCAAAATTTAGCCCTCATTCAAGATAATAACTAGGTGGAAGGAAATGAGTAACAGATTTCCAGTGCAGACGTCTTCTTTGTACTAGAGATTTGGAAACTCACTTGCTCCTGTGCTTCTGTATCTAGATGTCCCACAGGCACTTCAAACTCAACATGCCTAAAATCAAGTTCATCTTCATCTTTCTCCCTAATCTTCTTAGCTCCCCAACCAGTAGCAGAATATTTCCTTTTTTTTTATAAATTCTTTTACTTACAGAGTGCTCACTACTGCGTGCTTATATATTAATATTAGAAGTATTGATATTATTATGGTATTAAACCTTCCCATCCAGGAATAATAGTGTATGTTATTCCATTTGCTTCAATCTGGTTTTATGTCTTCTTTATAAATTATAGCTTTAATCTGAGAGGTTCTATACATTTTTGTTAAAATTTGACTTAGGTACATTTTAGAGATTTGTCATCAATGTAAAAATATTTACTTTATTTCTAATTTGTTATCCTTGAGAATCAAAACTATAGAACTTTGACATTCATATTGTAACCTAAATGGCATCCCCTTCCTCAGCCTTCCATGCTGATCCCCTAGTGAGGAGTGCCTCTCCCTGACCCAGTCTCCTGTTCTCTCTTAATCCCTATTTTACAACCTGGCTTTATTTTCATCACATCACTCATTATCTAATATTTCATTGATTTTTAAAATAGTTTAAAACTGACTTCCCTTCAATTAAAATATAAGTTCCATGGAAACTTCTATTTGCTACTTTATTTCTAGCATACAAAGTAATGCCTGACATAAAATAACTATCCAAAAGTAGTTGTTGAATGAAAAATGAATAGATTTCTACATATTTTTTATATATGACATCATTTTATGTAACTTTATTATCATTAAGTAGGATTCTTTTTCTTATGTTTGACTAGATTGTTTTGTTTAGTTCTCGGTATATAATTATAGCATCAGAAAATCCCTTTTTCTTCAAAATCTTTTATACTTATTATTTAGTTTAATTTTCCTCTCTGGTTCTATTAGATAGAAACATCAAAACTATGTATGTAAATGATTCTGCAGGATATTACCATGTTATTTCAGATTTTATAGAAGGAGCTTCATTATTTCACTATGTCAATGATCACTGATAATGTTTGCAAATTGTTGGCCTTTGAACTAACTTACTTAGCATTTTTATTAGAAAAAGGCTTCTAGATTTATCAAGTAATTTTTTAATATCTTGACATAATTGTATGCTTATTCTCATTTTTATGTAAGGTATTATGTTATAGATATTTCTGATGGTAAATCACGATTGCATTTCTGAAATAAAATTATCTTAATTTGATATGTTAGGCTTTGATATTCTGTTGGATTTAATTTTAAAATATCTTATTTATAATGGTTGTGTCTATATTAGTAAGTTAAACTGAACTATAGTTTTTTTTTCCCCTTTACTATATAAGGTTTTAAAAGTAAAGTTATACTGGCATCACAAAATGAATTGAGGAGTTCTTTTTTTCTTTTTTGTGACTTGGAATAGAATAATATTAAAATTATTTGGTGTGATTTTTTTAAGTTGAAGTAGAAGTCAACTCTAAAATGTACAGTTTTATATAATACGTGTGTTTACTGTCCAAGAACCTACCATGGAATTTTTACAATTCTAAGATATCATTGTTTGTAAGAAGGTCATTATTTCATGCTAGAGGTCCGGTGCATGAATTCAGGCATGGTGGGGTCCCTCAGCCTGGCTGGCAATCAGGCCTATCAGGGTTGATCAGGGCAGACTGGCTAGTGGGGGGCACTGTGGAAGGTTGGCCACCAGAGGAGGTTGGCTATAGGAGTGCACTGACCACTAGGGGGCAGCTCTGGCATTGAGTGCCTGCCCCTTGGTGGTCAGTGTGTTTCATAGTGCTCTGTTGACCGGTCCTTCGCTCAACCAGTCATAATGGTCGCTTAGGCTTTTAGATAGATAGATAGATAGATAGATAGATAGATAGATAGATAGATAATACCAAGAAAAGAACAAAAATTCAATTTATGTTAAGATTTCCTATCATATATGATTTTTATTTTGCAGTTATTGAAATAACATTTTTTAGAGATACAGAACTTTTTTCATGAGTCTTGTGAATTAAATAAAAATAAATTGAAAAGAAATAATTTGATAAAAGTTCCTTTAAACTCCTTTCACATTCAAATTTTACTGTTATGAATCTCTTCTTAAATTTAGGTTTATTAATGTTCTTACTTAATACCAGGTGTATCAGTTAATAATGCAGATTTTTTTTCAATAGATGGAGTTACACATATGTTGATGTATATGCAATTTGATATGTATGCTGTTTTGTGGTATTGAAAACAAGCTTCAAAACTTCCTATGTCAAATTTTCTGAAGGTGTTAACATCATAGATATTTTTATGCTTAAAAATGTCAAATTTTGTGCCCAAAAAAGAGCATCTGCGGGAAGTTTTAATTCATTACTTTATTTTGAGGAAAGTGCTGTTGAAAGTTATCGTATACTTTGGGAAGCTTATGGTGAACCTGCTCCATCTCAAGATGCTTGTGAACGCTGGTGTGAATGCTTTGAAAGTGATGTTTTCGATGTGACAGACAAAGAACGTCCAGGTCAATTTGAGCTACGCTTTTATCATAAAAAGATCAAAATGGGCCAGAAGACCCGGCAAAGTAATTTTGATCCATGATCACGCACCATAACACATTTCAAAACCAGCTAAAGACATGTGAAAAGATTTTGCCTGGGAGGTATTAACCCTTCCGCTGTGTTCACCAGACCTTGCTCCTTCAGATGACCACTTGTTCCGATCGATGGCACACGCACTCTCTGAGCAGCACTTCAAAACGTATGAAGAAGTGGAAAACTGGGTCTCTGAAGGGTTTGCCTCAAAACAAGAAAAGTTCAATTGGGATGGAGTCCACAAATTACCTGAAAGATGGGGGAAATGTAAAGCGATAGATGGACATTACTTTGAATAAAGCACTTTTCATTGTGTTTTCTTTGATTATAAAATCTACATTATTAACCGGTACACCTGGTATATTATTTTCTACATAAAGTTTTCTATGTCCTTTCTCATTTCATATCTATTTACTTATTTTTCAGTTTCTTTGTAATTTGCCCCATATAATTCTTATTGGAAGGAAGTACTATGTCTGTTGCTTCTAAACGCCAAATGTCTATGTCATTAATATTTCCTATTCTACTTATATAGCCAGCACTTGAAAAATAACCTCTACTCAGTCACTTTTATTGCTCTATTATATTCTCATATAGATATCCTTTTTGAAATTTGGATTGAAGCTTAGTTTCTCACTAAGATTTTATCCCTTAATAAGAGGATTTAAGGCTTCAGCAGGCATGACAGGAACACTTTATTTTGCTGTTATCACCCAAAATGAAATAAATGAAACGCATCTCTCCTTCTCTTTCCCTTGATGACAGCCAGCATCCTCTTGCTTTGTCTGTCTTTTCATCTAACCTGGCCTCTGACTGAGCAGAAAGAAAAAAAAAGAAAGACCAACTACAAAAACCTGTGAACTTGCCTGAAGATGAGCAATGGAGGCAGAATTTCTAGAAGGTTCTATCTTTAGAGATTAGATAGGTGGAACCCTTTCCTGGGCATTGTGGTTTTTAAAGGAACAGCCTGACATTGGATAGCCAGAGACACTTGTAGGAAGGCTCACCTGAGAGGCACAGAGCAGCTGGTGGACTGAGTGTCATGTGAAGATGAAAGATCATTGAGGACTCGTGCTCTCTACCCTAAACGGAATAGGACCCAGCTCTTTTAAACAGTCTGAATTAGCAGCTCATGTTACTGACCATCCTTCAGGAATCACTGATGAATCCTGTCTCTTACTGGATTAAGACAAAGTTTTTATTTGCTTCTGAGTATGAGTCATAGCAGAATGGATCAGGAGACTCTTTGGGGGAAAGATGAAGATTGCATTCCAGCCAACAGGTGTGGGTTCTAGACCTGATTCTGCCGCATCTTCATGGCATCCCCTTCACAATGTCTCCTCTCCCATTGGCTTCATTCTCCCCAAATAAGTGAAGAAAGAAGTGGACCAAAAACTCTGCAGTGAATTAAGAACTTGTGGTAGAAAAACGCGCCAGCAAGATTGCATTGGATTCATTCTTGCTATTAAATTCCAGAGTGGAATGTACTTGGCCAGTTCATGAGGAAACAATGTGAGGAATTCAGCCATATTCTTGAGGTTGATGTTTCTGATATTAGAGGTTTTCATGACCGACCTCTCCAGTGTCACACTGCGGGTTGCTGCCAAAGCAGAAATCGTATTTCACTGCTCATTCGTCCACCGGGTTGCCTGCCCCGGAATGTCAAGGTGATTTAGTGGATCTCATGAAATCCACTGTAGGTGAGGACTAGCTTAAAAAATGCAGGTAGATGAACAAATATATTTCCTCTCGTTTCTTTGCCTCTTAACTTTTTTCTCCCCTTAGTTTTGCTCTGTACCTTTGGTTGAACTCCATGGTCTCGACTTAAACCCATGTGCAATCAGAGTTCAGTTTCTAGAAACACCAATGATGAGTCATTGATATGACTGACCGTAGATCCAGCAACAACTCCCAATATTTGCTTCCTGATTCTTACCCAGCCTGCACCCTGCAAACAGCTGGTGCAAAATGTGTGCTCTCCCCGGCAGAAGAAGAATAGAGAGAGCTCTCTTCTCATCAGTTTATAGGAGTTATGAGCTCATGGGGGTCAGATTCACTGGGCAGTATGCCTTTCAAGTGGTCAATTTTATTTCTCCCTCTAAAACAGCAAGTCAGCAGGAAGGAGGGAAAACCAGGTTATGTCCTCCCTATAAACGAACCCAGACAGAAATGGAAACCCAAGTTGAAAGAAACAGGACGAAGTCATTTTCAAAGTTCTGGAGCTGCATTTATATTTGATAAAAATAACACAGGCCCCGCCCCCTGACTTAAAACAGCAAATCAAAAATATGGAACAGAGAACTGTCAATCACAGGGAAAAGAGGGAAATACATAAGGAGAAACTTAGATGAAAGAAATGATGAAAGTTGGAACTAAATGAGAATGCTACGTGTGGGTATCAATGAGGAGAATAGTCAACTCCTTAGTAATTCATAAAGCAGCCCAAACCGGTTTGGCTCAGTGGATAGAGCATCGGCCTGTGGACTGAAAGGTCCCGGGTTCCATTCTGGTCAGGGGCATGTACCTTGGTTGCGGGCACATCCCCAGTGGGGGGTGTGCAGGAGGCAAGCTGATTGATGTTTCTCTCTCATCGATGTTTCTGGCTCTCTATCCCTCTTCCTTTCTCTCTGTAAAAAATCAATAAAATATATTTTAAAAATATAATAATTCATAAAGCAAATGTATCCTTTTAGATTAACGTGAACCAGGCCTTTTTCTAATTCTGTGTACAAGAGTCAGTTACCAAGAGAAACAAAATTTTCACTCTTGACCTGTTAGTGGGTCGAGCACTGGTATTAAATCCATAACCAAAAAATAAAAAATAAAAACCAATATAATTGTTTAATAGTGAGAAGTGCAGTGATAGGGCTAAAATCAAAACCACGGATAACATCAAATGCTGATGAGGAAATCGGGGGGCAGGCGCAGTCCTGAGTTTGAGAGCGATTTCCAAAGCCCAGGAGAGCCCAGCTCTGCTTGGAAGGGGGCGGGCCTCACACAGAGAGCGGGGAGCCTTAAAATAGCTCAAAGCAGCCAACCTTGAAGAGAGAGACATCTGAGGCCAGAATGATGGGCCACTGAATTCCTAGGGTGGATCCTTGAAGAGCTAGAGACAGTAATGGGGTCTCTGGTTAGTTCTCTGAGATACAGAGTGACTGTTTAAAATGCAAATCTGTCCCAGCGCACTTCAACGCCATGCAGCGGTTCAAAGGAGAGTGACAAAGCTCTAACCGACGCACCCCCAACTTCCCGGCTTGGTCCGGGCCCCGCCTATCTCTCCCCCTTGATCTGGCACCTGGTTTCCCCAGCCTGCCTCTTCTAGTCTGTCTGTCTTTCTTTTCTTTTTTTAAAATATATTTTTATTGATTTTTTACAGAGAGGAAGGGAGAGGGATAGTCAGAAACATCAATGAGAGAGAAACATCCATCAGCTGCCTCCCGCACACCCCCTACTGGGGATGAGCCCGAAACCACGATACATGCCCCCTGACCGGAATCGAACTTGGGACCTTTCAGTCTGCAGGCCGACGCTCTATCCACTGAGCCAAACCGGTTCCGGCTGTCTTTATTTATATATAATTATTTTTTTTAATTGATATCAGAGGAAGAGAAAGGGAGAGAGAGAGAGAAATATCAATGATGAGAGAGAGAATAATTGATTGACTGCCTCAGGCCTGCCCCCTACTGGGAATTGAGCCAGCAACCTGGGCTGTGCCCTTAACCAGGATCAAACCCTGGGCCCTTCGGTTCAAAGGCTGACACTCTATCTACTGAGCTAAACCGGCTAGGGCTCTGGTCTGTCTGTCTTATCACTTCCTCTTGATGGCATCATTCTAAGAAGAAATGATACGGGATAAGACAAATATTTGTTTTTATGACACGCACTCTCATGGAGGAAACAGACAATAAACAGCTGAGTATTTGCAAAATCAGGAGGTGTGAAATCCAGAATTTAAATTAAACAGTAAATTCATTATTCAAACCCAGAGAGGAAGCGCCCTGGGAACCGGAATACATTCAGAAGATGATCGTAGAAGACACTTTACTTGAACGAATAGCTCTAAGGGGCTTTTAGAAGATCTGAGAAGGCTGACCTTGCAAAAGAAGTAAGAAATGGTGACAAATATTTGGGCAGTCGTAGCTTGGAAGAAGTAGAACGTGGAAAATCCGATGAGCCGATTTCAGATTATGGGTTGCAAATTGCAGGGTAACAAAGTTTGGCTCACTAGTTAGGACAACATAAAGATTACAGCTGCTACAATATATAATAACTTGTTAGGGTAATAGCAGGACTTCTTAGTTATAAGTGAAATCTACATTTTTGGGGGAAATTATACAGGAGCTTACATGTCTTTTGGACATTGTCCTAGATAATGCATCATAGATATTTCCATAAGATTAGCCTTTCATCAGATAACTCCACATCTTGTCACAGGTCTGGCCAGCAGGGGAGGAGGGCAGTTGGGGGTGACCAGGCAGGCAGGCAGATGGGCGATTAAGAGCCAGCAGTCCAGGATTGTGAGAGGGATGTCCGACTGCCGGTTTAGGCCCGAAACTGGCAGTTGTACATTCTCTGAGGGGTCCCAGATTGGAGAGGGTGAAGATTGGGCTGAGGGGACACTCCTAGACCCCCTGTGCCCAGGCCTCTAGTCTTGTAATAACTCCAATTTCTATTTTGATTTAATTTTGTAAGTGCTGCACATCTGAAAAGAAGCTGTAGAAACACTTTGTCCCATGGGGCCTCTCTTGTTCCCTTGCTGGTTTAAGAACGAGGAAACTAGTCCAGAAGGAAAAATGACCCGCTCAGGGTGACCGGTCCTTTAATATCAGAGCGTGACCTAGACCCGGGTTCTCTCTGGATAAAATTCTTAGAAGACAGATGAAGTGTTTTCCTTATAAGAGCTCTAAGTCCATGTTGGTCTTTCTGCCACTAACTTCCACCTGTCACTTTGAACCGTGCTGTTTTCTTTCACCGAAAAAGTTCCCATCTTGCAAAGCAAATGATTTCTGAACCGAGCAAAACAAAACCCTCTGTGATCTGTTTGCACCAAAGGCGTTTTTTTTTTTTCCGGCTATAACATCCCTTCTTCTTCCCAAAACGCTTTCATTGCCCAGTGCGGAGGTTCGGGGGCCAGGCTTTGCAAGAAAGATGGCTCTGGGGTGTAGTCCAGCCAGCATTCCAGGAGATCTGACGCTACGTTGCAGCTGCTGGAAGATCAACTTCTGTGAGATTTCCTTTCCCCCAATGAGATCTGGGGCTTCTGTTCGGGACCTGAGTTCTCCGGACAGAAAACTTCAAAGGGATCCATTACTGATCCTCGGAACTGCTGCATCGCTTTGGCAATTTCAGGAGGAGTGTGTTTGGCTCATGAATACTTTTCTTTCCTTTTTTTTCTTTAAGCTTTGGAAGAGCAGGGAAGGGGAGGTACCCCAATAAGCAGTGTGGATGCATCCATTAAGAAAGGACTGCGTGCACTCTTTTCTGCCTTCAGCTTCTTCCCCAAATTCCACCTCAGCTGTCCATCACCTTTAGGTTGCGCAATGGAATCCCACCTTACGTGTCGAAAGAAAAAGGATTGTCTCCATTTCCCCATTTATATTTGAAAACAGCCCGCCTGTACATACATGAATGATCGTGATTATGAGGCTGCCCATCATTAGGAAGAGAAGGGTAACCCAGGTAGCATTTGCGCAGCCCTTGATGTGTCAGGGGCCAGCAAGGGGCTTTTATTCATTTATTTCACAGGCGTGTGATGAGTTGGGATGTGTGCCGGGCAGGGTTGAGGATTAAGGACACAACAGTGAACAGAAAGGACCGGCTTTCTGGGGATCTGACGCTCCAGTGAAGTCCTGGACCTGAGTGACCTGTTTATTGGCAGGAGTGGTCACGGTTAGTCCTTACCCTTCACTTAGCAGGCAGCTGCCGCCGTCCTCAGCACCAGCGGCCAGGACCCTCAGCCACCCTGTGTCCCCGAAAATCAGACAGTGTCTTCTATTGATGTTTGCTCCCGAAGAGGCGCTAGGTCTTATTTTCAGGGGATGTCTTATTTTCCCATGGAGAAGAATACACATTTATTGTTGAACAACAACAAAAAAAAGGAAATGTATGACCTGTAGACGGTCCGGTAGTCGTTGTCATCACAAACCAGCTCCCTGATGGGCCGCAGCGCAGCCGGAGCTGTTCAGGCAGGGCGAGGTCTCTTTACATCAGAAGTCAGATGCCTGACGGTCGCTTTGGGGGCCTTCTATTCCGGGGAGGCCTTATGTTCGGGGGAGGCCTTATGATCAGAGAGATCTTATTTTCGGGGAGGTGCCTTCTATGACGGCGAGAGGCAAAATTGGAAGTAGGTCTTATTTTCAGGGGATGTCTTACTTTCGGGGAAACAGGGTAGTTTTCCGTGGAATTATTAAGAGCTATTTCAGTGGTCTGGAGGATGGAAAAGCCTAGAAGTGGGATGAGCAAGTTATGAGAGCAGACACCACTGAGGATGAGCGTTAACCATTACAGCGGTACCCGAGATACGAGTGCCCTAACATACAAGATTTTTGAGATACGAGCCGTCGAGCGAGCGATTTTTGCTTTGAAATACGAGCAACAGTTGAGATAGGAGTCATCGCGCGGATCGGCCGGCTGCACACGACCCACCAGTTTACCGCGATTCGAGCGTCTCATCGTTTCCCACGCCTCAAGGTGACGGAACGAATTAAACTCGTGTCTCGAGGTACCACTGTACTTTGCTGGGTTCCTGAATGCGTGTCTGCAGTTTGCAGTGTCAGAAGCTCGTTAATTCGCTGATGGAAGCGATCCAGGGGAGATGTTGTCACATTTCCAAAAACAGGCGAGAAGGAATAGAGAACCAGGAGGCTGGGCCCACTTCTGTCCTGTGTGCTGATGAAATGGTACCCCCGCTCTGCGATCCCAGCTGCCGGGGGAAAGGTCAAGTGGGAGAGCTTTAGACACGGAATGACGAAGTACAAACGTAAAGGATGATGACTGTCCTTTATGAATAACACATGATTTCTCCCTCTCAGATTACTTAGAGCTCTCACTGTGTAAGGTCATAAAAGAACACTCTTAAAAAATACCTTCAGCCAAGACCAGTGTGGCTCAGTGGATAGAGCATCAGCCTGCAGACTGAAAGGTCCCAGGTTCGATTCCGGCTGGGGGCATGTACCTTGCTTGCGGGCACATCTCCACAGTGGGGTGTGCAGGAGGCGGCTGATCGATGTCTCTCTCTCATCGATGTTTCTGACTTTCTATCTCTCTCCCTTCCTCTCTGTAAAAAATCAATAAAATATATTTTAAAAAAATACCTTCAAATGTAACTTTCTAAACAGGTAATGGACATGAACCAGAAGCCTTATGCAGGTAGAGTGCTGGAAGGTTTATGCTTCTGGAGTTAAATTTAGATTTTTCTCACTTTCCTGGATACTGGGAAAGGCCTTTTCTCCATGTGTATGCCGTAAGACATTTTTAATTCTTAACAAAAAAGGTCAGACTTACCCAAGGCAGCAATAGATCAAGAAAAGACATAAATGAAAAGGTACTTTCATTTCTAGTCCGCCGACCAAAGGAAAACTCTTTTTAAAAAATATTTCATCTCAAGCTCTTTACTCTGTTTCTCATCTTAAAAAAAAAAAAATCAAATCCAGTCTTCATCAGGATAATGGGGCCAGGAGAGCAAAGCACCTCTCTTAACCTCTGCATTTATTCACCAAACACACAGATGGCACTAAGCCACACGCAGCCAGTGGCATTTTTATCTTGCCCTGTGGCACAGGAGAGGAAACTGTTCCTGATTAAGAAGATCACGTCAGCCCTTAACGAGAAGATTAAGGAGGGAGGAGGCAGTATCCTATAGGTAGCTTGAAGTGAATCGGTTAAACCTATTTAAGAAGAGGTAGTGTATCCTAACGAAGTCTGTAATTCCAGATTTAAATGTTTTAAAATATACTTTATTGATTTTTTACAGAGAGGAAGGGAGAGAGATAGAGAGTTAGAAACATCGATGAGAGAGAAACATCCATCACCTGCCTTCTGCACACCCCCCACCAGGGATGTGCCTGCCACCAAGATACATGCCCTTGACTGGAACTGAACCTGGGACCCTTCAGTCCGCAGGCCGACGCTCTATCCACTGAGCCAAACCAGTTTGGGTTCAGATTTAAATGGGAGTGATCCCACAGCACTGTTATGAGACTATCTTTTGTAACAATGCATACTAAATGGCATACTTAAGAGAAAAATCACCTTTCTTTTTTATGTTATATTTATTAAGATTTAGCTAAATATTATTTTTGGCTATCAAATGGCAAGAATAAAATCTGACAGAGTACTTGTTTATCCAGGCGTTCCATTTGGATCATAGCTGTGGTCTGGGAATCCACACAACACCTGCACTTCATTGGTAGCAGAAATCATTGGAGACTTATTGGAGCTCATTCATTCATACTTACAAGTAGTTCCTATGTGAAAAGCAGCCACCTGAGCATCTCTCCACTTAACCCTCCCTGTTAGGCTGTGCGGTAGAGCGAGGTGTGTTTGCCTGTATTGTGGCCTTTGCTGGAGAAGTGATGGAAATTCAGAGCAGACTCTGCCTTCCAGGGCATCTCTCCTTCCCTCCGACATTCAACATTGACCTCTGTGCAAACAGAACAATGGCAGAACACCAACGAAAGAGTGCTATG
Source organism: Lasiurus cinereus (assembly GCA_011751065.1). NCBI lineage: Eukaryota > Metazoa > Chordata > Mammalia > Chiroptera > Vespertilionidae > Lasiurus > Lasiurus cinereus. The sequence goes on from JAAGEH010000041.1 coordinate 66,324,357, forward strand.
ACGTCATTATTGGCTGTGTCAGTGCCCACGTGGACTTGCTGAGAAAAAGGGGCGTGTCTCCACCTTCCCCCAGGACAGGAAGCCAAAGTGTGTCATCAATGGAATGAAGAGAGAGGAGGGGGACGGAGCTAGCCATGCTCCAAGGGGACCTCCAGCTGGTGTGTGTGGCTACTTAGTGCTCATTGAATCCATCTGCTAGGCTGAAACCGGTTTGCTCAGTGGATAGTGCGTCGGCCTGCGGACCGAAAGGTCCCAGGTTTGATTCCCGTCAAGGGCATGGACCTTGGTTGCGGGCACATCCCCTGTAAGGGGCGTGCAAGAGGCAGCTGATCGATGTCTCTCTCTCATCGATGTTTCTGGCTCTCTATCCCTCTCCCTTCCTCTCTATAAAAAAATCAACAAAATATATTTTTTAAAAATCTGTCTACCAGCCAAAGGGGCATAATGAGTCCCCTAGCTCTGAGCCATTTGCTGAGAAACTGCACTCCTGAGTGGTGGGGGGTTGAGGCGACAGGTAGGCAGACAAGCAGGAAGAGGAAAAATAGCCTTTTCTCTTCTGCGGAGGCCGTTGCTTTTCTTGTGGAGCTGAGAGAACAGAAGCTCGCAGGGTCCCGTTGTTCGGAGCGTCACAGCTGCTAAGAGGCAGAGTCGCAGTGTGAAATCAGGTCTGCAAGATGGTAACTGACTCCAAACACCCCACTTTTCCTTGTTCCCTGTGCTGTATCCACCCGTTATTCTTCATCCGGCCTCCTGATGTGCAGCAACTGAGGGACGAGAAAGAAGAGGTGGTAAGGGCATCACTCCAGGCATGCCCAAGGCAGGTGCCCAGGAAACAGAAATGCCACCCCAGACTCACATGAATGGCTGATAGCTACCAATGGAATTTTATTTCTTTTTAAAAAATATATATTTTATTGATTTTTTTACAGAGAGGAAGGGAGAAGGATAGAGAGTCAGAAATATTGATGAGAGAGAGACATCAATCAGCTGCCTCCTGCATGACCCCTATTGGGGACGTGCTCGCAACCAAGGTACATGCCCTTGACTGGAATCGAACCTGGGACCTTTCAATCCACAGGCCTACACTCTCTCCACTGAGCCAAACTGGTTTTGGCGGAATTTTGTTTCTTATAACTTATACAAATACAGAAGAACTACACCCTACACACACACACACACACACACACACACACACACACACACGTCACTTCTTGGCATTCAATGTCAGGAGAAATCACCCAAATTCCTCAGTAGCAACTAAGGTCGTCTGTAGTGTTGCAGCTCTAAATGATATTGATGACCAAAAATATACTGATTATTAAGAGAAATATTGCAGGTAGTTTATGTTAAAGGTAGAAAGGTTATAATAAGGAGATTCTATAAGCATATAGCAGTCCCTCAAAAAATGAATTGCTGCAAAGAAGAGGTTTATTTGGCCAGATATTGTTTTGAACTTATGTAGTTTCTATTAGCCATTCTATAACTCACTCTGCATATTACAGATAAAATGTTAAATAGAATAATAAATAAACATTATTTTTGCATTATTTAACCCAGCACTGCCCAAACTTATTTGACCTTAATCATCCTCATAATACAAGTGATGGACCTGGAGGTCAAGAAAATTCACTCTGAAAAACAGAGTTATAATAAATGCTGAAAATACTTAACTCAGAACATGTAATTTAAAGTTTTCCCCCTAAAAATTATTTCAGGCCCTGGCTGGATAGCCCAGTGGTTAGAGTTTTCCTGATCCACCACGGTTGTGGGTTCAATCCTTGATCAGAATCAACCAGTGAATGCTTCAATAAATGGAACAGCAAATCGGTATTTTTCTCTCCCTTCCTCTCTCTCCAAAATTAATCAGTTAAAAATTAAATAAATAGATAAAAATCTTTCAAAAGGAAAATTTCTGTTACCAGGTTTACCTCCAGATACTTGTAGAATTCCTTACACAGCTCTGTCGAGGAATACATAGAGATTTGCTTTATCATGTCACAATATTCTGAGAGAAATTCAATCAGATTTAGCCTGAAATGGTTGTTTGGTGTTTATGATTTGAGGGGCTCTATTCTCCCATAATCCTCTACTTATGTAAAAGATCTCAGAAAAGTCTAGTGCCTTTGCTTATAAAAATCAAATCTGATCACTGATTAAAACATAATTGATTTTCTAGTAATTGACCTTGAACCTCACTAAATTCATGTCAGGTCATTGAAAACTGCTTCCTCAGAGAAAATACTTTCCCCTCCCCACCTCGAATATTTTTTGAATTGAGTCAAAGCAGGAAAAACCACATTTCACCTAAGGGCAGTTAAAGATCAGAGCCACTGCTAAGACTTCTCATGCTGTCTCACCATCTGTGTCAGAAGGAAAGTAAACAAAGGAAAATATTATGATACACAATGGTGTCATTACCTCAAAGGCCAGATATACTGAGTGGCCAGATGATGTTGATCTCTGAACGCATAATAATCTGGCCACTCAGTGTATACCCTATATAATAAAAGGCTAATATGCAAATTGTCTCCTCGACCAGGAGTTCAACTAGCAGGCAGGCAGGTCAACTAACTGTCCATGTCCCCTTCACCTGGCCAGGCTGGCTGGACCCCACCCATGCACGAATTCATGCACTGGGCCTCTAATATATATATATACACACTGAGTGGCCAGATTATTATGCATTCAGAGATCATAATAAAATGGCCACTCAGTGTATTTTCTCATTCTTCCTCAGATAGAATAGTTACAGGGGTCAGCTTTCCTCTAGAAAGCTGTCTGTCCTCTTCTTTTTGAAATATTACATTTGTCTCAGTGCTCAGATGTGGCCTTCAGCCATAAGAGAGCTGAGAAGCCTGCTGTAGCAATTATCATACCAAAAAAAAAAAAAAAAGCTCAAACTGCAGTGAACATCGAGAAGAAAATAGATGGACACCATTTTCTGCATTTTAAATGAATGCAGGAAATCTAATAGACCATCGCAAACCAACAATCAAAACAGGCACCATTTTGTTGGCTGTATCCCGTTCTCTGTGTTGTGAATAAATGCAATGAAGCATTTTAAACAGCCGAGTGACAACCCAGAGAATATTAGAAATCTTTTTTTTCCCTCTCTCTCTCTCTGCAGCAAACCATCAGACTATGTCCTCTCTTCTACCTTGTGTCAAACAAGCAGCATTTTTAAAATGTTTATTTAAAGGCAAATGAACAGGTAAACGAATGCTGTGCAGATACAACGCAGCTGTGTTGGAACCAGGGAGCAGCCAAACGGCCAGGGTCTGAGTAGCCTTATCATCAAAGCCGAAGGGTTTTGAACTTGTAGTGCTGCTCTTATGTCTGACAGCGGAAGGTCACAGCGACTCCTCATTGTTACCAGGTGGCAATGACCCCCTGAAATACCTGTGAAAGAACTCCCAAGCCTCTTGTGCCTAGAATTTTTTAAAATTAATCCTCACCCAAGGAGAGCTTTTATTGATTTTTAGAGAGAGAAGGAGGAAGAGGAGGAGGAGGAGGAGGAGGAGGAGGAGGAATAGGAGGAGGAGGAGGCGTAAGAGGAGCAGGAGGAGCAGAAGGAGTTAGAGGAGGAGGAGGAGGAGTAAGAGGAGGAGGAGGAGGAGTTAGAGGAGGAGAAGGAGGAGTGAGAGGAGGAGGAGAAGTAGGAGTAAGAGGAGGAGGAGGAGGAGAAAGAGGAAGAGGAGTAAAGGGAGGAGGAGGATGTGGGAACCTCTTTCCACATCCCGCGTGGTTCAGGGTTCCTGGATCAGGGTTCGGTTTCTGAAGGAGGCCACACACAAACGAAATGAGAGACTAGAAAACATTAATTTGGTGATATTGGGGGGCCAGGCCGGAGCCTTCCTCTAGTGGAAAGGACTACCCCTTGCTCTGGCCTTTTCCTCCCTTTTATTAAGGCTTTGGGACACACCCCTAGCCTTTAGGCAGGAAATAACAAAACAGAAATTAATATGCAACAAACAGGTAGAGGCTGCTTCAGCTAACAATGTTTTCATCTAAACAGTGAGTAATTAGCTCTGACCTTTCAGAGCAATTAAGGTTGACCAACCTTCTGGCCTCCTGTTTATATCCATTTAGTGAGAACAATGTTTGGTTTCTGACAGGAGGAGGAGAAGGAGGAGGAAGAGGAGAACAGAGAAACATTGATGTGAGCGAGAAACATTGACCAGGCACTTCTCTTATGTGCCCTGACAGGGAATTGAACCTACAACCTAGGAATGTGCCCTGATGGGGCCTGGAACCCAGGCTGAGCCGCAGTGGCCAGGGCCTGGAATTGTCCTCCTGCAGGACAGTGCATCCTGTTAGAGTTCTTCCTGGGCCTCAGAGAAACAGTATCACTGCCCAGGGCCAGAACCAGCACCCACTGAAGCTTAGCAGTGAACTTGAGGCTGCCATGCCCCGTCTTGGGACTGAATTATCTTGTTTTTTCCATGCTCTATTTTCAACAGAATTTCTAGGACATCTCGGACACCACCACCACCCTGCCCTTCTAAAATTGTCACGGCCTGTTACCTGGGGATCCTTTGATTCTCCACCCCTAGTCTGGAGCCGGAAAAGATCTGACACACTCCGTGGTTAGATCTCATGTCCTGCCCCAGGGACTGCAATCTGTGCCTGTGGTTTGCTCACACCCTGTTGAACTCCACCCCCTGCCAGCATGCCAGTGAACTGATGCTGAGCTGTCCAAAGTCCCAGTCTCCCGCAGGAAGGAAGCCAGGGCAGAGGGCAAGGGGAGGGTGGCAGAGAGAGCAGGGGTGGGGTTGGGTGTGGATATAGAAATCCGATCCTGATACAGGACAGTAGACACCTCAGGTACAGTGTGCCTCCTCCTCCTCCTCCTCCTCCTCTTCCTCCTCCTCCTGTGACAGGTGGTGAGTGAACTGAGGGAGCTCTGGGGAGCTGTATAGAAGTCTCAGAGCTCATGGCTGTATGAGCAAACTTGGGCTATAGGCTGACTTAAAGATACAGTGCTTAGAATGCACAACATCAATACATGCTTAAAAGACAAGGATGGGAAAACACTCTGAGAATGAAGGAGGACCCAGCGTTCTCATTCTCTCATGTGTTCTCCTCCCCTCTCTCCCTGACACACTCCTGCCTTTCCCTCTTCCCCCCAGATGCATTCTCTTATTCTCCCTCTCTCTCTCTCTCTCTCTCTCTCTCTCTCTCTCTCTCTCTCTCTTTCTCCCCTCACCCTCCCTCTCTCTCTCTCCCTGGCACCCCCACGCCTTTCTTTCTCTCTTCCCCAGGTGCATTCTCTCCACCTCTCTTTCTCCTAAGCTCCTAGGGTCCTTCTTGTGCCTCCATCACTCGTTTCCTGAGCCCAAACAGCCCAGTAGGCTCGCTTCTTCCACAACTTCCTTTCTCCACCTCTGTGGAAAAAAAGAAATGAAAAGACAAGAACGAAATCCTGGTGAACAGTCTTTGAATAAAAGAATGACAGAGCCCTAAGTGATTTGGCTCAGTGGAGAGAGAATTGGCTTGTGGACTGAAGGGTCCCAGGTTTGATTCCAGTCAAGGGCACATCCCCAGTGGTAGGTGTGTGGGAGGCGGCTGATTGATGTTTCTCTCACATTGATGTTCCTATCTCTCTAACCCTCTCCCTTTCTCTCTGTAAAAAATCAATAAAATATATTTAAATAAAAAAGAATGATAGAGCATAGAAATTTAATACTCCTAAGGACTTGGGGTAAGGAATAAATTAGTTCATTAGATTCCACATATAAGTGAAATCATAGGATAGTTGTCTTTCTTTGTCTGTCTCCGCCCCTCCCCCAATAAATTCAGTAAGGCATTATTTTAAAGAATAAACCAGCTAAAACTGGTTTGGCTCAGTGGATAGAGCATCCGCCTGAGGACTGAAGGGTCCCAGGTTCGATTTCCATCAAGGGCATGTACCTTGGTTGCGGGCACATCCCCAGTTGGGGCTGTGCAGGAGGCGGCTGATCGATGTCTCTCTCTCATTGATGTTTCTGACTCTATCTCTCTCCCTTCCTCTCTGTAAAAAATCAATAAAATATATTTTAAAAACAAAAAGAACAAACCAGAAAATGTCCATTTTGGGGACCTTGGAGTCTAGGTGGGGTGCCAGGCATACAGCTGTTGCAACGCCATGGGATAAACTCCATTAGAAATCAAAGCCGAGTGCTAGGAAAGGGCACCAGCTAACTCTGAGTGGCAGAACCTTGGAAGGCCTCATAGGGAGGTGCCCATTGGACTGGGTCCTAAAGCAGGGAGGTTCTCTCCATGAAGGGCAAGAAGGAGGGCTTTCCCGGCAGCTGACTCCGCATGACCAGAGCAGAAATGGGCAAGATGTGTGCAAGGAGAAGACAGTTTGTTCTGAAAGGAATGATTACTCAGCATTATTTGCAAAAACGAAAACGTGGAAATAATGTAAGCATCTGTAAATAGTAAATAGAGAATATTCTATGGGATTAAAATATAATCATATGCGTTGTATAAGTAAAATATACGACAGTTGGGAATGTGTTTGGAATAGCCAAGTGGGGACTTCTGGGAAATAGACTCCTACCTGCAAGTAAATAGGAGAAAATGCCGCTCTTTGGCCCCTGGAGTGTGGCTCTTCCACAAAAGACCACGGCCTGGGCGAGTCTATGTTGAAGAAGTGGCGTTAGAAGAAGTTTCAGTTGAAAAAACTTGGCTCTCCAGAGAAATGTCCATCGTGGTCCTGTGGATATTTGGATCTGTGGACTAATGAGTTTGCCGACCACTGTGTTACATGATTAAATCTGGGCAGTGTCTTACAGAGGTTTAGATCCTGAGTCTTAGCATGCAGAAGCATTTTTCTTGTTAAAAATACTACAGAAAAGATGAGAAAACATGTAGAAACAGCCTCAGGATTCCAACCGTGGGATAAAGATGTTGGCTGACAGCTCCAAACTATTTCAAGCAGGTATTTTTAGGTAGCCCATACAATAAAAACAACAAAAAGAGTGATGACAAATCAAATACTTGGTCCTATTTTGCTAGTGCTGAGTCCTGTTTACTTATTTTATACTAGAGGCTTGGTGCCCGAATTCGTGCATGGGGGGGTCCGGCTGGCCCACCCTGGTCTGGGCCAATCTGGCTGAGCCAGCCAGGGGGAGGGGACACAGGCGGTTGGCTGGCCAGCCATGCCCCCTGGTCAAACTCCAGTTGAACTCCCTGCGGCCTGTAGGATCTTGCTGAAACCGGCTTTCCAACATCCCCTGAGGGGTCCCAGATTGTGAGAGGGCCCAGGCCAGGCCAAGGCACCCCACCAGTGCATGATGGGGGCTGGGGAGGGACCGCAGGAGGGCTCCAGGGCATGTCCAGCCATCTAGTTTAGCTCAATTGGCTGGATCCCAGCAACAAGCTAACTAATAGGTCGGAGCGTCTGGCAGCTGGTGGTCAGTGCACATCATAGTGAGTGGTTGAGCGGTCTTCAAGTATCATGAGCCTATTACACTTTGGTTGAATGGCTGACCTATCAACCAGACACTTAACATATTAGGCTTTTATTATATAGGAAGCATTTTCTCCCTATAAGAATGCTTAGAGCTATCTTTATCTACAAATAAAGAAATAGAGGTCCAGAGGAATTAATTTATCTCCAGCTAATCAATGTTAGTTTCAGAGCCCATGTCCATGATGCTTCTATGATGCTACTCTTAGCCCTTTCGGTGTGAGTGTGAAATTGCCCTCCTCTGTGCCACCTGCATTTACAGTTCCCATGGCCACGTTTCCAGGGCGGGGCTGTTCAACATGGCTGCAGCCACTGGCTATTTTGCAGCTCTTCTTGTTCCCTTACTATGGTTTATACCTCAGGAAAAATTGGAAATACCTTCCCCACTGACATAATACAAAAATAATTGTTAAATATATCCCTGAGTTCCTTGTGATAGAAGGCAACTTCCCTGGTGCGCAGACATAAATCTTGCAAAGATGAGCGAGAGAAGATGCTCACCTGGGCAGAACGCCTTCTTAAGCACTTTGTCAAAGGAGAGAGGTGGAAATCTTAACATCAGACGAAATTTACAGGCGGGGTGTGCGGAGCCTACCTAAGTCTTTAAGATTTCCATTTCCAGATCAGAAAACAATTTGAGTTGGCTGTTAAGAGCATCCATATGAAAAGGATTTTAGAGACCTAATTTGATTTAAAAAGATGAGATTCTGGAAACCAATTTATGAAAGGGAATTGGTGAGAATAATAAGCTCTAATCTCATAAGTGTGTGCAGAATGCTTGTTCCTCAAGCCCTTCACCCTGTTTTATAGGAAAGCCTGAGAGAAGCCTTGTCAGGCATCCCTGCAGATTTCAAGCTCAGGCAAGAAAGACCTTGATCTTGTAGCATCTCTCTTCGTGAGAGTTGGGGTATCTTCCACCCTAACATGGTAGTCGGGGCCATCTTAATGTGCCGGGGAGAAAAGATACATGTGAACAGATCCATCTTAATGAGTCATCACTGTAGAAACAACTGGAAAATTTCAGGCCACAGCTTTGCAGGCACCTGTAGGCCTCGTTGGCCTTTTATGCGTAGGACAGTGAGACTCTGTCAGGGCTGTTCAAGGTGCAGGCCTCCGGGGGTTGAGAAAGAATCAAGTCCTGGGCAGACTGTGCATTGAAGGATGTGTGTCTCTGCCATTCTGCACTCGTGTTCCCTGTGGTTGTGAGAAGAAAACATTTTTTTCCTCTCTCTAGCTCTGACTTCCAACCTTATCCCTAACCCTTTGTTCCCATCCTCTCCTATTTGCGTTTACAAAGACTGCCACTTGCTTTTCAAAGCTTCTTATGTAAAAGTCATTCTTATCATCTGTGATTCTCTCCATTGTGCTCTGTTGGTGGTGGGGAACCAGGTGGTAGAAAGGAGAGAGAGGACACACTGTCTTCAGAGCGGAGATTGGGGGGTAAGGCGAAGCTCTGGATCTAGAGCCATGGAGAATGCAGATGTTCCTGAGAAATCTTTGTCTAAACTGCCAGCATTCTGAGCCTGTGGACTGTGTAGATCAGAGCTCAGAAAGGGGTTAAAACCAGCAGACAGTGCCCAGGAGTTCAGAGTCACTAAGGGCAAGGGGTGTCCTTTCCCCCAGGCCAGGGAGATTTAAGATGCTAGACTAGGAATCTGGGCAGCAGGGAGGCGAGAGGCCAGACAGGGTGCCCAGGCAGCTAGAGTACCTTCACGTTGGATATTTACTGCTCCTGTCAGGAGGCTCTTTATGTTCTCGCTAGTGAGCTCTGTGGAAAATTCCAGGCCAGGGCAGCCCGTCACACTGTGTCTCCTCATACTTGTCAAGTTCCAGAACATAAATTCTATAGCGTTTAATCTAGAGACACTCTTCAGGATTCTCTGTTCAAACCACTTCATTGAACAGTTTAGAAATCTAAGGACAAGGTCAAAGAATAACTCATGATTTAGGGTATAGGGTGAGCTGTCATAAACATTGATTCAAAAAAACAGAAGTGTCTTAAATAAAACAATTATATTTCTTTATTTTGTGGAAGTGTGAAGCGAGGTAGCCCAGGGCTTGAGGGGCCGGTCCGCTGCTATCCTGAACATGTGACTTCTGTCTCTAGGGACAACACGGCCAGGGGAGGTAGAAAGAGGACAGGTGGACAAAGGTGAAGGGATTGAGAAGTACAGAATGGGGTTATAAAACAGTGACAGGGATGTAAAGTACAGGAAATATGTCAACAAGATTGCAGTAACTCTTGTTTGGTGCCAGCTGGGTACTGGAAATATCAGGGAGGATCATTTTTGTAAAGTACGTGATTATCTAACCACTAGGTTATACACCTGAAACGAATACAAAATAATATTGAAGGTAAACTGTAATTGAAAAAATTTGAAAAGGGTAAAGTTGGGCAAACTGGTCACAGGAATCAGGGTAGATCATCAAGAGACTTAAGACAAGGAAGAAGCAGGTGATAGGCAGGACTAGTTCATCTTGAGACTGATCTGGCCAATGAGGAGACTGAACTGGTGATAACTGGATAGCATCAGAGAAAATCTTCTGGACTTAAAGGGATCATGTCCTTTGGAAAGATTTCCACTTATATTTCAAACTCTCAGGGAGTTTAGGACATGTAGAGATTCACTGGAGATAATCTACAACACTGAAATCCATTTTTTCTCTCCATTTCATCCCTCTCTGCAGATCCTAGGTAGCTGAACAATATAGGATTAGATTAATAGAGAGGAGAAGAGTGGCCATTTTTATTAAAGAAGATAGATGAAGGTATATAATAAAGGCTTTGGTGTATTTTTTTTCAACCAGAGGAACTACTTCTTTAAAAAATATATTTTATTGATTTTTTACAGAGAGGAAGGGAGAGGGATAGAGAATTAGAAACATCGATGAGAGAGAAACATTGATCAGCTGCCTCCTACACCCCCCCCCCCACTGGGGATGTGCCTGAAAGCAAGGTACATTTCCTTGACCGGAATCAAACCTAGGACCCTTGAATCCACAGGCCGATGCTCTAGCCACTGAGCCAAACTGATTAGGGCCAGAGGAACTACTTTTGATCCTAGGAGACATCTAAACATTGGGACATTCATCCATCTGAAGACCTCAGAGGTAGTGGTGAACCTGGCTGCTTAGAATTCAGACCAGTGGTCTTCATGTGCCATAACAGATCATGTTCACAGAATCTAGATTCTCTGGCCAAGTGAATCTAATAGGAAGATAATGAGGCAGCAAAAATATTTGATGAGAATAAGTAATCAACCGAACTAAAGGTCCGTCTACATTTCAACTGCCCCTCATAAGAGTTAACATTCATTCCTTACTACATTCTAGTCATTGTTCTACACATGTATATGCACTACTTTGAAATACTCGTATTATTTCCATATTGAAATGAGAAAATTGCACAAAGGCTAAGTAAAATGCCAGGAACTATTTGGTTATTAACTGGTAGAGCTGGGACTTGAACCCAGGCTACTTGGCCCACCTGCCTGACCACTAAAATCTTCCTCTTGCCAATACTAATATTGTGTTTCTGTTCTGCTGCTTGTTTGTGTGTTTTATCCATTGACCATTTCCTCTGGGCTATTCAGCCTGCCAAGTAAAAATATAAACCCCTTTAAGGCAGAAGACCTGTGTTGATTTTCCTCAGGCCTTTCCCTGGTGCTAAACATGGAGTCAGAATCTTGGAAATGCTTCGTTGATGAATTAGTGGAGTTAACCCCTCACATTCCAGTTAAACATCCTCTGCATGTTATCCGTAAAGGCCAGTGCGAGAGCATTCTCATCCATTTCCTTCTCAATTTAGATGTAAAGGGCTCAGGTGTTACATTAAGAGCTCACAGCAGAGTTCTCATCCTGTGTCTGCGGCTAAAGAGGTCAGAGCAGTACCCATCGATAGACAGGCCATTGCAACACTGTCCCTGACCCATTCTGACACCAGCGAGACATCCTGGAAGAGTGAGTTTCTTTCTGGATTCTTTTCTTGGGAAGCTTTTCACCTTTTATCAATTTCAGCCTCTACTCAGTGGGAGATTGCATTGCTAAGACCTAAGATTAGTTGCCTGTGGAAGAAGGAGTAGGCGTTTGCAGGAGGCTCTGTTAAAATCCTTACCCATTCTCCTCCTATCGCTGCGTGCACCAAATGTCCAGATTCGTGACTGTGTTCAAAAAGCAGGGCTCAAATCATAATCCCGAGTTTTAAGCTACCTCTTTCCAGGTGAAGAAGAAAAGGTGGAAAATGTTTCTTTGCAGTTATTTTGGGAAAGTGACCCGAGCACATAATAGATTCTCGGTAACTCTTTGTTCAATGTGTGAATTGAAAAATGTTTGCAGGATTTTAAATTAAGAAGACCCCATTCCCAAAGGATTGATCTTCTCTCAAGGACAGAGTTTCCTCCTATTGAATCCACTGCCACATTTCTTTTGTTAAAAGTCACTGATTCCAGCATATATTTTCTCACCGAGCCTTTCCATTCATGCATGAATCGCTTACAAAAGGCCTCCCCTTGGTCAAGATCCATGTGAAATTGGACTGCAGACTTGGCATAGATAAGGTACTGAAGCACAAGACTATTTCTTAGCTCCAATCTTTAATTTGACATCTCTGTGTGAAATTATTGATTTGTATTTATATTCTAGACAGGCCTTGAAAACTCCCAAATGAACAGGCCCCTTGTCAAAAATCTCTCCCCAGATGACAGAAATGATTATGGGATTTAGTTCTCTTATTTCATCAGCCTGATTCCTTGGCCACTATTAATGGGACTAAAGATGAGTGGTTATCTATAGATTGGAGAATGCATCAGATTGTATCTTTTTAAAAAATATATATTTTATTCATTTTTTTACAGAGAGGAAGGGAGAGGGATAGGGAGTTAGAAACATCAATGAGAGAGAAACATCGATCAGCTGCCTCTTGCACAGCCCCTACTGGGGATGTGCCCACAACCAAGGTACATGCCCTTGACCGGAATCAAAGCTAGGACCCTTCAGTCCGCAGACCGACGCTCTACCACTGAGCCACACCGGTTTGGGCAGATTTTATCTTTTGAGCAAACTAAAGAGAAAGTCAGTAGCTGGAGAAATTATATAAATTGTTCACTCTACCAAAGTAAAATTCAGTGGGCACCCTTTATTAGCTCCAAAAGTGTAAGCTATTCTGCCGTAACAGATAGCTCCAATATCTCAGTGGCTTACCTAACGAAGGTTTATTTCTTTTCTTATACCCACTTCGGATCCAACGCCAGCTCTGCTCCATGCTGTTACTCAGAGACTCGGCCTGATGGGTGTCTCTACCACCTTTAACTACACCACAGACGCCCCAGTCCCGACCATAGGTGAGGGAGACTGGAGAATTATGCGTGAGCTTAATGTCACTCCTGCTCAAGGTTTATTTTCCAGGACTAGTCAAATGAATCTACTTCATTGCTTAGGTTTAGGAAATATAAGAAAACAATATTCGGTAAGCGTTATTCTTTCTGCCTCATACAACTAATACTATATATTTATGAATCCATAACTTAGGTATCTGTCCTAATTTTATACGCTTTATTATAAAACCAGTCAAAACAAAAAGAATAAATGGTGAGATTAAAAATGTACGTAAATGTTCTCAGATATTTTGTCCCTGTAATCTATGTCCTCTTGCACACTCATTGGACACCATAATTCCAGGGTTGTTAATACGTCATGACTTTCCGGCTCCTGTTAGGTATGGCTATATCACTGCTGAGAGAATTTCTTTTTTCCCTCCCCTGTCCTGTGTCTTTACAATTAATCCCTATGTATGGAGATAGTCTGAGTTTACCTTTGTTTTAAGCAACTGGAAAGAGTTTAGCTAAGAAAGTGGCCTCTTCCCATTCTCTCTGAGATCCATTAGAACAGTTCCGTCTAGAAATGATAGCTAGGTACTGTCTGATTCCAGAGACGCAGCGACATCCAGGCTGCTTGCTCTTCCTGAATGCTCACCTGAAGCCCTCTGAGTCCTTCCTGTGAATGTTCCTTGTTGCCCTTTCTAGCTCAAGCCTGGAGCATGATGGTTAGTCAAAGATGATCCAGTGTTGACTATTCAGCCTTAAGGCCCAGTTGATCCACAGCACAGTAGTTCTCCCTAGATCATGGGCCCTCACACATGGAGTCATGGATTTCTCAGAGAAGAAATGGACCTTGGATTTAATTCAGGAAAATATCAGGTCTCCTTCTCGGGGGCAAGTCCTTTAACCTGTGATAGAGTGGAGGTCATATATATATATATATATATATATATATATATATATATATATATCCAAGAGATAGATAGATAGATAGATAGATCCAAAAAATAAATAGATATGTAGATATAGATAAATAGATAGATAGATAGATAGATGAATAAAGGAAGGAAGGAAGGAAGGAAGGAAGGAAGGAAGGAAGGAAGGAAGGAAGGAAAGAAGGAAGGAAGGAAGTTAGCTTGTTTTGTAGTTTCTCCTTCCAAATTTGCCAAATCATTGATTCTTCCTTCAGTGCAAGGGTAAGAATGGAAAGGCGTATTCAGAGATCCAAGCAGGGAAAAGGAGATGCCCACCTTCCCCATTCCAAAAGAAAATGCAGATCACAGCACTTCAGAATCCTCTCCTGATTACCATTGACCCCTGGCAGTTTGCCAGTTACTCTAAGAGAGAAGGTCTCCTGTCCCAGCATCTGCATATTCTCTCATGTTGTCATTCCGTTAATAAAGGGGACCTGGCCCGTGGGCTTTATGACCTAGTAGGGAATGAGTTTTTCATTTTTAGTACAGTTTGGATAATTTTCAAAGGCAATGGCAATACTTTTCACCACCTGGAAACGTCTGTGATTGTCAGGAACATGTGTGTGCAGAGCTACAAGTGATGCATAGCTACAGAGAAGATCACCATGATGCCTTCTTTCTTGTTTCATGCAAAGCAAAGCGATGCCTACATAAATGTAGGTCACAATGTCTTGAACATGAGCAGTGGTGTTTTTCTCCCCCAAAGAACCTCGAGTTTACAAGGAGAGTGACATATCCCTGGAATTGTGTCCTGCCTACGTCTTTGCCTTTTCTAAGTCATCATGTGATCCTCAGATAGCCATCATTTCTCGGGAGAAGGGTACTGGGAATATTGGAGATTGAGGCTTACAGAGGAACTTGTAAGGTTACAAAGTAGGTCAGCGGTTCTCAACCTGTGGGTCGTGACCTGTTTTCTGATGGTCTTAGGCTCTACAGCAGTGACCCACAGGTTGAGAACCACTAGCAGGGTCACCTAAGACCATCAGAAAACACAGATATTTACATGACGATTCACCACAACACGAGGAACTGTATTAAATGGTCGCAGCATTAGAAAGGTGGAGAACCACTGAAGTAGGTGGATGCCAATCTGGAATTCATATCTAATCCATCTGATACCCAACAGGATGCACCCAGCCGACAGCACAGTTCAATATTTATCCTCGCATTCTCTAAATTCTCCATTTGTTGACCTTCCGAAGCAATAAATAAATGGGAAATCAACATGGCCTTTGGAGAGATCCATAATGTAAATAAGACAGACACGCAGCTCTTGTTGAATTGGTCCCCGTCCTCAGGGGAAGGACGGGAAGGCCATTCTCCAGCAAAGTCAGGCAAAGGTCAGTAGAGCTGCGGCCTTCCCTCCCTGCCAGCCCCCAGTCCGAGTGCTTACAGTTTTCTTCAGAGGCTGGCATCCTGGATCATCAGCATCTCAGGTGTTTCAGCTGGAATTACTGGGGTGAGATGTACCCACGGAAATTAATCTACCTCCTGGGGATAGCCCCCCATCCCCACCCAGACTCTGCATTCAGTGGGTGACAGCCCCCAACATGCAGGGCAGAAAGGGTTTGGGTACTCACACTCTTGGTGAACCACCCCATGCCAGGCTGGTGTTATCAGCTCTCCCCATGCAGGACACCTCGGGAAAGCACCAAACAGATATTTCCAGGTCTTCTTTCTTTTGTAAAAAATTATATTCTTATAAGTTTCAGAAAGAAAGGAAGAAAGAGAGAAATATCAACGATTAGAATCATGGGTCAGCTGCTTCCTATACACCCCCTATTGAGGATTGAACCCACAACCTGGAATCAAATGGCGACTTTTCCTGATTCATAGGTTGATACTCATCCACTAGCCACACTGGCTGGGTTTGGTGCCTTCTGATCTTTCAGGAAACAGCCCGGGTGGGCTTTTCTTAGCTTCACAATGTGTCTGCGCTGCATTTGGTGGGCTAAGATGTGAAGCAGTCCACTCAGACATCCCCTCAGAAAGAATGGTCCTTAGCAATATGGTGCTGCACAGAGGTATAAGCCCCTGGGTGAGAACAGTGTTATTTACACACATACACACACATACACACACACACACACACACATACACCCTCTCCATCTCTGGAAACTGTGTGTACACACATACACACACCCTCTGCATCTCTGGAAACTGTATTTACACACACACACATACACACACACACACACACACACATCCTCTCCATCTCTGGAAACTGTATTTACACACACACACACAGCCTCTGCATCTCTGGAAACTGTATTTACACACACACACACACACACACACACCCTCTCCATCTCTGGAAACTGTATTTACACACACACACACACACACACACACACACACACCCTCTGCATCTCTGGAAACTCTCCATTTCTTGATCATGTTTTCTTCGGGACTTACAAAATGTAAGCATGTGCAAGACCTCAACTGACTACATCGCAACCCCCTGGGACAAACAGTGTAGAAGATTACCCCATGTTACAGGTGAGGAGACCGAGGCTCAGAGGCTGAGGGAGACTCCCCTTCCAATTGCGCATGCTCGATCCTCACTCAGTCTCCCAGGTGAAAGACTATTAGCTTAGGTGCTTTGTTATAATGACTGGACCCCTCTTCTCTCTCACCCAGGCATTTCCCCTCGCCTCCAGAAGGGACTCCAGGAAGCATAAGTTGTGGCAGGAAGCCACCCCAGCAGGGCTGTAATGCCAGTGGGGAGTGAGACACAGGGCAGTGGCAAAGCCACATGGGAATCCTGCCATGCCAGGAACACAAGTCTACAGACAACCAGGTAATTCTACCTTCTTTTCTGAAATGAGAGATCGGTATAAGGAAGATCAGCCCATTTATAAGCCACTGCTATCGTCCAACCTCCTCAGGCTGAATGGACTGCCAGGCTGCTTTCTTAAATAATACATCATTTTTCACGGCGCATCAAAATCATCTCATCGTTAGTTGCAGAAAAACAGAACACGTTGTTCCAATGAAACCTTCCTTTCTGATGCTTCCCAACACCGTCTTTGTACGCCAGGAGCCAACTCCCAATTTTCATTCTCTTGTTCCAATCTCCCGCCATTCCTTGTTGTCTCCTTCAATAACCCATGTGCCAGATTCTAAACAAAGTACCGGGCCTTAAGGGGGAAATACAGATATGGCTTTATAAAATCACCATTCATGCTTCTTTCTTCATCCATCACCCTTCCCTCAGATCTCCATTGATAAATTCATTTTGATGCTTCAAAGGTTCTTCATGGTCCAGTCTCCCTGGGAAGGTCGATGCTCAGTGAGTTGTCGAGACAGTTTGGCCTTACCGAGATCTACAAGGATAGAAAGGTAAGAGGGACAAGCAGGCGACCTCTGGGCAAATAACAGGGCACGCGTGGGGTATGGTGAGTGTGTTTTCTCAATTTATTCATTGGCCAGTAAGAACCACTAGAGGTTGTTAATAATATAGGGTGATCATTTATGAATTTAGTTGCTTAGAGAAATCAGATGTTTTTGATGAGGAACTATCCTAGAAAGGTATTTATGTGAGAACACCTATAGATCACGTGACGTGAGAAAACTTCAAAAATAGTACAGGTTATAATTCATAATGTCATGTGTTCTCTCTCTCTCTCTCTCTCTCTCTCTCTCTCTCTCTCTCTGTGTGTGTGTGTGTGTGTGTGTGTGTGTGTTTGCTCATGTTCACATGAGTAGGGGTACGATATGGTTCTTATATTCCCCCAAATCAGAGTTCCACTTCTCATGGTATTAAAATACTGTAAAGTGCCTTCCACACCCAATTGATCTGACTTTGTAATTTTGATTCATAAAGCAGCTGGCATTGTTTAGAACCTAGGAATGCTATTACAGCTTCAGAGAGGGAGAAAAGAGATAAGAGATGATGTTGAATGTGGACAGATGCCTGAACAGCCCATGGAAACTGTGCTTTTTGGTATGTTTCTAAAACCAGTTCATTATCTCAACATTTTCCCATTTAAAAAAAGATGAGAAGACAAAACCCATATGTTGTTTTCTGATGGTTTAACTTTGGGATAAAAATTAACTTCCTTCACGAGTTGCACATGATTCAGACATTTCTTAACTTATTTCATTTATCTAGAAACTCTGAAGTAGGTATTAATATTATCCCCACTATACAGATGAAGAAGCTGAGATACATGATTCAAATTAATTTACCAAAGTCTCTCAGCTGGCCAGCAGCAAAGTTGGGGTTCAAGCCTGCCATCTGCTGCTTCAGTCCATGGCCTTAAATGTCACACATTCAGTTAGAGCAGCTGGCTTTTACCTGGCAGCAAACGTCACATGTTGTTGCTGAACAAGAGAGAAGAGAATTTGGCCGCCACTTGAAAGGCCATGAGACATTTCCTCTCTTTGTAATTAACAGTCCCTTCATTTTAACACTCTGACATTTGTAGCCACAATACTTGGTTCTTTATAAAACATAGATAAAGGCATATTTTTGAATGCAGCATAGAATTAGGAATCTGGAGACTTGGGTTCTATAGCTGAAAGTTTTCCATATGTAAATATCTCTGTGGATCCAAACAAGTTTCTTTTTTAAACAAATGTCTATTCCTTATATTTATAATCGTATACAAGCCAGAAACATTATGTGTTTATACCTTTGAAGATCAAAATGGGATAATATGTGAGGGTGTGCTTTGGAAAGGAAAGTGTCTTCCTCACATTCAGGGACTATAATTATGTGTAATAATAAAGGATAGAAATAGTAGAGCAGGAAGTAGTCATCCCAAAGGCAACTTAAACACACAGCCTCACTTGATCGCCACCCTGGCAAACCTACTTCACTTTTTAAAAATATTTTTTTTATTGATTTCAGAGAAGAAGGGAAAGGGAGAGAAAGATAGAAACAGCAACGATGAGAGAGAATCTTTGGCTGCCTCCTCCACGCCCCACCCTGGGGATCAAGCTGGGAAACCTGGGCATGTTCCCTGACCGGGAACCGAACTGTTACCTCCTGATTCCTAGGTTGATGCTCAACCACTGAGCCACACCAGCTGGACTGAACCTGCTTCGCTTTGAAATATCCAAACAGTTACAAGGGTTGCCATTGTTGGACCTCATTCTTCAAAGGAGAATCTAGAAAGAATCAGCATGGCCCCCCCTCCTAGTTGTGTCTAGGAAGCTGTAAGAAATGTCTCCAGTGGTCTGGCCAGTGGGGTTAGGTTGGAGTTTATTTGTGAGGTTCAGAGTCACACTCCAAAGGATGAAGCAAGGAAAGACAAAAGCATCCGTGTAGATTACTGGAAGCACATGCATTTCATTCTGCAGAAAGCATGTACTGGGATGCACGTGAGGATATAAATTCCACTTGAAAAAGCGTTAATTGCTCTTTATTCGTTATGGTCAGTGAATGAGAAACTCTTCAAGTTCATATCTAAGCGTCTCTAAATACGTACATATGTGCTTGTTACTAGAACAAACTAGATTTACAAGTTAGCACATTGTTAGAATAAGAAGGAAACTGATTCCATATGTTCAAAATGCTCACTACACAGGAAAAAAAAAAGCCTATCTCCACAATAAGGTAAAATTCCATTTCTATTCATGTGATCTCTACTAAAGGCTTAATAAGACATTTGCATATTGTTAAAAGAGAAATGACACAGAAATTGAGTGAGACGTTAGGAGATTTATCAACTCGGAGATAGAATTGGAATGCATTTGGAAAAGATATTTGTGCAATTAGTCTTTTTGATCTGGTATCTATGGAAACAAACATATATTAGTGCCCAGAATAGATCATTGTGTCTGTGGGAGTTGAGGACAGAACCCATCTCTTCCTGACACTACCTAAGGGAGGATGGCCGAGTGTCGGTATTTGAACAAATCTGAGCATGCCCTTTCCAGACTGTGTGAGTTTGTGGCCCTGTTTGGCTTCAATAGGCTTTTCAAAGGCTGAAGCACAAGTTTTAACCACCTAACGGAATCCGAGAGCAGTGTGGGTAGAGTCAGTTGCAGGTTAGACACGCCAGCTGGGGGAGATGGCCTGAGATCCCCTGTCCCCTGAGGGTCCCTATTTCTGAGTCACCACACGGAATGTTGGCGCCCATGCTCAGCTTCCAGAGGGCAGTGGAAGAGGGAACCACAAGATGGCTCTGACTGGTAAGAGGGGTTGACATCTGTGGGTGCTGGCCTGAAGAATTTGTGTGTGTTTTACAAATTCTCCAGCTCTGAGAACTGCCACTCAAACCAGCCCTTGACCCCTGAGGTACAATGTTCTCTTCCAATTCTGAACAAGCAAGAAGGTTGGTGAATTCAATTGAACTTCCAGCAGCAGGAGATGATGATGTCTGTTGCTGCCAATATGGCTTTGTTTTGACCTGAACTGATGCAAACTAAGAGCATCCTAACCCAGTGGTCGGCAAACTCACGAGTCAACAGAGCCAAATATCAACAGTACAACCATGGAAATTTCTTTGGAGAGCCACATTTTTTAAACTTAAACTTCTTCTAATGCCACTTCTTCAAAATAGACTCGCCCAGGCCGTGGTATTTTGTGGAAGAGCCACACTCAAGGGGCCAAAGAGCTGCATGTGGCTCATGAGCCGCAGTTTGCCGACCACTGTCCTAAAGTGTGTGTTAATTTGAAAGGTCGAGGGGAGGATTTGCATATTAGCCTTTTATTATATAGAATATAATTATATTTCAAGTATATGTATTAGTCAATGAAACACAATATAACTGAGTTATCTATCTTTTCCAGAACGTGTTATTTAGGGTCCTTTCCATGGTGTGTGTGTGTATGTGTGTGTGTGTGTGTGTGTGTGTGTACACTAAGCATCAACTGTTTGCCTTTAGGATTATTATCATTGACTATAATTTATTATTTCACTCTTTCAAAAAATACTAAATCCCTACTAAGTACTGGCTCTCTTCTAAGAATTTAGGGCACAGTGACAGACAAACACATTTTCTGTTCTTAGGAAGCTTGCATTCCAATGGAAGTACCAGCTAATAAACAAATGAGCAAATCAGTATTTACATGTCAGATGCTTGACAGTGCTATCAAGGACGGTAGAACTGGGGTCAGGGCTAGAAAAGGACTGGAGAGTCTACTGACTAAGTCTGACCAACAAGGACTTTTCTAAGGAGGTGCCAGCTGAGCCAAGCCCTGAATGAGCCAGCCAGGTGAGTGCCTCAGGGAAGGTGTTCTCAGACAGAGGCACTAGTGAATATGCCAGGATGTGAGGAAACGCTGGTAGGTAGGTTGTTATTAATTTGTCAGATTCAAAGTACCCGTATTTTCCGGCCTGTAAGATGACTGGGGGTATAAGACAACCCCCACTCTTCCGGTTAACATATAGAGTTTGGGGTATACCTGCCCTATAAGGCATGATAATAAGTTGTGATATATTCATTCAAGGAACACTACACACACACACACACACAAAAAAAAAGACAACCCCCAACTTTTGAGAAGATTTTCCTGAGTTAAAAAGTCATCTTAGCCCTAGCCGGCTTGGCTCAGTGGATAGAGCATTGGCCTGCGGACTGAAGGGTCCCAGGTTCGATTCCAGCCAAGGGCACATGCCTGGGTTGCGGGCTCGATCCCTAATGGGGGGCATGCAGGAGGCAGCCAATCAATGGTTCTCTCTCATCATTGATGTTTCTATCTCTCTCTCCTTCTCCTTTCCTCTCTGAAATCAATAAAGAAATATATTTTTTAAAAAAAGTCATCTTATATGCCAGAAAATATGGTTTGGGAATGTCTGTGCTCCAAGGAGGCCTTGGGGTTAGAACTGACTTAATCTCCTCTAACCAGTGACACCCGGGAGGTCTCCTGCCTGCCAGCTGGCAGTGCATTTGCCATCCTTTCCCTGAACATTTTCAGATTGATGTGGTTCAGATAAAGTGTAACCAGGAAAAATACACAACTAACACATACAAGAAGGGCTTCCTCAAGAAAGGATTGTGCGGTATCAAAATGGAACAGTCACAGGAGATAAACGATGTGCTAGTAAGTCATTCATGCAGGAAGCGGCTTTGTTCAGATGGCCCCGGGTCTCAAACCTGGAAATGGGTGATAGGAGTTCGGAGTGGTTCCCAAATGCAGGTGCACTGTGCCCACTGCTGGGAAGGAGGTAAAGCAAAGGGAATGCATAATCTGTGTCCCCATGGAGCCCGTGTCTGGTTAGGATGACAGCAGCCCTGACCCTGTCTTCGTGCTTCATCGGAGAAGAGATTATCTCAGCCTTTGATGTGACACAGAAAACAGTGCAGAGCCCGATTCTGCCACCTATAGGCCGTCAGACTTCCAAAACAGCCTTTACAAACGAGGCAATTTCTCCAGAGCAGACCCTCATGCAGTAGTAATCCAGATGCCTAGATTGGCGTGGTACAGAGGGAACGGGTTTGGCCTGACTTACAAATTTATTCATGGCTGTAATGATGTTTGTACTTTATACATATTTATATTTTCAATAGGATTTGTCATATCTCTTTGTGAATTGAATTCATGACATGTATCAATTCAGTTCAACTCAGTATGCATAATCATTAAATGTTTTATTTGCCAAAGAAAGCTCGGAACGTATGGATAGAATAAAAGGAAATAGCCAATCGGTTAGCCATCTTGCACGTCGAATAAACCTTAGTCGATATTAGATCCTGGACATAGAAAATCAAATTAGGTCCTAGAAAACACTCTCTAGTGATGGGGCAGGAGGTGGAAACAATATTTGCAAAGAGCGAGGAACTCTTTTCAGGTGTTAAGGACCCCTGAGAGAGTCTGAAGCTCTTAAGAGATGTGAGGATGGAAAGAGTTTGTGGAAGTATCTATATTTTTAAAAGGAACTGTACATCTGTCTGACCATTCTACCAATGGGCTGGTACATATGATGCACACTGGCAATTTAAAAATAAATGTTAGCTGAAACTGGTTTGGCTCAGTGGATAGAGTGTCGGTCTGCGGAATGAAGGGTCCCAGGTTCGATTTCGGTCAAGGGCATGTACCTTGAATGTGGGCATGTCCCCAGTGGGGGTGTGCAGAAGGAAGCTGATCGATGTTTCTCTCTCATTGATGTTTCTGGCTCTCTATCCTTCTCCCTTCCTCTCTATAAAAAAATCAATAAAATATGTTTAAAAAATAAAAATAAAAAAAGTAAAAATAAATGTTGACAAATACATGTACAATACATGGAAAGCTCTCGCTGGTGCCAATCGCACAAGTGTTTTAATTTTAAAATAACTACTAGAGGCCCAGCTCATGAAATTGCACAAGATCCAGAGTTCCGCCACGCCATGGGACTCAGAGTCCCGCTTGCGCTGCTGTAGGACTCATGAATGCACCTCCTAGTAACTGGTTGTTTGGTTGTTCCGGCGTTCTGGCCACTGGCCTTTTATTATGTTAGACTAGTGATCTGGTGCATGAAATTCGTGCACATTAAAAGAGGGTTAATTAGAGGAAATAATTTAATATTTCTCTATAATAGAAGTGTCAGAGATGAAAGAAAATTAGTAAAATGTGTATGAAAACCTTCCTCCTGTCAGAGTCTGGGGCTCACCATGGGACCCAGAATCAAGTCCCCACCCACCCACGTGCGCCTCAAAATCATGTGAGACCCACACTCAGCCATCCCCCGATTGGTCTAAATCCAGACCCGGCCAGTCCCACCCTTGTCAAGTCCTGTTGGGCAAGGCCTGTAGTTTCAGGTCCCCTAGCCCAGTGCCAGGACAGGAGGGATGAGCCTGAGGTCCCTCAGCCCAGACTAGGGTGGTGGGCATGTCTTGAGGTCCTCCATCAAGCCTGCCAGGTGGGGGGGCATGGCCTGAGGTCCCCCGTCAAACCCCACCAGGTGTGTGTGGGGGGTGTAGCCTCAGGTCCCCTGGCCCAGGACCGGGAAGAGAGTGTGTCCTCAGGTCCCCCATCAAGCCCCATTGGGTGGGGGGCATGGCCTGAGGTCCCCTGTCAAGCCCAGCCAGGCAGGGAGCTCAGCCTCAGGTCCCCTGGCCTGGTGCTGGGATGGGGAGTGTGGCCTGAGGTCCCCCAGCCTGGTGCTGGGGCTGGGAGAGCAGCCTGAGGCCCCCTAAACCATCACCAGGATGGAAAGTGCACCTTGAGGTCCCCTGTCATGCCCTGCTGGTGGAGGGCGCAGCCTGAGGTCCTTTGTCAAGCCCTTTTGAGTGGGGGACATGGCCTGAAATACCCTATCAATCCCCACCAGGTGGGGGGCGTGGCCTAAAGTCCCCTGGCCTGGTGCTGGGGTGGGGGGGGTGCAGCCTGAAGTCCCCCAGCCTGACACCAGGGTGGGGGTGCCTCCGGAGATCCCCTGTCAAGCCCCATGGGGGCAGGGAAGGATAGAGTCTCAAGTTTCTTCTGATTGTTCGTTAAGGTTCCTTATGGGAACTTGGCCTCATTGTGGGGTCAGCCATCTTTATGATGGAGTGATGGTCAGTTAGCATAGTCCCTCTTTATCAGATAGGATACATACACACACACACACACACACACACACACACACTGAATGGCCAGTATATATATTATATATAATATATATTATATAATATCTATATATTAGAGGCCTGGTGCATGAATTCGTGCATGGGTGGGATCTGGCCAGCCTGGCCAGAGGGAGGAGACATGGGTGGTTGGCCAGCCTGCCTGTTTGTGGAACTCCTGGTCGAGGGGAGGATTTGCATATTAGCCTTTTATTATATAGGATATTATATATACTACTAGTAGCCCTGCGCATGAATTTGTGTGCCAGTAGCTCACTGCCGCCCTCCAGTAGCTCTCTGCCCGCTGCCCTGCCCTCCTGTAACTCTCCCTGCCTCCCGCCCCCCTTTTAGCTTGCTGCCCTGCCCCCTCCTATAGCTTTCTGCCACCCGCTTATAGCCAGTAGCTCACTGCCTCCTCCTGTAGCTCTCCACCATCCGCTTATAGCTCACTGGCCCACCCTCCTGCTGATCCGTGATCCAATTGTTACGTGGTCGGTCATTATGATTCACAGCATAATGACCATTTGCATATTACATCTTTATTACATAGGATTTTGACATGTAATTTTTTTCCAGTAACATAATTACTGCACAATCTTTCTTCTAATTAATTTCCTTTCAGTGTACATGAATCTGTGCATCGGGCCACTAATAAGTATCTATGGTAGGTGGATAAGATTAGCCTGGAAGGGTGTGTGGATAAATGTGTAAAAAGAGAGGCAAGAAAAAAGGAAAGTTGATGAAGGAACCTAAGTAGTTTAAAATGAGGAAGAAGAATGATGAAAGAAGAGAGATCAGCTCTTGAAAAGTTTGAAGCCATCACATCCACTTACCCCACGAAATTTCATTGAAGACTCTCTATGCCTCATACATGTCTTGATGCTGGAAATGTAGAACTGTATGATACATGGCTATAGAGACAAGTGTCTTACCCTATATTCCCTGAACACATGGTCGCCAGTGTGCCAGGGGAAATTGTGCCAGACTTCTCTGACCTGGGACAAACACTTATTTTATCCTTTAACTTTCACTAGGGAGAATATATGCGGTGATAAAGGTTGGACTCAATGGTTCCAAAACATCTTCACAAACCAAAAAGTGAATACAGCAGCAGGATGGTACAGGACGCGAAGGTGAGCTGGAAAGCTCGCAGGATGATACTTTGGATATCCAAATAAGGACATTCCACCTGTATCTTCCTTATCAGAAACACACATAGGTTTGCAGTGATGGTCATCCATTGAAATGAAACCAGTAGGACAATAGGATTTATATAATAGTTCGATGGATGGATAGATGATAGATAGATAGATAGATAGATAGATAGATAGATAGATAGATAGATAGATAGACAGATAGATAGATAGATAGATAGATAGATAGATGGATAGACAGAAAATGTGGTGACTGGTTTATTTTAAGAAGTCGACTGATACCATTTGGGCAACATATCCAAAATTGGCAGGCCAGGCCAGCAGTCTGGAGATGCAGGGAAGTGTTGATTTTGCAGCCCAAGTCTGAAGGCAGTCCGGAGGAAGAATTATTTTCTCTTTGGAGAACTTCAGTCTTTGCTCGCAAGGCCTTTTTAACTGACTGGATGCGGTCCACTCCCGTGATGGAGGGTTATGTGTTGACAACTGGTTTAATTATTAATCACACCTGAAAAATACCTTTACAGCAACACGTAGGCTGGTGTTGTGCCAAACAACTGGGCACCACGGCCTGCCAAGGTGAATCACAAAATTAACCATTATGCGATCTCTGTATACTGTGAGCCCTGGAAGAGGTTGTGAAGAGCAGCAGAGAGAGGTAGTCTTCTAAACTGGCACTGCATTCTAAGCCAATGGGCCATAGGTTGCTAAGAGTGATGAAGACCATGTTAACAATAAGCACTTATTGACATTTCAATTATCCATTTTTTAAAAATATATTTTATTGATTTTTCACAGAGAGGAAGGGAGAGGGATAGAGAGCTAGAAACATAGATGAGAGAGAGAGACATCGATCAGCCGCCTCCTGCACGCCCCCCACTGGGGATGTCCCCGCAACCAAGGTACATGCCTTTGACCGGAATCGAACCTGGGACCTTTCAGTCCACAGGCTGACGCTCTATCCACTGAGCAAAACTGGTTTCTGCCCATTTGTTTTTTGATCAGTATGTATTGAGAGCATTCTATTAGTCAGATCCTGTCGTTTGAGAGAAATCCGTGTTACTGAGATGTCCCAAGAAGCATATGATTAGAAATGAATATTAAAGTTAGACTTGCCCTTAAAAACAATCTATCTGACCTTCTCCTTTTAGAGAAATGGGGGGGAGAAGGAGGAGCCTCTAACTCCTGATCACACAGTGTGCTAACCCTGGATCTGCAGTCATGCCTCCGAATGGCTGATTCCCACTTAGTGTTGTCTTGCCTAAATGAGAATTCAGGCACTGCCCATATTTCTGCACCTAACCTCATTTGCCAGCCCTGGTGCAAGCCTCCAGGGAATGTTTGGGTCTCATTACACCATGAAATGAGTCATTAACATTTTGAGAAGTGCGGCGTTAATCCAGAAAAAAAAATATAGGAGAACTATCCGGAAAAGCAACAAGCATCTCTTATCTGCTCCTTAGGTGGGCTCCTGAATAGTATCATTTAAAACACACACCAATGGCCGAAACTGGTTTGGCTCAGTGGATAGAGTGTCGGCCTGAGGCCTGAAAGGCCCCAGGTTGGATTCCGGTCAAGGGCATGTACCTTGGTTGCACGCACATCCCCAGCGGGGGGGCGTGCAGGAGGCAGCTGATCGATGTCTCTCTCTCTCTCATCGATGTTTCTAACTTCTATCCCTTCCTCTCTGTAAAAAATCAATAGAATATATTTTTTTAAAAATAAATAAATAAAACACACACCAATGGATTTTTGACTCCTTATCTCACCCCTGAAATATAATACAGAGAAGGGGGATTTGAGAAAGCAGCGTTCTCCAGAGTTCTGTAATGGAAGCATGGAGAAGCCAGAAGAAGGGTCCCTCCATGGCATGGAAGGATCCTCCTGTGTAAGCCACACTGCTTGGTGAGGCCTGCTCCTGAGCTGGGGGGCAGAAAGCTGGGGTCTCCCTGCGCTGAGAAAGTCCCTGAGTCATTCATTGACCCACATTTAATTAAAAGACGGGAGAAAAGAAAAGAGAAAGGAAAAGAAAAAAAAGAAAAGAAAAGAGAAAAGAAAAGAGGAAAGAAGAGAAAAGAAAAGGAAAGAAAAGAGAAAAGAAAAAATAAAAAAAAAGAAAAGAAAAGAAAGACAGGAGAAAAACAGTCTTAAGACTTTCTGGGAGGTTGGTAAGTGAATGGCGTCATTAAAGGAAGGTCTAACTCTGCATTGTTCTCAGCCTCATGTCAGCTCTCTTAGCCCATGGACCATTTCTACTGTCCGGGACAGATTTGAGTCTGTGTGTGCACTGGAGGTGCCCACTGCCTTAACAGCCGTACCAGCTTCCTGCCAAAGGTGAACACGATGTCTGTTCGTGGTGCCATGACGTTGTTAGTGTCAGGTTCTTGTGCGCATAGGCTGAGGTAATTGGGGTGCGGAGGTCAACAGCTTTGTGCAAGAACAGGAGTCGATTATTAAAATTATCTTACGCATGCTCTTGGCTACCATCCATCAGACCAAACCAAAAGTGCTAAACGACTAAAATACCAAAACATACCTAATCTTTGTTCAACAAAGACCGATGGAGTGCTTGTGGTGCTCCGCGCACTTTTCAGGAAACATAACGCGTAGTTGTTCATTTAATCCTCAC